>JARKHS020026789.1:0-79724 GCA_030143305.2 Amblyomma americanum
TCGCAGGAGTTCCAACAGAAGCCGCGAAAAATGTGAAATGCAATGTTGTAGCATTCCAGTATCATAGTGACTTATGCGTACCCGTAGTTTTTTCATGTATTAGTTCCTCAGTGTGCTGCTCTGGCTACGCAAGAGCAATGCACTAGAAAACAGACAGAGAGACAGTGCGCAAACTGTTAACTGATTTTTACTGCGCGGGAAGTCATATTATGCGCGTCGTTAATGACAATAAAAATGTAATACATCAAAACTTGATGGCAAGAGGATGCTTCGGTCTGCTTCTATTCGTCCTTCATTGTTAGGCCCGTATGGAGGGTTTATCTTTTTCACTTCCTTATGAAACCGACCTCTGGCATCGTTAACCACAAGAACAGTAATCGGCTGATAGTTTTCGGTATGTCTGTCTCTGTGTTCCTTCGTCGCTTGCTAATCTGTGCTAAAAGCAGCGCACTGAGGAGGAGCAGCTGATGCTAGGTAGTGACAAAAGAAGAATTCGGCCTCACTGAACTCACACTATAACTGAAGTAAGCTCTGCGCTCTTACATCGTTGATTTATTAAAGTTTTTGCTCGCTAGCACCGCGTTATAGATTTGAACTGGTGGAATAGAAAATCCTCACAGCGCTGTTCACAATGTTATTATACAGCCGCAGACGAAATGGTTCAAAATTAAACAAAACACGATTAGCCATTGAATGCATAATATCCCCGACTTACCACATAGCGTAGGTTGTCTCAGCAAATAACTCCTGCCTGGAAAATTCGTTTGGTGGCAACAATCAAACGGAATGCTGCGCTTGCTGGACAAAAACACATCTGCAATGCTGTTTGAAAGTCGCACCGATTACTTTAACCCGCTAAATGGAAAACAACATGTCAAATGCCCATTGTTTACTGCTGATCAGTGTTCTTAGTACGCGAACAATCAGAATTGCTCAGTATCAACGACACGTTTCCAGATGTTGCAGAAATCGTCGTTGAAGAAATGCAATGTGCATACTTAAAACAGGCCTCCTTCCTGCAACAAGTATAATTTGTAATGGACCACCAAAACATCTACTTACAGCTTGCAGGAATCGCAGAGATTTCGGATTCCAATCCGCTAGCAGTTGTCAATGAGGAAGACAGCGGCTTATGATGACGCTATTTTAAGCAAAATCAAAATTCTCTTCATGAGTCGAGAAGGGCAGAGCTTGGAGAAAACAACGTTAATAGCACCACAGACGTCAAAACATTCTCGCCAAATCCCATTAAAACTCACCATTTATATTCCTCTCCCTTTCAAAGGAAGACGACGTAAGCGAAGCACTCATGCCAGAGGAAAGGCTTGCAAATATTTTCGAAAAGGCGGTTAGAGAAGAAGTGTCTGGAAAATGCGGAAAGAAAGAAAAATATTGATTTTATCCTAGTACACGGCGCTGGCATTAGTTATCTTCTTTTTTTTTCCTTTCGGCTTAGCCCTACATTACTAAACCCGAAATTTTGAATGGCACAAATATTTAAAAATTAAAATATGTAAATATTCTAGAGAGGAGGCCTCCAAACTGTATGTATAATGAATGCGATGCACCCCAGCAGGTGCGATACGGAAACTAGGATAATGAACGGCGATACATTGCATTGTGACCACATCTTGAGTGCGCTCGTTTAGATTCCATTCTCTTTGACAAACAGATATTCGCCAGAATAATGAACGGCCCTACATTGCATTGTGCACACATCTTGAGTGCGCTCGTTTAGATTCCATCCTCTTTCACAAACAGATATTCGCCTCTCCGCGTGCTATTTATCTCTTACGTTTTTGGAATACACAGCCGGCCCGGCAAGACAGAAATTCCGTTAGGAAGTAACCATTTTTTTTAGCTCCTAGTTGCCGCCTACAGAACTTTTTGATTCGCACTATAGTTCATTCAAGCCCTGCAGTCGACCTAAAGAAAATGAGAACGTTCACGGCTCCTTAAAGCCTGTCACTCTTTCAGCTGTTCGCCTCTGATTTTTTCTCCGTTTCTCAAGCTCTCTTTGTAGGTTTCATTTCAGTACTGCTTTTCTATGCCAGAAACTTCTTGAGCCTTGAGTAAACCTTTAGTTATAAAAAGGAGCCATCAACTAAAATCATCAATTTGTATATTAAAACATTCGAGGAAGTAACTGAAACGAAGAGGTTCACAGAAAATCGGCAGCGGTTAGTTCTGAAAGAAAGGGTGTTTCCTTTTGGAAAGGTGTTTAAATGAACGAAAGCTGAGGAAAAACTTGATGAAATGCCGCGAAGCTAGTGGAGGAGCGCAAGAAAGAACTATCAAACTTATTTTTGCTCTTCGTCTTTTTAGTATTATGTGGTTTATTTTAGTTTGCTTTCACTTTTTGAGATGAGCTACTACGCAAGAAGAACGAAACAGAATCTCTCTGAACAACCCAAAAAGCATAGACAAGCCGTCGTAAGTCAGCTGCAGGTTTCGAAAGGCACTGGGCTTATTATTCCGTATTGAAGGAACTCCACACGCGCAAGCTATAGCCACGCCGTTTAGCGGATGAATGTGTAAAGGTTAACCATTTGAATGAAAGAGTCGAACAGCAATGCTGTAGGCATGCGTGCAAATACTTTTCTTAAGAAACATGGCAACATCCGAGAACCGCCAGTCAAGTATACAGAAGGTGTCTCTATCAGCTCTAGGCAAATGCACAATATTGAAACCGCAGAGCTTACCTCTCCGTTACGTCACATTACATACGGTCTGCGCAGCCGCAGACAACTCAGCATTTTCCTCCAGTCGATGACATTATTGCAGTAGAAGTGAAGTTACCCAGTCGGTATTGCCACCGAAAATGGCTTCTCGATGTTATCAAGCTGCAGGCAGTAGCAATGCTTTACACAGCTATATAATTGTGGTCATTTATCTCTTGATGCCCAGCCCATTTTAGCCGCTTAATGAGCCGCGACGTTGCTTTACAGCCTAGGAAACGAGTATTGACGTACACATCGATCACGAATGTCTGCGAAACCCGCCGAAGCTGATTGCTGGTTTGTACGAAGGTCAAATCTATATTCCGACGCAGTATTTGCTTGCAGTGGAGTGGAAGCTAGCAACTCTTAAAGGAGGCTTACAGACCTGCGTGGGTGTCTCGGGATCGTCTGGAAGCAGCTTATTTGTGGAAGGCGCCGCTTCGCACTCGTACATTTTCCTTTAGTGAACTCTAACGCTGTAGCTGGGTTGGGCTTTGGTGGCAGAGTCAAAACGCTGGCTACGAAACTAGAACCATTTGGAAAGTGTAGACATGTCCTTTTTTCCTTAATTCGTTCCTTCCTCTCTTTCTTCTTTTCATTCTTTCTTCCTTTTTTCTTTAATTCTCTCCTTCCTTCTTTCAATATTGCTGTCCTTTCTTCATTTCTTTCACTTTCTCTTTCTTTCTTTGTAACCTTCTTTCTTCCTTCCTTCCTTCCTTCCTCACTACCTCCTTCTCTTCCTCTCTCCCTCCCTCCCTCCTTCCTTCCCTCATTCCTTCCTTCCTTCCTTCCTTCCTTCCTTCCTTCCTTCCTTCCTTCCTTCCTTCCTTCCTTCCTTCCTTCCTTCCTTTTTCTTTCTTGTATGCTCAACTAGACAACAAAAGAAAACGCGCTGTTGTTTTCAAAACGTCTCCTTCGCCCATTTTTTCAGGTTCTCCCATTCTTCGCAGAGCAAGCATAGATTCTCTGTAGTGTAATAGTGCAACGGTGGTGAGCCATATGTCTAGATTTCCCCGCATTTTGTTTTTGGTTGTGCACGGTTTTCTATGTCACGTTGTCGATCGAAACTAGAGTGTTCATGTTTTTAGACGCATGGCTCTTTAATAAATCGGCTTCTCCAAGCATTAAAATTCCTTCACATAAATCGCTCGCTTTTTTCTTGTTTTGTTGGCATTTCCTTTACGTTGCTTGCCTAAAAAGAGAGATCTCTTTCAATAATTGTGTATTTTTTGCTTGTGTCCTGTCCCTTCGAGAGGCGGCAAATGATGCATTTCAATATGTACTGTTCGCCACCTTATTCATCCTGCTTAAAAATAAGAATTCATTTTTTTACATCAGGTGTTTTTTTTTGTTGTTGTTTCTTACGGCAGTTATTTAAAGGCGTACAGCAGACGAGCAATGCAATGAATTTCTTCGCAAAAATTCATTTCGTTAACGTGGTGGCATGCACTTTGCATTGTCGGTTCAATAATACAAACAATTCCTGGTACCAACATTGTACAGTCGCCGTATAAGCTAAGTGCTTCTCTTAATAAATCCCAAAAATAAGCCTCTTAGTACGATAGTGCCAACCCTGGTGATGCTTCACCCTAGAATCATCACACGCCACATCAATCACTCATGGGCATGCTCTTCTGAGCTGGCAGTGAGGTCTTCCGTTTCTACATTCATGCCTTTGCAAAAGTTCGGCAACCATGTAGTGAATTTGGCCTCGCACGATTGTCTCCCTACGCTGAAGGACTCCAAACAGTGCGTATATGCAGTACACGAGCCGCAATGGAGAGTGTGCAGCTGGTTCCATCGATTGTGGCCGAAACTGAGAAGCTCAATGAGAAACCACAAAGAACCGACTGGGGCTGAGTAGACGCAGCTGCTGCTTACGAAGGCTTCCTAAACCAGCAGAGCTGATGATAAAGAAGACGGCGAGGCGATCCCGTATTCATGCACGTGCTCGAAGGCCTCTGCTTCCACTACAAACAAAGCGTGCCAACTTCCTTTCTAGCTTACATCTGCCCGAAACGAGTCGCTGTGAAGATAGGACAAGGAAGGGCGTTTTATGGTCAACACGAGTCTCTATGGAAACCCGTAAGTTCTTGCTTATATCCGAACAGACGTCGACGCTATGCTGCCCGTTCTTCTGCAAGCGCCGCAAGATGGCAGTCGATTGTTTCGTGAGACCTCTTCGCCTATTTGTCGATACACGAAATGCGCTTCATTCTTAGAACGGAACGCAGCGGAGGAACATAGGCAGGTCCGGGAACGGAGGATTTGATGTTAGTGAAATGATCCGCAAAAAAGAACTAGCAAAAATGCGAGGTAACGCGGGCTCCAATGTAAGAGAACATGCGATGTCAATGAACTCAGCTTTTTAGCCTTGCCAACAGAGCCGAAGCGGGATCTGCTTCGCAGAATTCGTTGTTGGCTTCGACATGCTTTCGTGAAGCGCACGCTTAATCTGTCTCTCCAGCAACAGCCAAACACCGTATGGTACATAACTCAAGGACCGCTATTGCCAAGAGACTTTCCTCCTTGGGATCTAATGTTTAGGCATATCTTTCCAAGAAACCGGCTCGTTAGGAGCGGTCTGGAGCGATCCTCTTATGTGACAAGCCTTTCGAAATCAGTGAACTTAGATCAGCGCTCACTAAGAGTGCCCTCGCCCACATTCTTTGCGCAAATCACAAGTCATAAAAACATTCAGCGCAGGCAGCTGCCAAAAGTAAGCAGTGAGGGTGCAAATAGGGTGCGGGATTCGAACTGTTTGATGTTAGAAGAGAAAGGACCAATAGCAAGAAGGAAAATCGTCACCACCAAAACACCGTTACGGCAACCACCTCTGTTACACGTATCATAAGCAGGCACGTATATACATAAGGCTCCGAGCTTACTAAAAGGATTTAAAACTTGGATGTTTTTCTGTGAGAGAGACAATAAGGTCATGTTGAGGTATCTTTTTGCCTTCTGAAAACGAAAAAAAAACCTGTTTCCGTCACTTCTTTTTCAGTTTTTTTTGGTGCTCTGGATGAAGAGTGTCTTGGTGGAGCAAGGAAAACCTCGAAGATTTTACAGCGTAGAAGGGGACAGTCACTTGAAACAATGTGGAGTTATCTATCGTGTCCGTGGGCGTGTAATTAAAATGTCGACAAGTGAGGCCGTTTTGGCATGAAAGGGGTTTTTTATTTGCAGTCATTGCGGTCATCCACGACCATCTCAGAAAGCAGCACCCCGACCCACGTAACGCAGGAGGTGAGCGCATCGACAGCATCACCGGCTTTCGCGCACTTACGCCGTCGCAACGTGCAATGATCCTCCGCGCGCGCATTGGCTGCGTGCGGCCCGGGGAACGACGGGGGCGTCACGGAATTGCGACGAGTGATGTGTGTGACGGATTCGGTGCAGTGGAAACACTGAAGCACCTGCTCCTTCGCTGTGCTGCGTTCGCCGATGCTCGTCGCGATATGCTTGCGGCCTACAGGGCGCTGCATGGGCATACTACCAGACTCCCTCAAGACGCTATTGTGGCCGCAGGGCAGTGCGCACACCCGAGGGCGAACCTCGGTGAGCCTCTGTGCATTCCTCGAACAGACGGGCTTGACGTCCCGTCTGTTCTCGGCCAGGTAGTAACACGCAGTGACCGAACGCTCCGCGAGTTCAACCTTGGACGATTAACTGACGCCCTACTCCAGTTGTAGTCAACATAGTGCTGTGCGCGTGTGTTTTAATTCTTCATCATGAATTAATCACGCGAACAACTTGGACATGTTTCTTATTGTGTAAATAGTTTGTGTATATTACCTCTCCCCCTATCTTCTCTTCCTGTCCCCTCACCTCTTTCATTTCATTTCTCTATTCGGCCTGCTATCCTTTATTTCCGCTGCCCCAGCTCAGGTGCTTCAGTATCGATGGCAGATTCCGGGGTTAGCATGCGCACGCGCGCACGCACATACGCACACACGTACACATACACACACGCACGCACGCACGCGCACACAAACACAATCAAACACAAACAAAATCCAAACACAAACACAAACAAAATCCGGGGATGGCGGCTAGAAGCGCTTTCGCACTAAAAGCTATTATAACACTAGCCGAAAAGACCCCCTGACAACAAACAGGCGAAAAGCGCGCGATCCGTCGCGGTGGCTCAGTGGTTAGGACGCTCGGCTACTGAGCCGTAGTTCACTGGTTCGAACCCGGCCACCGCGGCCGCGCATCCATGGAGGTGAAACGCCAAGGCACCCGTGTGCTTTGCGATGTCACTGCCCGTTAAAGATCACCAGGTGGTCGAAGTTATTCTGGAGCCCTCCACTACAGGCACGATATCCGCCCCTCTTTCACCCCCACCTTTTTTCCCTTCCCTAACGGCACGGTTCGGGTCTCCACCGATATTGGAGACAATTACTGCGCCATTTCCTTTCCTAAAAATAAAAAAAACAGAAGAAAAACCACAGAGATAAAAGCGAACGCTACATGAAACCTTGCGATTCGAGGAAATAGGGCTACAGAACGTCAACTGCGCCCTTCACTTTTTTTTTGTTTATTTCTCCTTTGGGCAACATACAGGTATTGCCCACGAGGCAAGACAAAAGGAGGTGCTAAACCTCCTGACTGGGTCTTGTCCTCGCTTGTGTACAGCAGCAGGAGCGGTATTGCATTACACAACAAAAAAAGGCTGTCCTTGCCATCACTTACACAACAGACGCATCATAAACAGTTCTTGTAAATATATACAGATAATAAAATGATAATACACACTAAATCATATACAAAAATGGTACAGGAATGCAATACATTAGGGGATGCTTAGATGCGCCTTACACACCCTCCAAAACTGTCACTTATTTCAGTGGTGTACGTTACTAAAATAGGGGAGCTTTACGAAACGCTTTGTATTGCACATTAAGCAACGCTTATACTTAGGCACTTGGTTGGCTTTAATTTGTTGCCTTTACCTGCGTCAGGTGTAAAAACGAAGATAACGCCACACGTCTTGTAACTGCCTCCACCCTTAATTTTGTCAATACCAGCAATCACGCGCAAAAGTAAATTGTACAGGCACAGCAGTATTGCGCAGGAGGTGTGCAATAAAGCTTTCAGCATTATTCTGAGGGATAGGACAGAAAATGCAAAGCTTTTTACACTCTTCGTCGCAACAAAGTGAGCGAGATCCGTATTACTGAATCACCGCATCCCCCAACACTATGAACACAAGGCATCTAGGATCAGCTGAATTGCATGATCCTGGATGGTACTTTCCTCAGCACTAACCACCAGCGCACTGTGCCCCTTGCAGTACAATCGTACCAAATTGACATTTTCACACGCAACTAGGTGGTTGGGACAGGTTTCCATCACCACATACCTGCGGCGCCAGCGTCGATATCATGTCATCCTTGGAAAGTAGGCTTCTCAAATATTGCTGCAAACACAATGAAAAACGGGTCACAAAGAAGTTGAATTGGCTGTGTAAAGGAATATCTGATGTGATAAAGATATATAGCGCGGACAGCTGCCACACGGGCGAGACTTGCTGATAAAAGCAAGCAGTCGGACGAGTTGGAATTTCCACCCCGAGTGGTGATGCGATGCATCGCGAAGAACGGCGTGAAGTCTGTGGCCTTGTGCACGTGGCTGACGAAGAGACCGAACAGCTTTTTTGTTTGTTGTGTCTTTATTTTACTTTAGTTTTAAAATAACTCCAAAAGATAAAACATAGACGTCGAGTGCACGTGCGAAAAATACACTTTTCTCAAACCGCTACCGCATGCGCTTAAACTCCATATATACACTGCCGCCGGTTTGTTAGATCCGTACAAACGGAGCTTGACGCACAAGCTGCACACAGTGAGCTTCAAGCAAGATCTTCGGGGTCTTCAGGGCAATAAACTAAATCTAGGAAAGTGAAGGGAACGACTTTTTTTTCTTTTTTTTTGCTTTGCATATGTTGTGCGCTTATTTGTGTTCGTGTAGCGCCTTGTGCCTGTGTACAAGGACATATGTGTGCGCAGTCGGCCACACGTGTCCGAATTGAAAACTTCTCGGAAATTGTGGAGGACATAGAATGGCCTCAAGCTTTCTGTGTTGTACAAGGGCTGTTGTTGGCGCAAGGAGCACGTGGATAAAATCTTTCGTGGTCGTTTCTCTGTGCGAGTTCAATGTTATTGTTGCAGACTTTCGTTCTCTTGCACTATAACATTCACGCGACAACATGGCATATTGCGCGAGGATCTTTTCGATGAACTTCGCCAGTGTGTAATGCGAACCTAAACAGCGGCACATGCATAATACTAACATGAGCAGAGAAAAAAAAGTAATTTTCCCTGCGTGCCAAAACGCGTGACGCGCAAGTCGGTTGTCATTCGTCGACAACTGATTAACATGGTATGCATGCTGTTTCAGTGACGCGAGTGTTGTTGCGCCTCGTCAGTCCCTCTAGTTTGCCGATTTCATTACAGATTGACGGAAAATAAATGGGGCACTACCACGCATTTCTGATGCTTTCAGCAAATATTCCTGAGTCAAACAAGTTTCTAATAAGTTAAAATAGGCCGCTAATTGAAGCCGACAGCTTGTGCATCGTTATTCAGGCGCGCTACTTTGGATGTCAGCAACTATTGCACATACAAGTCCATCTATTCGTCTTCCCCGCCCACTCATTCACCTGCCTACCAACTTACATAATGATATATTTACCCCTTTTCTACGTATACCAACACACCAGTTAGTCCTTCCGCGTTTAGTAATGCATTTTGTCTGCCCTGAGCCGGTTCCCAAGCGAACAATGCGTCTTGTAATGAGCTTAACTTTGAGCTGCCCTCCTGGCAAGCATCGATTTGTAAAACTTATTATTTCCATCCACGAAGGAACACACGCTTCGCCGAGTAACGCCGAGGTTTTTTGGGGAACCTTCCCAAGTGACACGGATTTCATTTGTACGCCCACAATACCCATTCTCTACCTACTCACTGCCTATTCAATAGAACACTCGACGAACTATGCCAGTATGAAGGTCACCCTGAATACCGTGGTGGATGAGTGCTAATTGATTTTTATTTGTCTTGACTAATGAAAAATCGTCGCAGTGAATTTATAGTGCAGCCACGGTGCACGCGTTTTCCTCATTAGCGAATGCTGGATGGACCACGCATTTCGGCTCATTGCTTCCACATTCTGAACACATGAGTTCCTGTGTAACTGACAACAGGACGTACTAACAAATATCCCCCCATTTACCCGTTTATTTATGTCCGTCCAGTTGTTAGCAACGCTAAACATAAAATCGCCTCTTCAAATGCCAGATCGGTCACTTTGTGGCCCCGAAATTAACTTCCTGGGCGAAGAAACAGCTGCTCGAAAGAGCTTCCTACCCTGTTTGCGTGTCATGATTGGATTTGTGTTGGAGGAATGCATTGTGTTTTAGGTTATTCACGTGGACCGGATGTGCAGCTCATTTGCATAAACCCGAAAGCTTCGGATGGAACAGCGCTTCAAAGAAATCGAGGCAATTTCGACTGAACGACGTGTTTTCATGAACTCGCTACTATACGCAGTGAAATGGGCAAAGATTGCAGGGGCGCCCAGCGTCGAGAAGGGCAATGCGACGCCATAGTTCAGGTGTTATATTGGTAGCCAAATAATTAATTAATTAATCAATCAATCAAACAAATAATCAATCAATCAGACGTGTTAACCCCTGTAGCTTGTTTCGCCTATCAGTAGCTCTAATCATCGACTTGACATTATCATACAGCTTGCAATATGAGTCGAGATGAGCCAATCCACAATGTGCAGGTAGCTTGAGTCGCTGTACTACGCGCATAGTTTTTTGATATCCTCACGGGAGAAATTGCAGTTCTGCAATAAAACTTCATGTTTGCCTCGTTTGTGTAAACGTCTTATCAGTTGATGGTCAGCTGCTCAGCCCGAGAGCTAGATTTCTAAATGGAAGCGCCTTTCGACGTACATGGCTCCCTACTGTTTATGAGTGCGAGGTGAGATATACGGTCAAGATCATCGCCCATTTAAAAGTTCATTCTTAAGGGCTGGCGAAAGCGCAAGATCTGCCGTTTACTGGAAACTCATCAGCCGGTCTCTACCATTGGAATCCGGACATGGTTTGAGACCCAACCTTGGAGCGATTCGACGGGACGGGAAAGAAATGGCAGTCATTAGGACGATTCGGACGACAACAGGCGATGGGCGGCCTCCAGGAGTAAGAAATGACTGTGTTTTCTTTCCGCTGGGCGCATTTTTTCTCCTAAAATAATAGCATATTTGTGTCTGAGTGACAATGCATCATAGCAAGACGGTTTACCAGAAACCGGAGTTGTACTTCCCTTAGTAGCATCCTGTTTCACCTTTTTCTGATATGCACTGAACCTTCTCAGAACAAGGCGCCATGACCGAACAATTCCGTGCAATCCTTAAACAATTTCCTTCCAGAGCTTGCGTTCTCGACTGTTACAACTTTATTTAAATACGAATGAGTGCCAAATGAAGAACCATTGCATAAAAAACGCCCAGGCGCTCTTGTTTCCTTAAATACAGGTCACCTAGGCTTCATGCAGAATATTTAGAACATTATGACGTTAACATTTTTGCATTTCGAGCACAGCTTCTACGGTCTGGACTCGAACCCGCGATTTGATGTCATCAATAAGGGAGCAATAGCCTTTTATCTAGAATGCTGCCCTTCTTTTTCCTGATACAGCACGCTGATTGAGTTCTTTCGCTTAAGGACCGAGTGAAAGTGTGCGAAAAAGCACAGTTCACGGGACTAATTTTCAGTGATATGAGAGCATTGTACAACAACGACTCCTAAAGGTCTGAGAAACCGGCAACGATTATTCATAAGAAAGCCGCGAGCTTCTATCAATTGACATAAGTTCCAAGTTCAGGTATGGGTCCATAGACGTCCTTCTACACGTCTGCGTTCCTGTGAATAGTCACAAATAAATTTGTGCATGCGTGCAATAGGAAACGTTCTCCTTTGTTGTGTCTTTAGTTGGTACAATTATATACTCGTATGGATATGCATCTTATCAGAATAACACAACCTTATCCGATACACAGCAAGAACAGTGCGTTAAACTTCCTCAGCTAAAACGCGCAATATTTACAGGAACAAGATGAGATTAGTTGTGTCCTCTAGGAGCAAGTTACGTTGTATTTGAAGCATATATCCATGGTGTCTTATGAGCTTGGAAGCAGTCTGACAGCCAAAACCACAAAAACTGCTATTGTCACCTGCACTGCGCTTCCTTAGTTCAGCACTAGGCTGAAAAGCATAGTTCTACATCATGTCACTGAGAGTCATGTGAATTTAAAACGACACTCAGTGCAACGCTAAACAGAAAAAAGCTGTCAGATTTGAATTCCAACTAGGAGTCAGTGTTGGCAACTCCGCTCCTTTCAACGGTGTCTTTAGTACTAAGCAGCACAAGCGATAAGATATATGCGTGCGAATGGGGGTGGGTATAAAGTGAGATGGTCAAAACGGGGTGTACAAATGGGTGATGCACCAATTCAAGAGAGAGGTCGACACGGCCTTCGCTGTGCTCCGTTGGCATGAATTTCCGCTTCTTTCTTACTTCATTTCCCTCTCACCTCGCGCGTGTGATCTGGGCCATAAAGACGCGCTCCTTCCAGGCGCTCATAACTTCCGCTCCGTAACACCGCCCCTTTCGGCATTCTCTCCGGATCGACGTCTCTTCCTTTACGAAGTCAGACACACCCCATTACCTCGGCGAAGGAAGGCCCTTCGTCGACGTCTTTCACTTCCAACTTTTCCTGGTCTTCGCCGTTGAATTCGCAGAAAGTTTATTCCGTGCGTCACGCTCCTTAGATTTTCGAAACAGGATGTTTTGTGCTGGTTTTTCTTTGCGAGCAACGCAGTGTGTAGGCAACTCACAATAAAGGCGCCTTGTGCATTTATCATAGCGAAATATGAAACTCGCGAAGCTGGTAAGATTTCCTCTCGCAATAAGACGCCGGGAGAACACCGGACTAGCGTGTTTCTGCTTACCCTTGTCTCCTGTTCAACCGTCTTCTCAGTCTCCTTCTTCATTGTCTTCGTCAAAAATTCTCAGTGATTCGTTCTGTACTTTTCTTCTGGATTTTCGATGTTCTTTTAGCCTTCATTACCTTCTAAAAGTACTGTGTGTTATACTTGCCTTTAGGTGATGTCATCGCTCTGATCGTGCGCTTGCATGTCTCGACTCATAGGTGACATTTAAAAAAAAAAAGCTGCCACACTGTCCCCACCCCACAAGAAATTTGAATCACGCGCTTAAAACTCGAGGTGACTCTATATTTATTTAAATACGCTAAAGGCACTCTGGAAGCACTACATAGGGGTTGGGGGACATAAAGCAGAACACGAATCTTTCACATACACAAAAAAACACCGCATGGTGTTATTGCGGCACTCAACTAGAAGTCAAGAAAGATTATAATAAAGATATTGTTTAAAATTCACAATAAACAAAGAAAAACAAACGACAAAGAACAGCGATTGTGGATGCGTCGTGTAACAAGGTAACAATGTCGCTGGAAGAACTAGTATTCTAGACAAGCTTGTAAAACTAAAAGAAATAAGAAAACTGTGTTACCATCGCGACTATGGAGGGTAATTCTTTCAAGTCTTACTGATATGGCTAAAGGTGAATTCTTGTACTTTTTCGTCGTGACTTAAGTGTATGACGCGATATCGTTACTGTGTTAATGACGATGCATGCGATATTGGTCATTCCATTTATGCATACCTGACAGCCTTCACACTACTATAGTGAACTAGACGGGGGTAGTGGGTATATCAACATGTATGGGAGATATGTGCTTTATACCTTCCCAAAGCCACACGTGCACTATGAGAGACGCCTTATTGGATGGCTAAGCATGAATTTAGACAACCGCAGGGGTTCTTAAACGTACACTAGTTGACCCTGAACAGTACTTGGGTGCCTTGCTTTCGCCTTCGTCGAAACGTGTCCGCAGCGGCCGGCCGGGATTATGTTTCAGAATGCTGTCTGCTACGTAGCCTCCGGCAAATCAAATAAAATCAAATCTTCTCAACATTTCTATTAATGCTCCATGGCAAACACTATGTGAACAGCTTGACGACCGTACCAGGGCTTTTTGAGCAGACGACAGAGCATGAAAGTGCAGAGGACCACCAGGGAACATGTGCGAATGATACATCTTGAATTCATTATAGAGTCGCTCATTTTTATGCTATATTAGGAAGAGTTGCTGTGAGCGAACCGAAACCTCCGTTGGCAGTTTTCAAGCTCATTAACTGAGCTTGCAGGCTATGCACGCAGATAACCGTATGCGACATATGTATTTTTGTCGAGTGGTTTTTTTTTAATGAAAAAGAGAGCGCCAGAACTGTGAGTGAATATCCAAATTGGCCGAATTGTGCACATTGAAGAACAATTCGTTCACGGTGTAAATTATTGGAAACTACTGACACCAAATTATATGCTGCCACATTTTTCTTCAAATCCGTTCTTGCAGGAGAAGCGTTTGATACTCTCATCTTTTTTAAAGAAGTTAAGGATGAAGTCAATTTCAGCAAGCCCTTGAATTACATGCAGTGTCTCTCATATCATAATTTTATCTCTGTAAACTGCACACACACACACACACACACACACACACACACACACACACACACACACACACACCACACACACACACACACACACACACACACACACACACACACACACACACACACACACACACACACACACACACACACACACACACACACACACACACACACACACACACACACACACACACACACAAAACGCGAAACATGCACAGGAAACTACAGACAACCGGTAAACATGCCAGTGCTCGCAGCACGCGGCGCGCGGCTTTCAAGTGAAATAGGGTGCCTCAATGCCAGCGCCGCCGTTCCCGTGTGGAGGCAACTTAAGCGACGCCGCCATATTGAATCACAACTGGCCTCTCCCATGTACCGCGAAATGCTCGACTGGTAGCCCAGCGTAGCTCACGCTGCCAAAGGCCGTTCAAGTTAAAGCACTTTGGAGCGCGCCGAGAGCATGAACGGCGCCGTTACAAACGCTAGCGCCGCTGATCCCGTGTGATTCAATATGGCGGCGCCGCTGAAGTTGTATTCACCCCGGCGGCGCTGGCGTCGAGGCATCCTAAGGTAAAAGGCGCACTAGCGCCACCACGCGGCTTAAGATTTCCGTGGTTTTCGCCTCACCGACACTGCTGCTCTCCGGCCTCCCTCGCCCCACTACCCCTATCTAGTTCGCTATAACACTAGACAGTTTTAGCTGTCCGTACGCAAGTGCTTGCGCACGCTAAGAGCTACGGCGCTGCGTGCGTTACGCTGTCCGCTCCGAAGTATAGTTTTAGCTGACCGTGCCGTAGCGTCCCTCAGGCGCACGTGGCGCCATCTAGCGACAAGAAGTCAAACCACATCAACGCTCGGTTGAAGAAAATTTCATCCGTGATTACTGATAACTACTGTGAGTGCATTGGGAGCCTTTTTTGTTCCAAGAAGAAAAGCTATGCAAACCGAAGAAAATGCAATATCTGGCTAAAGGTTAGAAAACTGCTTCGCCAGGTGTCGTTGCTACGAGGAAAACACACTGAATATAGTTAGGCCTAGGAGCTTGAAGATCGCCAAATTATCTGAAAAACAGGGGCTAGTTATCGCTTATACCGCTACGTGTGGGCAAGATTAGGCGAAATAAAAGCGAACCGCTACCATTTTAGCGAGCTATTGCGTCGGAGAATCCAGCGGCGACGTGTATTTATTCCGAAGCGGGCGAGCAGGGCGCCGCCATCTTGTCAAAGTTAGCGTACGCAAGCCACGCAAGCGCCGCAACGCAAACTCCGCTGGCTATCGTACGCAAGGCTACCGTACGCAAGACGCAAGGCTTGCGCTTGCGTTCTGCGCATGCGCACTACCGTCCCCGCAAACTCCTCGCGTACGCTAACTCTTTGCGTACGCACAGCTAAAACTGTCTACTACTACTGGAGCGGTGGTGCAGCAGTTAAGCGATCCGATACTGCCCTTCCATGGCAGGTGGTTCCGTCGGTGGGGCTTGTAAGAGCCAGGTTGCTCTTCCCAATCAAACATTCATGACAAATCGAGTGGTTAGGTTTGGATGACGTCGCGAGGCAACGCGCCCTTGTAGGCCGCCTTCCAACTAGGTTGCTTCTCGGAGGATTTTTCGTGGATATTTCACTCACGGCCAACGTACGCCGACTTTTCTCGTATATGAGGCACTTAGCGCTGCCGCGTTTACTTTCTCCGCTAAGGCACAGAAACATGCTCACATGCTGCTCAGTGCTGACATTCTGCCGCTCGGCCGCATGGCGGCGCCGGCAGAATGTGAGCAGCGTGGCATTTCCCCCCTCCTTTCAAGAGGCATCGCCTCGATGCTAGCGCCAAGGGGGAAACAATGTAGAGGCACCGAAAGTGCAAAGGTACGTGTGGCGCCGGCAGAATGTGAGCAGTGTGGCAATATACAGAACGAAGAAGTTCGCATTTCACCTGATGCTATCGTTTCTTTGGAGTGAACTAGTGAAGAAAAAAAAGACCATAAAAAGAGAAAAGCGTCAGAGGCTAGGCGGCCAAGAGGAGTGGCGGTTCTGCGGCGTCCGCTTTCCTAACTTTGATTATCAAGATATGGAATCTGTTGATGTATTTTTACTGCTGAAAAAAAAACAGCGTTTACTACTATAGCCCACAACTTCCACGGAATGTCTCCGTTAGGTTCCTCATGCGTTTTTTATGGCACTATTTATTCGTACTCAAGTCTTCACGACGTTACTAGCGGAACCGGGGGGAATATCCCGGCTGATGAGGAAGTGCAACAGCCCATGAAGGGAGCTGCTTTCCGGCGAGCCGCATTGAAAGACGCGTGTTCGCAGCTCTGTCGCCGACCAAGCGGTCACGTAGTCGTAGCGCTTCCTCCGAACGGAGAAGGTGTGTTCGCTCGACGCGCGGATGGAATACCAATCAGGAGAAACTTATTTCGGGCATTTTGATTGATTCTTCAAGGACATCTAAGGGGAGAGGGGAGCTTTCTGCGCACTTGGATAGTTGGTGCCTGGCTGAGCCGTTATCTGTGGTCCCGCCGCTTGGAATTTTTCGCGAAAGAGTGTACGTGAAGGGTGCAAGATCTAGACAGACAGCAGGGAGGCTTGGGAAAGAACGTCATTCTTGGACTGCCTCTCCTTGTATTTCAACAAAAAAAAGACACTTTCCAGCTTTTCACGTGTTCACATGGTGCGCACATTTAAATATTAACTGAGGCACCAATAATTTGATCTCCATCCGCGCTTTCTTGTCCTCTTGCTGGATGAAGAAGTGACATTCCGAAGGTGTTTCCTGTCCTCACACATGGACACATAAAGAAAAAATCAGACAGACGTGGAAGTGCAAGAGCTCCGGTTCAGCAGAAAAAAAAAACAAGATTACAGTAAATAGAGCGTTTTGTCCGTTGTGATTCGTCCTTTTCATTTGCGGAGAGAGGCATATTAGCTCAGAGCGAATGTGTGAAGGCCACACAGCAATCCGAATAAAAATTACAGCCGAACTATGTTTAGACTATTGTAATGACAAGTAACTCGGCGCTTCAAAGGAGGACAGACTACAATGCCAGCTCAAGAGGTGCTCTGTCGTTTTTCCTGCAGCAGATTAATTGGTAATACTCGACGGAGGATTCAGGAAGGTGGGAGCGGTCTGGTCTACAACGCGTATTTGTTGTGCTTTTTTCTTGTCGAGGATATATGGCTCTGTGTGGATCCTCCGTGGAAAATTATTTTCAGTGGGAGAAGTGGACCGTTGCTCCTACGCCTCCTTCCTCTTAAATCCGCCCCTGCATGCTTCCGTTCTCCTTACTCTTTTTCATTTCATCGCTGTAATTTGCGCCATAAGGAAACTGTTCCCTTGGAGTAATAACAGTAATTAAAGTTAACACATTCTACTCTCCCCTCTCTCAGGTTATTTTACTTTGTTCTAGCGTTGCCTGCTCTCAATACAGGAAAGTGCACGAAAGCTCAAATAAAAATGTCTAATTCTGAACAGTCCGGCAGTTTCTTAACATACACGCAGTTTCAAAAAAATTGTCGACTGTTTAGTTCGTCAGCTTTAGGAAGCTAAGCAAAGAATATTTCCGTTTTTTACTAAAATTTTGCACACAATGCGCGCACTGACACTAGAAAAGAAGCGTTATAACAGTCAGTATAAAGGAAGACAATTTAATCAAAGCTCAGTAAATGAAAGAACACGTCAATAACAAGCCAATCGCCACCACGCCAACAGATCGTGAGAACGGCAAGCCAATCAGTGAAGTGGCTTTTCAGACTCCTCTCTTATGTACTAGGGAGCGTTCCAAAGAGCTTATTACGGGCTCTCTGTTGTATACATTGCAGTTGGCCTCACAGCATTGCCATGTAAGAATGAGAGGGCACGTAAGCCTAAAAACCAATGATCTACGCAAAGCGTTCTGTTCAACAGTGAACGAAAAAAATTCTTTTTGCACACACCTGACAACATATACGAGGGGGAAAAAACCGTGGTGAGGTACCCATAGTATGGTTTTTATTTCTCTGTGTGGTGGTTTCTTTTTTTTTTGTCGCTTCCTTTGAGTGTGACAAAAGCAACTCATATTGAATAAAAACATAGGTGCTAGTGAATGCTTTTGGCTGAGCCCATCTCTCGCTTAACGCTTACATCTATGTTCGCAGTGGTTTAAAAGCTCCTGATCCTAAATGTGCCTAACCTTTTTCTCTCTCTCCCTCTTTCTCATCTAACGGAGAGCTGAGCTCGGAGAATTTACCTCGCTTCCTGCAGGCAGAGTTATTCCGACGAGTAGTCTCCGCGCCGGGATAAGAGCTCGCCAGAGATACTGAGGCAGAAAAACACATGTTTTAACCGGCAACCTAAAGCCGGTAAAAGAAATTCCGAAGTCACTACTTACGCCCTATGTCAAAGCCATTGCTTGCAAGGCCGTTTAATAGCTTTGAGCGTTGCCCAAAATGTCCTTACACTGTCTCCAAGAAGTCGGTTGCAACCATCTCAATCTGAGTTGGACCGCAATCCCAATTTCTTGCACCAGCGCCCTCTCTCATCTTCTATTCAGGACGCTCCTAAAGGTGCACTCCAAGAACTGCGCCGACGTTAAACTCTATGATCCAACTGCAATAGGAGAAGCAAAAATATTCCAACAAAACTTTCGGAGATGCCTTAGAACGAGCGAGACATCGAACATTGTTACAGAGGGTGCATTACGCCCACGATACAACTACTCCATTGGCATCAGCGGAACTCTCTACAGCTCTTGCATATGTTTCTTGGGAACAAGTCCGGGCATATGCGACGATCGTTATTCGTGGGCCATTATGCGGTTCCTAGAAAACCGAGAACGCACCGGTGAGTCTCAAAGGCCGGAGCCATTCGCGAATTTCGATGTGCTCAAAGTCGATTTTTGAGGTAGCATTTGCGAAGTGAACGGCTTCTGAGTATATTGCTAGCTCTGCTTTTTTATTATCTTGCGGTTTCAGCATAATCGTATAGGTACTTCTCAAGGCTCCTGAGCTACTCTGCTCGACGGAAACCTCGCAGAGATTGGAATCCAGCGCTTGTGTTGTTTTCGAAAAGAATTGAAGTCATCGCGGTATTGATAGTGGAACGCAAGAAGCAGATTCTTTTACCGGCGCTCTGTCGGCAATCTGAACGTACGAAGGTTTACTGCGCCGACAAGAGCGGCAGCGACATAAATGTAGAGTGGAATATCTGAAGCTGTATATAAGGTGTGCTCGAGGTTTAGTTCTGTATGGAGTATGTGGGGAATATACGAACTGCGATGCTGGCGGAGATGTGGCTGGAGAACGTAAGGAGGGCCCAATCATTCTATCTCTCATCAGAGAAGGCTGAAAGTCGGCTAGTTTCCGTTACTCCATCAGTGTAGCATCTGTTTTCCTGTTTCCTCTGATGTGTCAAACAGCGCCGATGATTGCCGGACATCGGCCGCTCATTACGGCGCACACGTGTGGCCTGTTGGTGAGCGGAGAACCTGAGCAACGTTGTCTCGTCAATCAAGCATCTGGTTTCGCGCAAGCCGCAGGCAAACAGAAGCGCAGCTGCTTGCTACTGTATCCGTGGGGCTTGATTACCGAGCGAGTCAGACGGGGGGCCTGCTGGCCTTATGAGTTTATCGACCGGCTTTGACCTCAACAGGACGCCTGTGCTTCCTCTCTGCCCGTAACTGCGCTCCCGGTCGTCGATAATTAGGCTATAGTGCCGGGCGTTGAGAACGGTGCGCCGCAAAGCTGAAGCTTTAGGCGACATAATCCAGGGGCATCGTTAGATATTGGCCTGCCGCAGGTCACTGTACCTAAGGGTATAACCAGCAAAACTGTCTCGTCTACACAATGTATTAGGACTTCACGAAAGGTCCTTGCCTGAGACTCTTTCCTACAACTTTGCGTTTACTTGTTTATTTAAAGCGTACTTTACAGGCTTCAAGGAAAGCATCGTGTCAGGTTGGTTGGGTGTGTTATACGTAGGCAACAACGCTCAGAAAAGAACTGCGTAGTTCGTAGCTACAGTAAAACCAGTAAGCTGAAATAATAAATCTTAATTCATCGCCGTTCACCAAAAAGCCATATAGAATATAAGAAGGCGAAGCCCTAGGCATCAACAACAGAATAAGAAAATTGAAAAAAAAAACATTCATATGCCACAAGAGGACGGGCTGAGAAGCTTGAAGGCCATTAGGAAAAAAGAAGAGGTAAATGAGAAAGGAAAGGAAAGAAAAGTAGCCTACAAAGGCAGCGCCACGTGTGTCGCTTCTTCTTGCTTCCTCCTGCCGTGTGCGCCGCAGTTTCCTAAGTAACTGAAAAATAAAGAATTGTTTTTCTTGAATATACAAGTGATCTCGCTTGCGTAATTATAGATAACAAAATGTGTCTTGTTTCGCTGCAATGAGGCGAATTTCGGAATGGCATTCCACAGACACACTGCAGAAGACAATGAAAAGAAGTTAAAAGGATAAAAGGGTTACCTTGGCCAATCCCCCCCACATGGGTATGTGCCATATTACTTGAGGAGAAGAAGAAGAAGAAGAAGAAGAAGAAAAGGGTGCCTCTGACTTGGAGACGTCCAGGAGTTCTCGCAGTTATTTCCAAGGTAATTTCCCGGGAACAGAATTTAAGCTTTCGTCAGTCTTTCGTGAAATTCTGACTGCTTCTTTTGTATTTTATCACAATTGAATAACCTCAATAGCCCTTTCGTAGAGCTCATCGTCCTCTCAGCATGGCCAGGTTCGAGCCGCAGTTCAAACTGTTTGTGCGTTCCCGCGAGACACATGATGTTTCTTTCAAAGCCCCAACTAAAGCAAAACACAACTGCAAATTACTCCTCCAAGTGGACCGTTGTGTGGGAACTCGTTTCTTAACTTCAGTATATAGATGGACTTTTGCGAGAAAGACATTTCGGTCTAGTTTATCAGCTCTTTCGACGGCTAATATAAATTGCGCTCCAAACTCATCTCGATTTTAGACAGCCATTGGTTTAAGAGGTATCCAGCGATGATTTGTTGGGAAAGAATGACTAATGACCTAGCACATCTGGATCAAAGTGAAAGTGATTTCTATGTAAAAGTCTATGGTTATTGCTGAAGCCCACACGATTTTAAGAAGAATATCCACGCCTTCCTGAAACTTACGCGTCAGAATTTTTGTTTGAAATAATGGTATGAAAGGTCTTTTACCAGCTCTGTTAATGAAAAGAAGCCAAAGAGAAGCCAAGACAATTTATTTTATAACCTGATTAGAGTTAAGCTTGGACGTGAGCCCCCCACATGTTACCTGGAGAAATCTAGATGTTCTTCTGTACTACTATTAGTATCTTCACCAAAAACAGCATTACCTGCCTTTACAGCCAGGCTGTAAAGCTCCCTCTGTGCCTGTCTTGCCTACAAAAAAACAATCAGCAAATGCAACTTCAGTCTCCACTTGATCCCCACAGTGTTCCGAACGCTCGGTCATTGACCCCAAAATCGCCCTGCGCACAAACCGCTTTTCAGGACATCGTTACGAAAAGGTGCGAGCGCACACCAGAACACACGTTGGTGCCGCAGGCAGTTCTTCGCGCGAAAAGAATACGAATCGATATTCCGAATAAACCCGTTCGCTGCCCTTCGTGTTTGCGAAAGCACGACAGAGAATCGCCCATAGAGCCCCGTCCAGCGCATGTGCAATGACCGCGGACTGAATGGATTGGTGGAAATGACCCAGGATCCCGATCTTTAGAGATGGTCATTCCAGAGGCTCGTGTTTCTCTCGTTCACCAGCCGCTGAGCGCTCAAGCGAACATAACGTGACTGAGAAGCGCCGGGCAAGTGGCTTGGCGGCAAAACTGGCAGGGAAGGAGGCTCTAATCCCTGAGAACGCAGTTATTTCGCAATGCGTGCTTTTCGGAAACAACTTTTACCCGCTTAATGTCACAGTGAGCACTAACAGACGTGTTGCTTTGGAGGGCTCGAGAAATTTTAGCTGAGATTAAAGTAGGGGGTAGTTGGATAATAAAAGAATTACCCAAAGAATTACACACTCACGCGCGTAAAGTTTATTGCATCGGTTTTCCTCAGTGTTAAATCGCTATGAGACCCATATTAATTACATTAATCTTTTATTATAATAGTTACATTATCTGCAAATGAATTTCAGATGAGGCCTGGCTCGGGCTGATTGGTTCGTCTGCAAGAAACGGCACAAACAGAAGAAGCTACGTCTCTGCTCTGGCGTCTGCTCTGTCCACTTTATCAGCGCTGTTTCATTTTCGACACATCTGCTTCGGAGTGTCGGATAAAGGTCGTTATGCTGGCCCAGCAATGCTTTGGTGTTTTAAAATGTTTCAATGGCTTTCTTTCACCGTCACTAATTCGCAACATTTTGTGCAGTTTAGGCGCGTAGTCATATCATCCGTACGAGGTTTCTTCGCATTCTAGAAGCAGATTAGGTATTCATCAAGACGAAAAGTGTCATGGCATTGGTTTCTTATATGCTCACTGGTCACAAATACGCGCACACATGCCGCGAGAGCGGCAACAGACTCATATTAAATTCTCTTGTCCCTTGCTTGCACGATATTTATCTGGGCTACACCGGTACTTTCTTCTTGTGTGTTGGTTCTACTCTTTCATCAGGCTTTGCTCAGTGTGTCCGAAACTAATTTTTAAAACCCCCGCTATGCCCCAGAGCTTACCACGTACCTTGTGCAGAGCTTAAAATGAAGTGCAGGGGAGAGACAGCAGGCAAAGCTCAGAGTCTCTGGGGACCTCTTCGGTTACGAGCCCGTTCGCCCGTTGTTTCTTCGTAAGTCTAGGCTCGATCGATCAGGCAACCGCGTCCCGCTGTGTCCAGCGTTTCAACGAACGTACTCTGCCGCGCTTCCTCCTCCGCCTGGGTCTATATTGCTCGCTTTTATCCCTCCTTTCGCTTCCGCCCTTTCCACGCACAGTGTCACCCTTCTTTTATGTTTTTATGTTGTTTTTTTGCTTCCCGCTCGGCCGATGCATGGATTGATCGGCTGTCTTTCGATCTCGCCTCCGTTATCATTTCTTTTCCTCCAAGGCCTGGTGTTGTTTGTTCTCCTATACGGTGTGCGGAGAAGCGCCCTCTCTGGTGCGTGCACGGTAACCTTGTTAGTTATGAGCGAAAAGCATTTTTGTCGCTCTCTCTCTGGGTCACGTGGCAGCGAGCTGAGAGATGGCCGCCTTATTCGCGCATTGGATAATGGATGCAGCGTCGGCAGCGGAACCGTCACGTGAGGAAGCGAAGGCGCCGAAAGCGGACGCCAAGTCCCGAGATTGATCACTCGTCGCGCATAGCAGTTCCACTCTGTCACCGCTCTCCCGGCTGTCTTCGATATCATCGCTCGTGGAGGACCGGCGTTCTGAGTAGCGCCCCGTATGTACACAGGCCACAGCGTAGTTCACACTGTTACGAGATGTGTAGTGCTTGTGGCGAAACGGTCCTTGCGTCAACTCGAAGTTGTCATGAAAAAACAAAATACAATCAAGCCGCGGCTGGGATATACCTGCAAGTCAGATAAGTAACCATAGCTCTCATGAAGCCTACAGCGGATTTTCGGGACGAGAACTTCCGGCCGTCTCTAATTTTTTTCGTTACTGTTGTTTTAGATCACTGGCGGTCAGTTTATTGTATAAAAAATATTACACCAACCCGCGAATTTCCGTGGTAGTGCGCGGAGAGTCAAAACAAAACCGCTTATTCGCCGAAAAAAGAAGCCATATCACGTGGTCAGAAGACGGTTGCATGAAGTTAGGATGCCACAGAGCAGAGTTATCACTTATTGGTCAGCTAGAAACCCGCTGTCAACGCACTCATGGTAACCACGTAAGCGTAAACAGACAAACTGGCAAGTGGCGCTCTTTGTCCGCACATAATTTTATTCGCGCGGTACTGTAGGAACCGACGTTCCTGTGGTAGCTCGCTATTAGACTAATAGAAGATAAAGAATATTGGCTGGACGATCACGAAAATTCATGTGAGAAAGTTGCGATTGAAATTGAATTTGCCTTCGATGCCTTTGTTGCTTTTACTCAAGCCGAGGCTTCACACACGCGGCAGAATTTTTCCGGTGGGTGTGGGTGGGCGCAGGTGGGTTGGTGGGCAGTACTTCTGCAGGGTGCAGTTTGGGTGAGAGGTTGGTCTAGGGTGGCGGAAGGCGGGTAGGCTACCCATAGCTATGGGGTGGAGTGTGAGGGGTAGAGCGGGTAGTAAGGTGGGTAGTAAGGTGGCACGTCTGAGTTGGGGGGAGGGGGTGCAGCTTTCTTTCCCATTGCATCTTAGCAGTCAACTTATTTCGCCTCCCTTTTTTGTTCCCCTGTTGCGTATTCCTGTTCTGGGTGAAGACTTGGTGGAGGGTAGAGTTAGGTGGACTGGTGGTGCGTTGCGCTTCGGGAGGGTATAGAGATGGTAGATGAACAGCACTTAAATGGCGCATCTGGAGGGAAGGTGGGGTGGGGAGGTGAATCGAAGGTGTCTGCAGGGGGATGGATGGATATCCTCGTAACTATGGTGGTGCGGCGAGGAGGTGCCTAGTGTGTTATGCTTCTGGAAAGTCGAGATCTAACTAAAAAGGGCATCATACAAATAACGCCATTTCCTCCAAGCCCCACTATTACTGGTATCGTAATTATATACAGTTCAGCTTCTAGTAAAAGGGATGCTGAAAACACCTCAGTGGCTTTCTCACAAAGGTAGTAGTATAAAACATTGGAACCGGGTACCCTGCACAGGTTGGAGTGAGTTCTAGTGGTGATTGATAAGGTTTATTGGCGTCAGGTAGAAGTCACAATCACAGGTCCACATTTCGGTCCTTTCAGCCGAGGCGATCATACAAATATGTTCACTTTACACGGAAGTGAGACAGGAATTTAGTTCTCAACCGAATGTACCTGCTGGGACTGTAACGACCTGGGGGCAAATCAAGAGCAGAACCAGCTTCATTTTCATGCGCTTCAGTATCATGACGGTGCCTGACGGCGTCTGAGCGCTTGACTATCTTTTTGGTGTACCTTGCGGTGCCTGGAATCGTTAAGCACCAAGTGTAGGAGAGCTTGCTGGCTCCTGATCGTTAGGATGTTGCAGATGCGCAAACCAAAGACACGGACGAAGCTAGAGCGGACAAGCCAGAACTTAGTGATCGTCCCGACCGCCTCTCCGGTTAGCGCTCCTGATATTTGTAAAGATCGGTACTTTGCTATCGTCACTTCCTTGGTGCGCAGCAGATCCTGAGCAACCTGTTAGCCATCTTTTGTAATCGTATGGCTAGCGAATAACTTCCCCCTTAATTCAAACATAATCTATCTAGAAAGATTTAGCTAAATGCAATGAACCAATAGAGTAGACTTCTGGGCGCTACCAATGTGTTTCTGTTCACGATTAAAGCAATCAATTCGTACTATTAACGCCCAAAGAGCAAATGCCTATAACAGCTAGGCTTTTGTAAGGGGCGGAAACTCAAGAGTGTGAGCCACAGGCGTTGCTGCGGCACAGCGGCTCCGTGGACAATCCAATCGCCCATCGATCGTTCCGCTTGAAATCAGAGCCACAACAAGGGACCCCCGCTCTTCGCGCGTACGTGACGTCAATACGCGTGGATGCGGAAAGCGGTGCGACGCAGTCGGTTCCGTCCAGGCGGACGCCTCGATGACAGCGCGGGACTGTCGAGGCGGCTTGCAGGGAAGAGAAAGGGATTGGGGGAGGAGGGCAGGCACGGACTGGATCTGTGGTTCTCACGGGGTTATGTATTGACAAGCGAGGACAGACACGCTTTGTGCGCCGGAGTCGGCCGTCAGAATCGCCGGCGCCGTGGCATTCTTGAAGGGAGGGCGGTGACAGGATCCAGGGCGAGCGCTGAAGTGCATTAGCGGACGGTTGGACAGCGAGGCGCCGGACGAGGACAAAGACGATTGAAGAGTAAGAGGAAGTGAGCAGAGGTAGCTTGTGCCGGTAGGATATAACGGCTTCATTTGATCCTTTAATACTTCATTGTCCAACCTGCGTAATTGGTTCGAGCGATGCCCCGCCCCTCGTCTTCTCTTGATTGGCTGAAGCTACTGAATACCGTGAGCGTGACCTCGCTTTTGTTAATCGTAAAGAACGAAAGCAAAATCGAATAGAGTTAAAATTTAGCCGCTTTATTACACCGGCCCTTAATTCCCCTTGAGATGGATTAGCTGGCCCCGACGGCACACATAAAGAAAATAATATTTGTAACCTTTGAAGTGCCATCGGAAGCTGTTTTTTTTTTCTTAGCTTACTGAATCCGGACGATAAATGTCAGACAAGCTTTGTGAACATGTAGGGTCACTGCATCGCACAAAGGGCAAAAGAAAATCACAAAAATCGTGTATTTAAACTTAGCTGGGCTCGCCAATAGACTCGCGCAAGTGGTTCAAAGGCATTGAAAACATCGGGGAGTAGCGTACCGCGGATTAGATATACTGTCTCTGCTCATTTTTTGCACTGGTTTTCAAATTCATAACGCTCCAATGTTACTTCTGCTGAGCGCAATAAAATCAAACTAAACCTCAATGATCTCTTGAAGAATGGTTTTGTTTGTACTGAGTTATAATTTCCGAACTTTACAAGAGCGCCTCTATCGCGCATTTCTGTGGTCACGAGGTGCGCGTCACTCTGAGGAAGACTGGAAACGTGGATTTCAGTCGAAAAAAACGAGACAACTGTGTAAAAGTACGAAGAAATGTTCTGTAGTTATAACAAAAGAGCACTTTTTCTATTGTGTTCTCGTATTTTTCTGTAGTGCTCTAGTTTTTTCTGCGGTACTTCTCTGTGGCCTATAGTTCTGAAGTACATTTCTGTAGTAACTATACAAAATTCTGCTAATACTACAAAAATTTCTGTTGTTACTTGAAGTTTTTGCTCACAAACGTTACAGAAATTCTGTTCCGACGACAGAAGCATCACTGTTGTGTTTTTCAACTGGGGGATGAATTTTCAACTGGGGGATAAACGAACCGCAAGTTTTCCTGGGAATGCGATTGTGGATACAAGTTAGACTTATACATTCACCCCAGCTACCAAGTGACTATACATTGCACTCCTTCTCAAAAAAGAGTAATGGTGCACGTGTAGAACTTTTTTGGAATAAAATCTAATACGAATAGCGTAGCTGCGCTATTGGCTTGAATACTAATTATGCAGATAAGAACGAATTGATAATGAATCGAATAGTGACGGAACTGAATGGAATACGAATCGAATACTTTTACGAATAATTGCGATTTGCGGGATTATTTGTATTGTGCGGTTATTATTCTGCGACAGACTGAGATGAAGAAACGGGATGTGTCAAGCGCTTCTATCCTTCAGTCCATGTTGCCCGCTGAGCTTTTGGCTACCATGAATCTACACCGACTTGCCCAACTTTCTTCGTTATTTAACTTTACGGCCGTCATGTCATACGTATAAGAAAATTACATTTTGATAATCGAGAGGACAGTCAACTAGCTAGCGTCACATCTCAGGAGATCAGTGGGGCGAGGTCACCTTATGTGCCTTGAATTCCGAGATCTGGCATCAAAGAGTCATGTAAAAGTTTGCTTAACCTGCCTCAGCCTAGTTTCATCGCCCAGTTCTCGAGCATAAATGCCGCCCCACAAGTGGGTTATTACGCGGCACTGAACACCATGTCGCGCAGACAGATCGCGGCAGAGTTCTGTGCGGCGTTGGAGTGGAGCTTGTTTCAGTGTAGCCACCGAAAGAAACTAGGGAGCACCCTATTTGGCTTTAGTGCCAATTATGCTATTCTCCGAATAATTTTTCGAATTGGCACACCCCTATTTGCAATTGGCACACACCTAAGCAATTGTCAACCGGCACTCCTCTAGTACGGGAAGTTAGTGACAGAAAACAACAACAATGTTAGCGCCAATGCACAGTTTTATGCGTTACCAAGCTTTTCTCAGCAACCCTCTTCCAGATTATTTATTGTGTCGTCTGTCTCGTATTTGTAGTTTGCCCCTGTAGTCGCTTGGTCAGGGAAGTGCGATATAATGCAGTTCTTTAAAATACAGCCCAGAGCACTGAGAACATTGCTGAAGCCAGGAGAGCGACTGCGGAGAACGACATTTTCTAAGACGGTCTTTCATTGTACGGATATACAAACTGCAAGTGTACACTTTTTATAGGATCCGAAAAGGCCTGCATTATCTGTAAATAAACAAGGAAGTATGCAATAAAGGAGACCGTCCGCAAACGATGCACCAAGCGCGATTCTGAACACCATTTCCTATGATATTGTTTAGAATGGGTATTTTCCTCCTCTAGCTATCGGAACGAGAGAGATCTCGAACTTCTCAACACCCTGAAAAAAGAACCCTGCATGCACACGAGAACAAAAAGAACTTAGAGTTAAACAGTGATGACAACACCGCGCTGTTGTAATGACACAGTGTTCCATAAGGCTGTGTGTTGCATAAATAACGGATGTCTTAACTGCAGCGGAGACCAAACACAAACATCTTGCGGAGGACCAAACATCCTGCGGAGACCGAACATAAACATCTTGCGGAGGAGGAATTTGCTGACATACTGTTTGCATCAGTCATTAAAAAAATTAAACCCATTCGTGGAATCCAAAACATGTACGGATTTTATGGTTTCTCTTTCTTTGTTGCCCATTTTCTTCACCTTTTCATGTGTTTTAATGACGCGCCAAGACCCATTTTTCTAGTGCTACGTGTTCATTTTATCTACTCAAGCATTTTCACGATTTCAGTTTGGGCTAGTTTGTTCATTGCTGTCAACGGATTAAAGCAGTACGAAAGAACGTGGACACGAAAGGAACACACAAGTACAGCACGCTGTGTTTTGAGCACATTTAGTGTTTTCGTTTCTTCGCGTTAGGCTAATCAGTGTAAGTATTTTGCTCTGCTTTATTGCGCAAGCAAGGAAATAAAACAAATAAACAAAAAAGTTGTAGCCCCATATTCGGTCGCCAAGGGAAGCAAAGAGTGCGCATTTTTTTTGTTATCGTTAAGACAGTCGTACCGCCTAATTATATGGATCGGCAGTAATACTTCAAAAAGTGAGGCTGCTGTCAACTCTGTCCGCAACCTGGTAGGTAATATGCATCACATTTTACTAGACAAAAATGAATGAAATATTCAATTACAAGTGCAATCGTGTTTTTCTGTGTCTCTTGTGTACTGCATGCATCTGCCTTATAAGATTTACATATTTGATAACCATGTGCTATTTCGTCACAGTTTTCTGTTCAACATATGTTATCACAAATGACAGATCTGAGTGGTATTTCTGTCTTTGTAACTCTTGATCAGCATCGATTACATGTTTTTTTTCTTTTGTTATCAGTGTGTGTGCATGCGCGTTTTTTTTTTTTACATGTACTATAGCATGTCGCTGCTCGAGGGGCGGACGGGGCTTTTGTCAAGCTGCGAAACTTGCAGCTTTTTCTCCGCCGCCCTTTTTCACCACCTGTACACTTTGTTGGTGAAATAAGTGCTCATTGATTGATTGAACCTTTCCAGGAGCACGCCCGCCTTGCGCTTTTCCTGAGTAATCAATGATCCACTAAGTGCGTGAGCAGATTTTAAGGCGCTCCACAATTCGCAGATTCTTTCTGCCCGCACGTGAGCGCATACTACGCTTTGCGCGAAAAACGATTGCAGCTAACCTCTTAAACGATTAATTGGAGAACTTAAGCAGGCATTTTGATTTTTTTTTTCTACTATGGAGCGATTAGGTCAGCTTGGAACATAAACTGAAGTGAGGCTTTCTGACGGGTCAGTTGGTGCATAATCTTTGCGAAAAAAATTGCGCGCTCAATTCCCATACACAAGACCGCCTGGAAGCATATGTGCGCCATAAAACTTGAAAGCTGCGCTTCTGTTCTGTCGTCCCCTCTCTTTCCTGTTAATGTCAATCTAGTGCACATTTCTAAAAAGAAACAAACTGTTTGGCGAGCTGCCCTTCTGCAGCGGTCTGTATAAGGTGGCGGAAGACGTGGGCGTGCGGAGGATTCTGGAGCTTCGTAGACGGCCAGAGCCTTTCGATCGCAATATGAATGGGTCCACATTATAGAGAAAAACAAACTTCTAGGGATATTTCTTTTCGTCAGCCAAACATTAGTCGTTTCCACGCACTCGCTATTTCAGCTCCGTCTCCCTTTTGGCTCAGTTTCCTTCAGTACGGCGTTTCAAAAGCTGCCTTCGGTATGGTGGTGCTTTCGCAAAAGGCGACGCGGACCTTGAGCAAGCTCAGCGTTTAGAGCAAGTCCATAAATAAAACTATCCGACAGGAAGCGAGAGCACGCGCGCGCTTCCTTGCTATGCGCTGTACTGGAAGCGCACGCCGAAAGGCAACTGGCGCACCGCACAGCGTTTATACATCCGCACCCACGGCGCGCGGCCGTGCAGGGCCAGCCATGCGAGCCATTCCTCCTTCCTTTCCGACGGCTGCAGGAACAGGCTAAGGCCTCCTAACGGGAAAGCGGTTGTTTGTGCCTTCCAGGTCCGCGACACGCCGGGAAAAGAAACAAAATAAACTTGATAAAAAAACAGGAAAAGGACGAAACTCGTCCAGCCGGTACGCGTGGCAGCGTGGCCACTGCAGCCGTAGCCCCTCCTCCTGCCGCCATCACCGTTGCGGTCGGCGTTCTTCGCGAGAAAGCTTGGCAACGCAGCCGCTGCGCCGGCGTCCGCTAGCAAGAGGAAGACTGCGCCTCGGCTACTATCTGCTCCGACAGAAAGCCTTCCTCTCCGGGACCCACTAGGACGCTCGCTGCAAGATAAAAAGCCCGCAAAGCGCACCCATGCCTCGCGCCCATCGATGAACGCCCCTTCCCGCTTCGCAAGCGTTTGCCTGTGTGGTACTTGCGCGCTCGGCGTGTTCAGTGTCCGACGGAGTGCGAGGGCCTTCTTCGTTTGCTCCCTCGAGGCGGGAGAGTGGTTTTTATCGACGAGCTTCCTCTCTCTCTTGCTCCTACGGCAGCTGGAGGAAGCGGTGCCATACACGTGGTGTGCTACCAGTTGCCTCTTCTCGTGAGGCCCTCGCGTGTGGTAGCGATCGCTCAGTTGTGTATACGATACACGTGGCTTCCTTCGCAGCTTAAGAAGCAGTTCAGAGTGACGTTGTCTTTTCTCTTTCTTTATTTCGCTTGCGTCACCCTCTGGTTCGTTTGACGTTCGCAGCTGCTACTGCGTCCGGCAAATGAGAGCATCGATTACTGCCTCTGATCGCCTTGTGCGCTCCTGCCTCGGCTCGGAGTCGTCTGCTTTCGCGTGTTGGTCCGTGAAAGTGTGCGCGCTTTGTGCTCTTTCCTTTTTCTTCTTGCTTTGTCCTTGATTGCCGAAGCCGGTAGTTTGCCGTGGAGTTCGCGGTGGAGGAAAGTGGAGATACACAACTGACAACGACCGACTGTCTTCACGAGGAGAAAAAGAACTTGGCGAGTCGGAGCACAAACGAGGATGCCGAAGGCTTGACAGCGCCGACACGGCAATCGGCTCTCCAGGGCTGTTCACAGGTCTGGGCGTTGCGGCCACATGGCTTTGCGCTTTGCCAACCGAAGCGTTGCCAGGAGCGTGTGTTTGTGAGACCAGAAGGGCGACGGACAGGTTGTCAGCCGTTGTCTTCGAGGCGACACGAGCGACTAGCTTTGGCGGCTGGGGACGTTGGTTCCGTGTGTCTGTTGTTTCGGGAATGTGGAAACAGTGACAGCGAAGAGTGGATTGACGGAGGACCATGTGCAGCATTAGCCGCAATTACTGTTTCTCATCCAACTGAATGGACGATGGGCGTCAAGTCAACGTGTGTTTGCAAGCCTTCTGGAAAAGAAAATAGCATGGAAGTGTTGTTCTGGGAGACAAGGATGTGTATCTGCCGGTTGCCCACCGTGTGTAATTATTCTGCGCGACTGCATTTAATCGGCCGCAACTGCCCTTGACAAAAAGGCGGCTTCAACCATACAGTCTTTCACTGATGTCGACACGGCGTGCGACGTTTGTTGCACAAGTTAACGGAACCGTAAGCCGTCGGAAAGACGCCGTCACGCTTCCGAAAGGAAAGCCGCTTTATTGCGCTTTTCTAGCCTCGGACAACGCTCCGAATCGCCTAGTGGTAAGAGCAAGCGCTCAGATTGCCCGCTTTGACGACCGCGTCGCACAAAAGGGACGGAAAGCGCCAGGCGGACCCGACCAAGAGAGAACAGAATAAGAAAGTGGCGGCAGTGTGTTTCCATCGACTCAACTATTGAGCAAAGCAACGCCCAGTTATTCCGCGCGCTGAACGACGGCGACGACAACAGCAACCACGGTTGTAAAGAAAGTATAGTAGTCGGGAGGACGAGCTACCGATTTCCGACCGGAGCCGAGCGAAGGCCGTGCAGCGGCAAGAGGAGAGAGTGGGAATACAGGGAGAGAGCAAAAGCTCAAGCAACGCGGGTCTTCATTTATTGCCACTTGCCCGCTGGAAAAGAAAATTGCTGTTTACGTTCTCGCGAAGGAGAGAAGGAAGAGGGAGAGAGTGTGTGCTTGCGTGCGTGCGTGCGTGTGTTTGGTGGTGCAGCGGCGGAAGGCAGGCTCGGACGAGCGGCCGCTAGTAGCAGACCAAACAGCGGGGAGCGTTTGGTGTGGTGCTGATCGTGAATCAACGGTAGTGCACGTACTGCTTGGAAGTGTGAAGTTTAGAAACCTTTGCTGCTCCTTGCTGTTGTGGCGGCCTGAAGGTTGTGTGTGTGTGTGTATGTGCGCTCATCCTAGCCGTCCAGTAGCTGTCGGCCCTGCAGCAGTGTGAATTGCGAAGCGGAGTGCGTCAGTCTCGCAAGATTCGTCACGTGGTCGCCGGCGATTGCCCGCTGGAGTTTTCAAAAGCTGCGATCACTCAGTCGAAGGACGTCGGGAGGTCGCTCGGGTGTCACTGCTGCGCGACCTGGAAAGGAGAGGTCCTGGCCGACGCCGGAGTTTCGCCTTGACACGACGACTTAAGAAGGTAATGTGCGAGAGGTCGTGCGCCGACTGAATTGGGTAGCGGGTGACCTTAATCGTTTTGTTGCGCCGCTGTAACGATTCTACTGTTTTCCTTGCGACTGTCTTCGTGTTCTTACCGGTATAATACCTTTTTGCCGCTATTTTTTTTTTCATTTTCAGATTCAGTAGCTTCAGTACTATGTTCTGAAAACTATGCGTGACTGTATACTAATCAGACTCTTTGCTTGTCTCTTCAGCATTTGCTCATTATAAAGGTGAAGCGCAGTACGAACACTATGGGCTTACTTTTGATGCCCGTACTTATTATGTTTGTTTTTAATATTAACATCTTGCAGAACCGAGATATATTCGTAATACTTCTCTAGGCTTCTGCGCACTGTTTTCGATTGCGCTCGAGCGCATCGAAAACAATCTGCAGAAGCCTACGGAGACAACAGTATCCAGAAACAGGAGCACAAAACGCACATAACCGTTTACAAGTTACTCTAAACAGCACAAGCTCTTGGGCTTGTTCGTGTTGCATTGTAGATGGCGTACGAGTGCACGCAATCGAGGACAGAGAAAGAAGCAGACGACACAAACGCTCTGTGGCATACTATCGGTCTCGGCCTTCTTTTGTCTGCGCTCTTTCGTGATGTGCAATAGAAATGACTGCTGTCAAAATAACATAATTTAGTTCACATCTATTACAATTTTAATTGTAGATGCTGCGTGTGAGACCTGCGCAGTGTCGAAACTGCACAGTTTAACCTATGATTAGTATCACCCACTACCAGCTCACGAAGCACCGGAAGTTATGTACGATGAATGTCGTGTGCATGTTTCTCGGATGGTGAAATTCCCGTATGTACTATCCGTACAGCACTTTCGAGTTATCTGTCTGTAGCTTAATGTAATATTCATTCATTAGCCTGCGACCTAGCTGCCAACCGATTGATTACTCCTCATGATCCTGGTTTCTCATGAACAAGGTTCCTCATGTTCCGACGGTCACTTTTGGAACATGACGAGTCCGGTGTCGTACGCTTCTTGCACCCTAAGTCCAGTTTTAAGGCGGCTAGGGCTCATCCAAAATATTATTTCCGTTAGTCGACAGGTGGCAACACGAGTGTTAAACGACCATTTTGGTACAATTTTCGAGAAAAAATTGTGTCCGCTAAGGGCATAAGTATTGTGTTATCATTGAAAGCGTCTTGACGCAGTTAACAAGCTTTCGACGTCCATCTGCGGTCATGATGAAATTCAAGGTCAAGGATCCAGTCGTTGCGAGTTTGACCTTGCACGTAAAAGAAAATAAAAGCCACGAAAGTGTTCGGCTGCAGACATCCTCTTACGGCAATGAAGCGCCGCGGACCCTTTGCAGTTGTGTTTGTTTCTCAAAAACCCATCTGTCCTGGCTCGACATTTTATTTACGTCCCCTCGTAAAAACAGCTGTCCGGTGCTGCAGACGCCTTCTCCCACGCAGCAGTAAAACGGTGAGCGCTTGTTTATCAGAAAACAACAACTCTTGCAGGGAACGATGTGCGTGTATTTATTTAATGCCGATTTGTTCGCAGAAACCTTCGGTTTCCCGCGATGAGTCGTTGGAGTGGCTCTTTCGCAACAGATTTGTGTTTCCCCATGCAACTCCACAAGCAAACTAATTTTCGTTATCGTTGTAGTGCTCCTTTTTCGTTAACGAAACTTTCGTTTCGCATTCGTTTGCTTCCGTCTCTTATCGCTTGGGTTCTGCCTCGACGCCACGTTATATTTATTCGTTGTTCTCAGCGCTCGTGCGTTATATGCACTTCAAACTTTAGTTTTCTCTTCAAAACTCTTTTTGCTTCTCTTTATTTTGATTTCTGTGCTCGTGGCATTAATGAAGCCGCGCAAAACAGCACAAAATTTTACACAAACGACACCATGCAGGAGTAAAGACTACAATACGAACGCAAACACAACCAACGTTATCGCAAGTAATTAAGCCTTTTCTCGCTCTTATGCATTTGTTTACGTAACAAGAGTAAATTGTGGGTAACAGCAAGGTTTCTTAGACGACTTCGAGCAAATTTCCTCACCCGTGGATTTTTGTCTTAACTTACACGTAGATTTTTGCGAACGTATAGCTTAAGTGAAATAATTCCCAGGCCGCAGGCTCGGCTTTCAAGCAGTGTTGCGCGTCGCTAACGGGCCCCAGGAACTTATCCAGACCCTGATGGGTGAAAGTGATATTACTCCTAGCTCTTCAAAGCTTTCCAGCTGCTGGGATCTCATAACCTCCCAACTACAAGGCTGAAAACTAGACCTTGGAGGCTGCACGCAGCATTCGAGTATTTTGCCTTCATCGAATCGTGCATACATGGTTGTGTAAATATGTCTTCTGAGGCGCAGCGCTTCACACTGGTACACAGTACCCAGCACTATATGTAGATGCTGCTCATTTAGTGTTTAAAAGAAAACTGCTTCGATTTTTATGAAACTTTGGTTCCAAAAGTACTCTCGCTAAAACTTCATACGTGGTGGGCCCTTACATTACACGTTACAAAAATTAAAGCAGCACCTTATTTCACCAAAACACTTTTTAGCCCTATGTGTACTTTACTCACCGTGTGCAGTAAGTGACGACATGGCATTTGCCGGCAGGGACGTCAATAATTCCGCCTTTTATTCCTTGCACCTGAACACTCTTTTGTAAGAAGATGAAAGTGCATTCAATTGTAAAGAGCTCCACGGAAATTGAGACCACCACGCAAATAAAGGACAGCCCAGGAAATCAACTGGAACAGCGTCCTCTTTGCCCAAACTGAAAGTGGAGTGAGGGAAAAAACAGGGGTACAAATGACAAGAGTCGCAAAGCAAGAAAAGGAAAGGAAAGAATTAGGGCATCCACGATGTTTCAGCGAGACCAAAACGCATTGTGCGACCGTGTTGAGGGCGCATCCATTTGCGTTTCTCTTCTGCCTACGTACATGGTCGCGCTGCACATGTTTATGTAAACTGAGACGCGTCTCATCCAGGAAAGACAGTTTCACGTTCGCAGCTCATAAGAAATTCAGAGTAGCCACCTTGCGGATGATACGATGCCGCTGCGATGAGGCGTCCTATTCCACAGAACACGTGCGTGGATGTCGCTCAGGGAAACACCCAGCTGGGGGAAGTGATGAAATATTTAGTGCATCTCGGTGCCGCAGGTCTTTCTCGAGGAGCGTGTAGGCGAACAAAAGTTGGCCCAAATACGTCTTCGCAGGCAGTATGAAATTTGAGCTTCACATCTAGCCCGGTATACGTGAGCAGGACGCCATCAATATACTTTAAAGGCGTGTTTGTCGTTGCATGCAGCTTTGGTGCATCTTGTTATCATTGTCCTGCTTATTGTATTTTGTTATTTATTTTCCTTCACCGGCACCCACTGGTTTTTAAGCATCCTGTGCGTCACACTATGCCTATAATTTCTGCCGCCTTGTCATCACTGCATAATTCTCACCAGACAGTGTTCCACACACGCAAGCGGAGTGCATTTATTTTCAGCTAAAGGTGTTTTCTTCTTCTGTCAAGCTACTTTACTGTGTCAGTAGTAATATCTTTCAATTTGAAATTCAATTTAAACAAAGTGCACACTTCCTAACTTGGCAAGGAGATTCGTTCGCTTTGGTGTCATACCTTATAAGAGCAGCTACATATTAATGAACATATTTACGCCAGGTGCATCTGTTGCCCCATGTCGCAAACATTGCGCCTTATCGAGCACCAGTGCAGTAGAACAGTCCCTCCTTGAATGTGTAACTTGTAGGCTTCATTTTTCAGTGCCACGTGTTTTTGTGTTAACGCTGGGCTGCCGAGCTTTCACAGTATTCTCCTGCTTTGAAACATTATCTGCTCCAAGGACGAAACTCGCTGTAATTTGGTTTGCTTGAAGGACAAAAACTACAGCAGTTTATTGTTCCGTTTAAACATCTTGTAAGAGAATGGACATAAATAGAAGACCTTCCTTTAAGGGCGGGAAACAAGCAACAACTTCAAAATACGTGTCGCAGCCCGAACACACTCTTTGTTCACTTCAGTTGGGCCAAGGAAAGCGACGAAGCACGGCCGCCTTTGTTTTCTTACATATGAAACAGGGCTTCCCAACAGTTTTTCCCGTGGACAATCTTACATAATTTTCAGCGAGAAACTTCTCTGCAGCGCCTCACTTTATTCTATGTAATTCTTGAAATCAGGAAAGGATGCGTACTCACTTTTTAACCGGCCCAAACGTATGCAAGCACATGAGGAAACTTTATCTTCACCACCTTAAAAGGTATTTTCGCAGCGAAAATCACTTCAACTTTGTGTAAGAACGTCGAAGAACAAACTTTATCAAGTTGTTTTTACACGCAGACTATAGCGCTGCTTTGTGCCTGGCTTCATTTATTTCTGGCTTCGTTGTGCCTGGCTTCATTAAAGGAAAAGCTGTTAGTTTAACGTAGTTCTTATTACAACCCTTGAGACAGCACTTGGCGCATGAAACAAAAAATAATAAACAAATCACATTACACTGCAGAAACTCAAGTGATTTCGTTGTGCCTCTCCATACAGCGCTGTTTGCGGAATGACCGTGTAAACGCGTGTAAGAGCGTTGACCTGGAACATCAAGCAAGATGTCCTTCTGCAGAACATTTTGCATCCTACACTCCACAACAACTGTTGGAGCGCCTTGTTACAACCAGTGGCCGGCATCTTGTACCGAGGCACAGAGAACAGTCGCTGTTATTTGCCCACGAGCGACCAGCTAGGTCACGGGGGCTCGCAGCTTAAGGAGTTTACTGCCTCGCCTGCCGCTTCCTTCTCATCGATTCGAGCTAATGGAACGTAATTTCCCTCGTGCGGATTCGGAATGCGTAGGAGAGGCGGGAGAGTCGCCGGTCGGTAGATGCATTAGGTCCGGGCGCAGCTGGTTTTCTGGCCAGAGTTCTCAGTGTTGGGCAGCCATTTTAGATACTGGGAAAGCCGACTTGAGTAACCGCGGCGTGGACCTCAGTTCTTAAAACCCTCAGATTCAATTCTAGAGCCCGTAGCACCGCGTAATCCGAGTTTCCGCAGACATGAACAAGTGGCTTCGTATTAGCGACAGCCACAAACTTTGTTTCGCGGTCTATTTCCGATTCAGCCGCAGTAGCTCCCCCCCCCCCCTTTTTTTTTAAATGAACGCCAACGGAATCACTCACACGAACACACACAAAAAATGCAGGACAGAAAGGGCATTACATATCTGCTTCCAAAGCTCTGGTATGTAGTTAGAAAAGGGCTTCTCACTACTGTGTCTTACCCAACTTGCCCAGTTCACAGGGCTCAGTTATGTGGCCTCGTCTGCTGAGCGCAAAATTTCCACTCGACGCTCACGGCTTGTTTTGTTTTTACCTCAAAGATTTGGCTCTCGTAAATAGAGTCCTATTGTGAAGAAGATGCTCGCTAGGAATGGAAGCCTGCTTCTACGATGCGCTGTCTTACTGTTACAGCTGTGGAAATATCGGTCAACGACTTTTTGTCACCAATACTCTGTGCATGGGAAAAGGTGATAACGGCACAGGATGCTGTTCCTGCATTTAATATAACAGTTGAGTATTTCGTTTCTAAAGCGGCTCACACGGCTAAGCTGCAGAGCGGCTAGCTCCACCGTGATGTTTGGCGAACGGTTGCTGCTCACGGAACAAGTGGTGCACGAGTGAAATTTGCAGTGAATTTGATCAGCTCGAGAATAAGCCTAATATCAATTGATGCTCAGTCTGCTTTTAGTAATTTTAAGTGGAGTTAAAATCTTTTGTGCCAACAATCGTACAAATGCAAGTAAAATGTGATACGATCTTTTGCAGTCCGCTGGTGGAATCGTTGGTTGTTTTCATGATGGACTCTGATTCTGGGACCCATTATAGCTGACCACATTGGTTTACTTCAGATTTCCCGCCTTTATGACAAATCCAAAGTTTGCATGGGGATACTGCCATGCTAGATTTGGAATCTTTTTTGTTGTTTTTGCGTAGATGGATGCCGAGAAACGGCCATTCATATGGTGTCAGTATACCGCATATCCATGCAGTATATGGCATGCGGCATACTTCTGGCTATTTCCTGCTGCCAGTTTATAAGAAGAATACTCTAAATGCGTCTTTAGCGACAAGCCTTTCGGTATTTACTTCAACTGTGAAGGAAAAATCCAGCCTGTGTTTCACATCAAAGCGATTTTATTGACGTCACTCAGCACTTTTGATAGTTATCATCGGAGAAATTAAATACCAGCGATGGTCGGCAGATATTTTCTTGCTACACCTGCCATATCTTCTACTTCTCGAAACGATCATCGGTGCAAATATCCCTATATCTTTTATTACATGATGTTTAAAGACGCTAGCTTCGAAAGTAGTATAATCGTTGCTTGTGGACATTAAAAATATCGGCGATTGTTTACCTGAAACTCGAACATCTCGTCACTTGCGAGGCTCACATGTGAGGCTAGAGTTGTTAAGTGGCAAGCGCCCCGCCATTAGCGTCTGCGAGTAGCTAAAAATGACCTCTACTCTGTAAGTCAGACCCGTGATTGGCCAGTGGCTGCGCACTATCCAGTCGCCATGCGTATTCAATAATACAGCAAGCAATAAGGGATTGACAATTGTCTAAGAATAGAGGTGTGAACTTGGGCGCATACTCTGAGGCCTTTTGAGACTTGCATAACACAACGGTGTTTCTTTTGGAGCCTCCAATTCCATTTACCTTGACTCTATCTCTGTGTCTTTTTCTCCTTTAAAGTCAAGGCATACGTAACCCGCGCTGCACTGTCGCGCGGTGACTAAATTCAGCCACCTCGCTCCGGGCAGATCAGAAAAACAAAGCGTAACTAAGAGCGCCGGCCCGCCTTTGGAGGTCTGCGCAATGGCAAGACTTGCGTAACGAATAGGACTGGGCTGCTTCATCAACGGTGGCTATGGAAAGAGGGTGCAGCAAAGCGGCTCTCTTCATTCGGTCTTCGGAGCTCAGTTATGTGGGTTCTTCGTTGCCCAGCAGTAATTCATTTGATTCTTTTTCTTTTTATTTCAAATTTCCTCTCCATATTCAGCGCTATACCGGTGTCTTCTTGAGTGTGCTGTTAAGATGGCGTACAAGTAAAGGCTATTGAAATTAGTCACAGTTCCGCCTTGGCTCTCTATGTGTTACGATATCACGCACTCCCTGGGGTAGAGAGACGTGCTACAAACTTCAAGACTGATGGAACTTGGATTCGATTTCAAGATGAGCCAGTTATTTTTTATAGCGCCGCTACTGGCCACCGGAGAACTGTTTTCAAAAGATTTAAGAAAAAAAAACACGAATCAAACTAATCTTTTTCATGGAAACAGCGCAGCAGACGGGACCAAGAAAGGAAGACACACACATGGGCGCTGTCTGCTTCCCTGTTTCCATTAAAAGAATGTACCAACTAGCCCGGCATACTCCTTTGTTAAACATTAATTGTTCAGAAGTCACTTGGCAGCCTACTTCCTAAGAGCAAGGCAAAAATCGATGATGACCAAGACGTCAAAAATGCAGCGGAGGCATCTGTTGGAATGCTTATATTCACACAAGCCTGAATTTAATACCACCATCAAGTAAAAAAACAAAGAATCTAGAGGAGGCAAGGACCTCGGCGTCAAATTTGCGTGTTTAATACGGATCGTCTGAAACCTACATGCTGCATAATGCTTTAGCCGGCCAAAAAGTTCCAGCAGCTCAGTGCGTCTTGCAGAAGCGAGTTTTTAGCAAAGTCCTCAGAAGTATACATTACCACTAAATGCTGGGAGCAGACAATTCGACCCTACCTCAGTGCTTTAAAGGCTCAGGTATCAGGCGCGGGTGAACAGCAAGCCGAAATTAGTCTATTAGTACATTACTCTCTTTCCTTCGATACTGTCTGCCGTCATCCAAAATTTACCCTATTACCTGAATGAATGCTGCAGAGACATTACATTGTTAACCTAAAAGTCAGTAATCGTAGGATCGAATATCATTGGGAATAACGAGCTCAAAGAACACACGCTTAACTGTAGTTTTCTTCCCATGGTGTTATTTTTATCCAGCCAGCTGCGGCTATTGCTGCCACTAATAAGTTGTTATCAGAGCCGGATTCGGATCACAAAACACCAACTGCGCGATGCACGCACCTTCTCTATTGTCTTACATCCTACTGCGTACAAAATCCCCGCAAAAATTTCCGTCAACAAGCAGAGCAGAAAAGAGCACAAGCGCGAGAAAAACGAGAAAAAGAGCACAAAAATAGCCACGCGGTCAAGTCGTTCGGCAAGCGGCGTTCCGAAGCGACGTCATCGCCGCGAACCCGTTGTGTACATATACATACTCCGAGTCTGGGGAGCTTAGTAGGCAAACAAACTTTCGCTTCAGCAGACCTCGGACCGCCGGCAGCAGATGGTCGGAGGGCTCCATCTGCGCGCAGCCGGCGGTGGACGCACTAAGTTCGGGCATGCGGATGCCTCGGAACGCGTGTAAATAAACTCTCGCCAGCTAGCCCGACCGGTAGCCCCTCCGTCATGTGCGCGTGGAGCTTATTTGACGCGCCTGTTTGTGTTGGGCGCGCGTGTGTCCCAAATTTTGTGATAACTTGCAGGTGCTATAGCCTTCGGTGAACGCGGAAGCTGGACGTCACCGGTGATGATACGCAGGTGGATTCGCTGAAAGACGGTATAGAGTATTTCGTTTCCGTATCGATTCGAAGTGAAAGCAAATAACGCCGTTCTGGCTTCTCCCTAAACCATTTCTTCGTTTGTTCCGTCTGTCATTCTTCTGACTGATGTTAGCAGTGCTGTCTATTTGGGCGCGAGGCATGTTTCACTATATAAATAAAGTGTATGGAAAGGGAGCGTATGGAAACAATGTGGGGAATGATAGTGTCCGGCGGAGTATTACACCTCCCTCGCTCGAGGCCGGAGGGTATAGCGCGTAGTCGCAAAAATGTATGAACTAAAATAATAGGGAGAGATGGAGAGGCAAAGAGGAACGGAAGCGAAATAGTAAGAAAGCAAGAAAAACGGAGTAAACCAAGACGGGGTGAGGAAAAGGCACGAAGAAAAAACTATCTAAGGTTTTTACCAAACTTAACACAGCAGCGAAAATGCTTTTTTTTTCTTCCAATACTAGAATGCACTACTATCTTCCGCTGATGGCACAGAACACAGCCTCTGGGTCAATCAAATACATGTGCTGAAAACAAATTGATGGGGACACCTAACCTGCGCCTTAACGGCGTGAAGCGACAGCGTTAATCGTTTCGTGCCCATAGTTTCGGAATAATCGAATTTTCATTTAGAGATCTGTAGAAGTCCTCAGTGGTGCAGCTGTTAGGCGATGCGCCACTGCCCGGCGATGGCAGGTGCTGCTACCGGTGGGACTTGTGCGAACCAGGTTTCTATTCCCGAGCAACGTCTCGCGACCAATCAATAATTAACTTAACCGCCACCTGCCATGGTTTGGAGCTTTCTCAGAATCTGCTGAGAAGGTTGTGATGACGTCAAAAGGTCACGTTACCTAGATGACTCAACTAGGCTGCTTCGGCCGAGATTTTTCGCTCACAACACCCGCGACGAAGCCGACGATGCCGGATTTTCTGCAGAACAGGAGACTTGACGCTATCGCGTTAAAAGAAATGCATGGTATTGTTGTTTGGGCATGCCTGCCTGAGACCGGATTACCTCGAGTACACTTGTGCGAGTGGCCCGTTGGCTTAAATTTTACAGGACACATAGAGTTTTCTCTGGTGGGATGGTAAAAACGGCACTCACTTTCGCTGCCTCCGGTACTGCTCGGTACTGTTCGAAACTGCCAGAAGCCTTTGAAATGATGCGAAGCCGGTGATGTTGAGTTTGCCGTTATCTTCAGATGAGATTCGCTTTGCGTTATTTCTGCCGGAATCACAGCGGAGCATAAAAGACGAGTGTCTGGCACAGCTCTGTGACGTAGCGAAGCACAAAAGCACCCAGAAGAGCCATCACATGTCACTATCACCGTTTGAAGCCCAGTTCAGCGTCCTGAAGTAGGTTTAGGAAAATGCGGCAGGCCTCGCCCTAATTGTTTGGTTGCCTCGAGGATAAACAATGTCTTGCAGAGAACAACATGGCCTATTGGCACTCCCGAATGAAGCACGCAGGACCCACCGTACTACGTCGGTCACGATTCCAAGCGATTCTTCAATGGACCATAATTCATTTCAGATACCTGTGGTATCCGCCCTTCGAAACTCTGTGTGGCTAAGCGCTGAAGAGTGGTGAAAGCACTCACCTAAGCCGCATTCTTACTGTTCTGGTCTTATATTACTGCGGATGTGTAAGTGTACACCAACATCACGTAACCTGTATTACTCATGGGGTGCTTGGAGGGATTTCCACGATTAGCTCGTGGGTTGCGGAGCCAGCCATACCTGGGCCCCCTGTAAAACAAGGGACAATATTGCTTCGAAGCAATATTGTCCCTTGTTTCCTTAACTCCCTTAACTTAGTGGCCAGGTCGAATGCTTGGAGTAACTGGGTGTACATATATTTTCTTCCTAACTGCCTCTATGTACAGTCATGAACAATATGAGCGGGAGCCATGCTTGGATATTCATTTATTGATTTCTCTATAGTTATCCGTGAAAAGCACAGCTATTTCGGATTTCTAACTAGTTTTCCTCTTGCTTGTAATATCCATCAAGTTCAGAAAAAAAACAGGAATTAAAATCTCACTTTTGTACAAAAAATTTCTTTCCTCTAATGCTGCTCAAGGCTGTACGTACGTATAGGGGTTTGCCAAAAGTTCCCAGGCCAAAATATTTCTTTTTCATCAGTATACTCTCCATTTAAGGTGAAGATAAAGCCATAAACTTTCTCCGGGGTTACAACGCTGCTTCTTCTACCCCCTACAGATATTTTGAGCTTCGCGACTGTCGTAACTACCCGAGTATACCGCTTGGAAGCAGACCCTGTGACCTAGGAACTTTCGACGGACCCTGTACGTGTCTAAAAGCGTCCACATTTGGAGCAGTGATAACGGTATAAATGTGAAAGAAATGCCTAAAAAAAAGTCAATGAACATTTATACACCTCAGGTAAAATATTCTCCGAGCGACGTCATTGGTCGCAATTCATAGCTTGGCAAATTTTGCAAGTTACCTCCAGATGAAGAATTTTGTCCAACAAAAAAAAAACTACTGCTCATCGACTCATTTGCACTCCCTGCCCTGTCCGCAAAAGGGTTTGGCGCAAGGACAAATGCTCCAGTTGCCTACATTTTATTCGTTTTTAAGAAATAGAGTGCGCTTGCACTCTCTCAAAAGACACATTTGTTGTTGAAAAAAATTCAGAAATTTTTATTATTTCAAAATTGCAAGTCCTAAAATTGTATATTTTAAACTTAAGTATTCGCATTCAATTCAAAAATTTATATTTTATTTAAAATTTGAAATATAAGTTCTATTTTTGTATCTTAAAGTACATATAAATAGCGATATAAATTTTACTTCTAATTTTTTTTACCCTAATCATTCAACATCAGAAATTAATCATTTAAAATTTAAACGATGCGTCAAATAAAGCACTGGTTTTAAGTTCAAATATGAATTGTTATGGACTCTACTTCTTACACTGATCACGGAGACTCTATAACGGAAAAGATTTGCGACCATGCTGAAGTGGGAGCAAACAAGACTTAAAGAAGAGCGTGCTTTTGTTGTATATTGTCTTCTGTTAACCTTCTATTAGGTAGAGGTCGCCCTCTACATTGCAGTCGCAAAGCGCGCTGTTACTGTCGAGGCCTAGATTCTGACACCCGATGAGCTTGAACTGCTGCAGCTACTTTTTGCCTGCACGTTTATTTAGAAAATGTCGCGACACTGCGGGACATGGGCCAAGGGTGGTCGTGATCGAATGCTTTTTGCATAGTGAGGCTTTAACATATAGTGCACTGAGCCCATGTTCCCTTTATAGCACCGCTGCTGACAAACTGTACTCGACATTCTACAACTGCGCAGGCAGTTTAGGCCACGGCACAATAAGGCAAGAAAGCACTTGCATCTCAGATATCACACAGTGCTCTCTTACGAATAATAGCACTGCAGGGGCATTTTTGTAACCGACTTAGTTCATTTAACAATATTGGGTTAGTGCTTGAGGGCGCGCTATACCCGACAAAGAGTGAATTTATTATTTGTTGCAATGCTTAGAAACAGGCTCTACAAGGAAATCACGTCGTGCCGGTAGCAAGAGGGAAGTGCCTACTTGTGTTCAAAATACCAAAAAAAAACCACGGTAGGCATCTCGAGCAGATGTACGCCATGGGAGCGCTCCCAGATGTTATATTCGGCGCAAAAGTAGGAAACCTAAACAGATTGTGAGCAGTTGAAATAAGTAGGAAACAATGCGTCACACTCCGTTACTGAAAAGAACAGTAACAAAAAAACAATTACGCGTAATTTATTTAGTGGACCAGAAATTCCCGCTTTTCTCTATGTCTGGAAATAGACACAATAACGCCCTCGCGGCCCGTACCCACGCAGACACTTGTATGAATTTGTAAGCGAAATGTATCGATATACAGAACGCTCGGAAGCAGGATCCCAGTGAAAGAAAAAAAAAGCTGTCTGAAGACTTAAAACAGCGTTGTCGGCATCTTTAGGAGCGAGAAAGAAAAAGAGAAAGCACTAAGGGTGGAAAATAAAAAAAATTATTTACATAAGAGATTAATATGACAACCACGACCTATGTGCTCCTTTTTCTTTTATCTCTGCCTGCGCACTCCCGACCACCACAGCTCGCTTTTCGGACAATGAAGGCAGTTGGGGACCTCTAAAGCACCTGCATTTACTCCAAGCCTGCTGCGGCTCTCTATGGTAGCTCTCGCTCTGTCCTAAATTCTGGAGAGCCATAATGTAGAGTGCAGCAGCCGTGTAATGTCATGTTATTTTAATTTAGCACGCTTTTACTGTGCTCCGATGCTGCATACGCATCGCAGCCCGAGCGATCGGAATAAGCTTTCTAAATGCAAATCACGCGTCGACCAGCGCTATCTCCGGCGTTTGCTACTCTGCGTGGAAGTTGCTCGTTACTTCGCATCTACTGATTACTACAAACTGCAACAGTCGACCTGAAAGGGTCGCGCCCGTCGCAATCCTATTTTGCTGTCTATTGCAGGAATCCAGAATGGCTGCCCAACTGAATTAGGGTTATGAACCCGACCATCACGAAACAGGTCGTTTAGACGTTTTCTTTTTGTTTTGGTTCAGCTGCAACAGAATGCATGCAACAATTTTATACAAGCGGCCCGCCTTGCTCCACGTGCCTAGTCTTCATTATGCATAGATAAAATGCAGGCCCTGTAGGAGTTCCTGCTCGTTTTGCTCGCAGTAGACGCAGCTTATATATATATATATATATATATATATATATATATATATATATATATATATATATAATATCGCGTAGAATGCACAGAAAAGCCACCGTAATGGCTCAGCGGTTATGGCGCCCGGCTGCTGACCCGAAAGACGCCGGTTCCATCCCGGCCCCGGCAGTTGCAGTTCGATGGAGGCGAAATGCTAGAGGCCCGTCCACTGTGCGATGTCATTGCGCGTTGAAGAAGTCCAGGTGGTCCAAATTTAGCGCTAACTCCCGCTACAGCGTGCTTCTTAGCCTAAGTCGCTTTGGGACGTTCAAGCGCGTAAAACGAAACCAGACTGCACACAATAAGATTTGTTCTTAGACCCGCGGGCCGCTCCAATCCTTTGATGGCAAAAGCGTAGTAAACGTAAAGATTAAAGGGAACAAGCGACAGCCACGCGCGAGAGCAACGCTTCTAACGCCTTCTCATTAAATCTTAAAGCAGCCTGCAAAGATTACTTTAGTAATGATACCACAAGGCAAGGAGAGTGTCTTGTAACAGGGAGATACACGAAGGTTAACAAACTGAAGAGTAAACCTTCCTTATTACTCGGCAGCCAAGACGACTAAGACTTCTAAGTAATGAATCGCCGAAACTTTCCAGTCTCACTCCCCTACATTAATCTTCTCCCTAGGCGCAAGACATGCATCTATCTTGAAGAAAAAGCGCTCACGCGAAATTGCAAACCAGGTCGTGAGTAAACAGAAAGCAAATTCGGATGGGAAACGCGTGTCTGCATCACAACTACAAGTCAAAGTACCACTGAGTAGCATAATAGCATGTCTTACAGAGAATGCCCTTTATACAGTCTCCTGAAATTGAAGTTCCTTGCAGTATGGCTTCTCTCTTTGCATATAGGGTTGCACGTGGCGTATGTACAAAAAAAAAAGATTTTTGTGCGAAGGATGGTACAAAAATAAACAGGACAGAAGCGCCGAGAATACTCAGAACGGAATATTTCGTGCAGTTCCATTGCTACAATGCTCATTCTATACAAAAGGCTACAATGGCTTTTGCACGTCAAGTCACAGAAGGAGAATAAGAAATTTTGTTCAGGTCATTACGCGTCAGTGCTGTTTCCCGTTCTCAGCGCCGTAGATTTTGTCAGTTTGCTACCTTGTCTTCTTGCAGTTCCTGCTAGTAAAATGGCAGAGGGGGTTTTAAAGCAATCGGTTTTTTCGAAGCCATGTAGTAGCGACATGCTCAAATCACATCGGAAACCCGTGAGAACACAAAAAAGCGTGTGAACATTCTCTAAGGTCACGCATCTAGTAAACGCGAATTCCTCTGAACAGGTTACAAAATTAGGTAGTGGTAGACTTTTAAGATTTCGCGGAGTAATGAAGTGAATTTAAATAATGGAATAACCTTTTACTCCTTCCCGTCTCAAAAGAGCAGCCTACAACGCTAGATATTCAAACTAAAAGGGGTCAGGCAAGCCATCACATTTATGTATTGGGAATTTCACGGAACTAGCTTTGTCGTGTTAATTTTTGATCTATGCAACGAGCTAATGTAAATTGACAGGGCTGGGAAATATTTTAATGTTCAATGAAAAAAAAATGAAATTCTTGTGTAAACTACAGATCCTCCGTCACATTTGTGCAAAGGTTGCGTTAATATCGGACACTCTGCTATATTTTGCTGCCGGAATAAACAAAATACTGTCGTTCACCGAAACAAGGAAATGCAGCTCCTCTCATGGGAGCTCTCTAAGGATATTCACCATCAAACCTGAATGCAATCTGGTGAAGTGACGACTACCACGCAGAGCGTGCTGAAAAATAAACCCCCAAACTAAGGAGCAAGTGACGAGGAGGCTGCAGTGCACCTACGCGTTAAAATTCCATCGCGAAGCCGTTATACTTTGTAACGATGTTCCGAGCGTGGTTTCAAAGTTTCCGTCCATTCCCAGGGCTTGCTTTTTTGTTTGCACAACAAAAGTGTATCACTCTAGCAGGGCTTAAGAACGCGGTCACTTTGTATTTACCAACATCCCTTTCACTGTTTGCCTTCTCGCCGCATTTCCAGCCTTCGCCCATCAATTACGTTCTGTTTTTCTTTAATCTTGCCTCACTTTCCTAAACCTTCTTTTCGCTGCAGAAAGCGGCTGCTTCGAAGCGAGACAGCACCTTTGTGCTCGTGTTTGTAAGTGCGGGTAAGTTCTAGATGGAAACAGAACACAACAACCGTGTGTAGAGATTTGCTCTGAAACGAAGTTTCTTAGGTGTTAGCGAAAAGAAGAGTCATGAAAGAAAGTTTACCCAACACCAGCTTTGCGCTTGTTATGGAGTTGGGTAAATACTAAGGTAGAAGAAAAAAAGCAGCATTTTTCAAAAAAAAAAGAGTTCACGTACTTTAAAACATCGTTTTTCCATACTTAGTTTAACGCTGTAGGCGCCGGTCAGTATAAAGAAGGATAGATCAAGGGTCGCTTGGGGGCTACAGCTTCTGATTTAAACTAGAGGACGGGTGCGCTAAAATGGTGAAGCTCTTTTCTTGTTGTTTTGTTTACCGAAAACGATTAGTTGCTGTCTTCTCAATCTTATGCACTAAGCTCACTAGCCGAAGGCGTAATTAAAGCTGTGCAAGACAGTGGGTACTGGCGCATCCGACACAGCTAAATTAAACATCAGAAATCACTGTGTAAGTAGCTTGTCATGTTATAACCACACCGCCGTTTTCTTAACTCTCAGTTAGCGCCTATGTGGAGGCCAATTACATATATTGCCTAACGGCGGCCAGCATTCTCCCCTATATGATAAGTTTAAAACATTTCACCAACTTTGTATGTACGGTTTTTCAAGGAGCGATTTTTGAGTCCTGGTAGGTGATTCCACTTTTTCAGCATCCTCACATCTGCACAGATTTACAGGACAAATGTGCAGGCTTACTAGTTGAAGCGCGGCGAAATGAGTACTTTGGAAAGCCTCCACAGCCTGTGATGAAATTCCGCTACTCGAGCCTCGAATGGCGCCTTCGTTCGCTAGTTTAAAACCCGGCTCGGTGAGCGAAGTCCCGCAGAGCCTACCTCTGTTATCCTCTGCATGCCTGCCTCGCAACATCAAAAAACTATTAGAGCTTAGCCGGATGAAACCGTTGTAGTTGCCGAGACGCGGTTGTCGCTTGCGTCAGATTTAAGGATAGTTTGTTAACCTTGCTTAAGCAGTGCGTTGACACCGAGTTGGGGTTAAGAGGGCAAGGGCGGGACATAGCGGCTTTTAATTTTCAAGGCTTCAGTGCCTATGAAGGGACGCTTGAGAAAAGTGAAGAAGGACTCGGAGCAAGCGATGCTTACTGAGGGACACATTGGTTGATTCAGCAGTTTGTTTCAACGGAAAAGAGAATTAGGGAGATGTCTGGAGCAACGCACAGATAGCGAAACAACGCAATCTGTGTGTTGCTGCACATACACAACACCGTTTAACTTACAGCTGGTTCATTGCGATGAATTGAGACACATTTATACAACATTCCTGCTCAAGCGCGCACTCTGAACCACGTAAATGCGCAGGAATGATGTATGAATGCGATAAATGTGGCTCAATTCATCGGAATGAATCAGTTGTAAGTTCAGCGGTGTTGTGTGTGTGCCTCTTTGTCTTGTCCTGCGTCAGTTGCGCTGGTTCCACCATCTGTGCATTATGATCCAACTAGCCCAGCAATTCACTCTATTGAACTATTACTGTGAAGGAAAGTCTATGGTCAGGAAAGTATAAATGTGGACAGCACCAATGGAGACAAGTCGTACAATGGATCTCATCTTTTATTTAAATTCTCTGAAGAGAATTACAGTTGAAAAAAAATCTTACGCTCCTTGTGTTTTTGCTGACAAATTGCAGTAAACCTTGTGAAAATTCAAACTGAATCGGAAACCTCAGGCAGGGGGATCCTGCTGTCACAAACCGAAAACTAAAAACGTGAGTTCATGTTCTTTAATGTAATTCTGCAGACTTTATACACGTCAGCACATGATTGGTTAAAAGGAAAAAAAGAAAGAGATGAACAAGAGATATCGCTGTCTAACGGACAGCAAGAAATATGATTATTCTATTCTGTAATGTATGTCTGTAGTGCACACATTCCATGCGAATACACAGAAAACATGAGGCACTAAGCCGCTAAGTACCGACAAAGAAAACAATAAACAAGCTGTCCAGTTGCTCGACGGCGTTCATCTGCTCGGCAAACACTGTTTTGAGGCACGCAGTTCCCCTTAATTCCCTCATGCATACTGATTCGGGACTAAGCTGTCAGCATCGCGGAGGGCCGAAACGCTGGAAATGCGCGAAAGGTGATCTGCCGAATTATACCGACACGCAGCATTGAGCCCGCCCTTCACTGCACCGCTGTTTAATGAAACGCTTATGCATGACAGCCTTTGTTGTTAGGGAAAACGCTCCTCCACGTGGCGTAGCTGGGTGCTAAGCACTCTGGTATGGAGCTCATGGTAGTGTTTATTCTTAATTTTGTCTGTATGCTTGCAGCGGGCAGGAAAAACGTGCGGGTGTTTGCGTGAGTGCGTACGCGCATGCACCGAATCGCTTAGCGAAATTATTTTTTATGTACGCTTTTTTTCGGTAGAGACAGACATTCGATACTTATTAGGACGTCATGAGAACACTCGTAGGAGCTGAAAGGTGAAAAAGAATAATTTGGGGACCTGGATTACGGCTGCGTGGAATAATAGACAAGAAAGACAAGAAAGACGCGATGACGATAGTGTAATGTTTTCCTGGTGGGCGTCGGATCGAGTGTTGGAACAGTAGGGCGCGCAGTAGCATAAATGTACGGCTTGTAAGGCTGTGACATCCCATAGGGGCCATGGCTTCGCTAGCAGTCACACTGTCTGTTTAATTAATATAGGCTGCAGGTGAGTTAGTGGATAATATTTGATAGCGCACGGAGCTAGCGTCGTACTTGCTTCAGTATGGGAAGTAAAGGTAATGTTTCCTTTCTGCTTAGCAGAAAAAGCTTCTCGCCGTGCTTTCGGCACACTCAATTTAACAAATGCGGGCTTCCAAGATACATCTCAGTAAATATTTAAGCATTGTTGCCTATGGAACGAAGACATGGAGAGGATAGAAACTTTCCCGGTTGAAATGACACCCAAATTTTTTCGGTTAACAGAAACGACCAATGAGAGATGCATTGGTTATAAAAATGACGCATAATAACTTAAAGCAATAGAGTCCTTCATACGTGCATAACAGACATGTTTCTGTTCAGTATGGAAGATTAACAATTGTTGCTTTTGTCATTTTGCTGGTCTTTAGTTCATTCTTGGGACTTACACAGCTCATTACGCCTTTACAAAATGAACAAGAAAGGGAAACCCTCAGGGGGCTTGCTAACGTTTTGACAAGAGGACTTGTCCCCGTCTGGGCAAAGCGTTCATCACTGGCGAGTTTTCAATAGGGTCGTCCCTTCGAGGAGGAAGGCCCGGCCAGGCCTTTGAATCCCGCCAATGATGAACGCTGTGCCCAGACGGAGACAAGTCCTCTTGTCAAAACGTTGGCAAACACCCTGAGGCTCTCCCCTTCCCTTGTTCCCTTTGTGATTACGAAGAACAATCTGAGAAACCTTCCTCTACCATCCACTCATTTTCCTTTATCCGAGAAAAAACATTTCTCTAGCTTTTTTAATTATACTCTATGAATGCTGCAGTCGAGAACAGATCGATATTAAAAAGCCGAAGCGTGGCCATGTGGTAGAGCATCCGCCTCGCATTCGGGAGGTGGTGGGTTCGATCCCCAGTGATACCGGGTACTCACCGGTTTTTAATGGGTACAAGATTTCCCCCGGTCTGGTGCTCGGCTCTTCTGGGTGAGATGCTTGGAAAAAGGCTCTTTACCACAGTTTCTCTGACGGATCAGCGATAAGTTCCGCCGCCAACAACGTTAAATCCGCCTCGTGCGGTAGAAGCCCATTTGTAGCCCTTTTTCGTACCGAACCGTCATCGACCCACTCCGTAAGTCCGGCGGGCCCTTCTTCTTGAGCTCAGTAATCCCTAATTGGCTTTAATTTTCTTCTTAATGGCATTCTTATGTGTATTTTATATTTATTCTGAACGCGAAACGAAGCTGATGATAAGAAAATGGACTTTCATTAAGGTCAAAATATTAAGAGATAGGTTGATTATTCTGTGTACCGCACATCCAATCTATACTCGCCCGTGCACACTCATGTACTCGTTATTTTTTAACCACCGTCGCTTCCAGTCTATATTGACTGGTAAGGCACAGTAAGCAATTACAAAAAAAAAGTTAGCAATCCGGCGCTAGTAATCCATAGGAGCATTCCTGCTCCTGGGAGCAGCTCCGAAGTGACGACATTCTCGCACTGCTCTTCCGTTGTTTCCATCACAAATTTTTCGCAGCAGCTGCGTCGGTCAAAAAACAGAAGGCGCCGAAAGCTTCCCTGTTCCACCCAGTGGGCGTGATGAGTTCCTCGGAGTGGGAAACGCAGCAGGCGAGCCCGATGAGGCATTCCTTCTCGACGCTTCACCGAGCACGCTCGGTGACCCAGTGCACCGCGACAGTCGTCGCGTCGTTCCTTTGACTCGCGGGCCGGTTCGTCGTTCAGTAGGCCCGGCGAAACGAGCCGGCAGTTGCTGCCGGAGGAGCAAGAGCAACACAGGCGCAGCGGTCCGAACACGGGCGGCAAGTTGGCTGGGCTTGGCTTCCCTTGGCCCCGCAGAGAGGCGATTAATGGCCGGAGCGGGACACCGTTGCGTGCTAGGCAGAGAGCGTGAAAGCCGCTCGTTAGTGAATTTCTTGCTCTTTTCCGGCGTCGTGAGCTTGTCCCGTCGACCACGAATAGAAGCCAAAGGGGGCGAGAAGAATGCGTAAGGCGCGTCACCGCGCCCGGTCTGCGCAGGGCGTGTTCGATGCAGCGGTGTTGAAGTTGGCGCGCGTGCTATTTTTGCGCGTGGAGAGAGAACGCATTCAACTAGTGAATCCTTTCAGCTGGGATGGTGGCATTTTTCTTCTTATTTACTTGAGGCAGTAGTGCTGTACGGTCTGTGCAGAACGGCCGTCAGCGGTCCATCTGTCTCCTTGTCGTCAGAAAATCTCTCCCATTTGTGTTCCTTTCCGCTGTTTAGAGAAACAATGCGGTGTAAAACGCAAAATAGACCCCAATTGCGTGCAGGTCCCGGTAGCGATAACCTTCGTGACAAATGGGGTTCAAAACTTCAACTCAATGAAGTAACTTATTTCAGCTTAGAGGAAGAACCTTCTATACTGAGAAAACTGACATGTAAATTCAGTGCACCTGAGTACCTTTTTCTTTGTTGGAAATGGCTGGAATATGAAACTACCAGGTACAGCCACCAGGTGTTTGATATTGAAAGCTGTATGCGAGGGATTGATGGTGTATACACTGTCGTCTCTCACCACACCTTATTCGGTACTTGATCATTACAATGGAATAAACAAACACAAGGCAGTGCATTCCAATGGAATACAATTCAATGCAATAAAGAGAATGGAGTGTTATGCTTGTTTTCTTGGCGTATTCGCAAAATGTGATTGTAGCCGTTCTAATGCATCAAACGCACAGTGAGATCTCATTGAGCGCAGTTGATTTTGTTGATTGGTAACAACTTTATTTAAGGTCCTGCAGAGCTTTCGCCGACGGAGCCTTAGGTCTCCCATGTGGGGACGTCGAGGTGTTGCCTCGCCGTCGCCTCGCGGGCCTGCTGGACGGCCCAGACTTGGTCACCGAGGCTGGGGCTGCGCAAGGCAGCGGCCCACCTTGGCGGGAGTGTTCCGGAGCTAGCACCGTGCGGGTTTTTGTAACAGTCCAAGAGCGTGTGGGTTAAAGTAGCGTTATCCGTGTGGCAGACCTTGCATATATTTGTCGTGTATGTGCCGGGGTAGAGCCTGTGGTATCGTTCCGGGTTGGGGTACGTGAGCGTCTGCAGTTGTCTGAGGGCCACCGCGTGCGCCCTGTCCAGCTTGTCGCTCGGCGGAGGGAAGGTTCGGCGGGCCAGGCAGAAGGCCTTGGTAATTTCGTTGTAACTGGTCAAGCGGTCTTTGGTGCTGTCCCATGGGCGACGGTCGCCGGCGCGGATCGCGAGCTTCGCGCGCCTTGGCGTGTGCCGTCTCGTTTCGGTTGCGATATGTGTTCGATACTTCTCTTATGTGCGCCGGGAACCACTGAATTCTGGTTTGAAAATCTACCTCCCGCTGGACTTCTCGATTGCTCAGGACTCAGGCCACGCTCTGTGAGATCCACCCTTTGGCGAAATTTCGGACCGTTTGTCGCGAGTCACAAAGAACCGTGGTACACGTCGGGTCCGTGAGGGCGAGTGCCACCGCCGCTTCTTGCGCTTCTTCTGCGCGCTCGCACGCTAAACTTGCCGTTATGCGCGTTTTGTCACTCGAATCGACGACCGCAACCGCGATTCGCGAGCGTTATGCGTATTCCGAGGCGTCAACTAACCTTGTCCCCGTTTCGTCTCCTTGGCTGTGTAGAAGAGCTCCGGCCCTGGCCACTCTTCTTCCCCTGTTGTGTCTTGGGTGGACGTTCCGTGGAATCGGGTCGACTCTCAGCGTTTGTCTTATCGCGTCCGGAACGGCGACTTTCTGGCCTTGTTGTGCGTGGTAACGGATGCCGAGACTTTCATTGATCTGGCGTCCTGCTCTCGTGCCCGCTAACCTTTCTAGTTGTGAAGTGCGCTGCGCCTCGGCGATTTCGCTAAGCGTGTTGTGAAGCACGAGCTGGAGCAAGCGTTGCGTGCTGGTGGACTCGGGTAGACCCAGTGCTATCTTATACACCCTGCGGATGAGGACGTTGATCTTGGCTTCTTCTCCCTTGTACCAATTGTGGAATGCCGCGATGTACGCAATATGGCTCATGACGAAAGAGTCTATGAGTCGTGTGAGACTCGCCTCCTTCATTCCGTTTCTTCTGCTAGTGACCCTTTTGAGGATGCGCATGGCATTACCCGTCTTGTGCTTTAATTTAATGATCGTTTCGCCGTTGACGCCGTTGGCCTCGATTATCATGCCGAGGATCCTAATTCTGTGCACTACCGGGATGTTAGGAATAATTTTGTTGAAGGCCAGGATTGGTTGGGAGTATATAAGACAATGTTCAGCCCTATAACAAAAACGAATGTTTTGGTGCTGGAGCCAACTTCGATTGCAGGCAAGCCTGATATCTTTCACGCGGCACTAGATTAAAGCTTTGGTGCTTTACGTTTCTCTAACGCAAATTACGCAAAACTACGTTCTTCTTTATCGAAAAGTGTCGAAGCGCTTTTGTTTATAGGTCCTGGGTGTGAAATGGAGGCAATTAAGATATGTTTATTATTTACTTTTTATATGAAGGTAGAAATATTATGCTGGCAATCTTCAGGTAAGGGAAGAATTGTGCGCGAACGCAATCAAGGCTGAGCGCCTCAATCTAGTGAGCTATGCGTATCTGGAATTCTTGACTTTTTAATATAATACCTTAAGTGTTACCCGAGCCTGCTATGCAATATGTGAGCTGCGAGTTTATGAACAAGTTGTAATGTTTTATTACTGTAGAGTGTACAAAGTACGGATGAGCTATGATTAAACTTAACCAGCCATAAGCTATAGCAAGCATTGCACTATTGAAAATAAATAATGATGTCTCGATGACTGAGATTATGTGTGGGCCCATTCAAACAGAAGGAACACATATGGTAGCGCCCAAAGCAGCCCACCGTCTATATTTGAGCTGTTTTCCTCAGAGGAGTGCCAACGGTTTCCCTGTCCCTTCGTCTTCGATTCCTGCCAACTCAGCTGGTTTACCCCGATGCATTAAAAAGAGGCTTCGTCCGCTTTATACTTTCTTCGCTTAATGGCATACAATAAATAAAACATTTGCGTGGCTGACAGCTGCACGAAACCGGTTAAAGCGCGAAGAAAAGTTCGTTTCCCTTCGCGCGTCAACAATTTTTCGGCGTGTTTGTAAACACAACCCTAGTACCGTTTCGCAATGCAGCGCTACCAGTTTAGTAGGCAGCAAGGGGGCAAAAGCGGGAACAGGTACCGTGCCAGGATCCCACTCCCACATGCTTTCTCTGCGGCTAAAATTACAAGCAACCGCTGCGCCGCGGAGCCCCAGGCTCTTGGCACGGCTAGCGCGCTGCCGTCGACACGCTTTGCGTCTTTTATTCAACGTGACAAAGCGTGAGACCAACTCTCGCCCTCTGCTTATGTCGGTGCGTGTAATAGCGTTCAGCGACGTCAATGCACCGCTCCTTCAACCGTTCAAGTTTAGGGAAAGGGCGCAATAGCCGGTTGTATCTTTCCACCCAGCGGCTAGCGGTTGCATTTTGTAGACTACAACTTTATGCTCTCGGAGGAAGTGCAGTAAGAGGCTGTGCTCAGATATGACAAGGCTGAGCGTGTGGGAAAACCAGCATAGCTTCCGTCTTAAACTTCAATGTTGGACTACCTTGTGCCGTCGAAGACCAGGCGCACTGATTCGCACTCCGGCCATCTGTTGTGCTGCACGCAATTATATTACTGCGGCAGGTCCAAGTGCGAAGCTTCCTTGCCAAGGGACACTTCATCGCTCTCAACACCCGGCGTGAGCTCATTGTGCTGGTGAGGGATCTGGAATCGCTGCGCTGGACGAAGAACTGACGCACACAACTGCGCTATCGGCTGCGTCAGTAGAGGTACCCTTCCTGTTATTCTTACTACTAGAAGAAACTAACACTTAATATTTAGCGTTGTTAATGGTCATATAGTTCTACCAGCCCTTGGGGATGAAGACGACACAAAACAAAATGTAAGATCATCGAGGCACCGAAATGTGAACTCGAGTTCCAGATCGAATAATAAGCGATAGAGCAGTCTAAGGAGGGGCGTGTCACGTTGCGTGAAAGGATCCTGAATATGTTGTAAGTTGTTTCAAAGAAGTTTTTACTACTGCGCCATCTTTTCTATTTACCCAGTTACATAGTTTTGCGCTTATATGTTATATCAAGGCCAAATGTATGTAGGCCGTGCCTGTAAACTCCCTGGGTGTCAACTAAGCTTTGTAAAAGAATTGGTGATTGACTTACGTGCATTTTTAGTCGCCATGCATACGACACTCGTATATATTTTTTAGGAGATTGTATTTCTCGTGCAGGTTTGTTTTTAAGCCAAGTACAAAAGTTCTGTGAATTAAGCGACCTTTGAGGCTCTGAAATAATTTGCCTTTCTTAATTTCTGCGCACTGAACTATGTACAGTGTATAGATGCCGCTTGTACAATATAGAAAATGCGCTTCTGTTGTGCGGCTTTCAAGGTGCTCATGTATTTTACTAGGGAGCACTTTAAGCATTCGGCACCGTTATGGTGGCATAAAGTAAGAACAGCTTTCGGTGCTCCTGTTTACGACGGGTGGACGTCTGGAGAAGGCAGACATTCAAGTACAGCTCTCATGAAATTGCGTCCCATCAGACTTCTCAAAAATGGGGAGGCCGCAACAGCTGTACTTGATATTTAGAATTTAGGGATCTATTATCTAAGTGCCGTTCATTGTTACCCCTTAAATGCACTAAAAAATTCTGTGTGCGATGGCAGACCTGGTAGTAGATATATATTATGCAAATGCGAGAGAAAATCCACCAGAAGCGCCTACTTTTAGGGAACAAGATCTTGGTATCAGATGAGATTTAGAAAGCAGATATCTGCTGCGAAAATTGTAGAGAATAGCTTTGATAAGTGTATAGGTTATTATAAGAGTATATTTGTACAAGCTGCACGTACCTGCTGTGCCTGTCAGGAAGGAAAGAGCTGCTGGTTGATTACTTTGCAAACTAAGTTTCTGGGGTAAATTTATAGTCTGGTTTTAGCGAATGAAAACAGGACAATTGTCAACAGGAAATAACTCCAGACATCGTTGAAAGTGATGACTATCCAGCAAGGAAAGAAACTTTAAACAACTATGAAAGGCAAGTTACTGAATGAACAAAGGGGACGCTTAAGTAAGCTTAAGAGTAGAATGCGATTACTAGATCTCACGCTTGTGGCAGCATCTGTTGCAATTTTTGTTTGCGTTTGGGTCAGTTTCCTTGGAATTGTTGGTCTATAAACCGGTATATTTGGGCTCCTAGTTGCAGTACCAGGTATGCGGTACACTGCGACGGCACCGAAATTTCTATACATCATATTTTTGTCTGATTTTATATTTCAATTTTACCTCTCTCGACCAGTCAGCGAATTTCGTGGCACCGAACAGCCCCATGTTGCTCCAGACGTGAACTCTTATGTTATCTAGGTTGCTACCTAGAAACTGTTGCCCACAACACCGTGGGCAGGTTCTGATAGCATCACAAGGTCGCCTTACCTTAACTGCGACCTGCCACGGTGAGGAGGTTATGGTGATCACAATGTCACGTGACCTCAGTCAATGAATCAGCGAATTTCGTGACAACGGATGGCGGATTTTGCTCCTGATCTGAGCTCGAATGGTACACCCCATCGCTTTCTAGTGAAGCGATGGTGTGTACATAGACAGCTTTTATTCTGGATACTTGAGTTTGACTCATCAACTAATCATCACCTACCACGCATTCTTCGTTCACAGTTAGTAAGCGGAGTGGTCGTAACATTGACATTTTTTGTGGCATTCTTTTAATAATATATAATCCTCGTAAACGTCACCTTTCACCTGATCAACCTTTCACTGATCAAATTTTGGCTCAGTGCTTTGTGAAACACTGTTGCTTCTTTACTGCGGAGCTACACAAATGAGACCACATGGTGGGGCGCGACCCGATATAAATGCAGGCACCAAAATAGAGCGCATTCACGGTAATGTGTTCATGGCTTTTTAGGTAAATATTAGGTTATATGTTATTCAAAGAAGGTTAATAGGGGAGAAAGATGAAGCACTGTCTGGAATAGTTAGTGATGACAATAAAGGGCTTGTCTCGTTAGAATAGATGGGCTTCTGTAGAAGCTAACGCTTTCATTTGGGCCAGTTGGTTGTGGCCGTGAAACATATTGACTAGCGCATACACAGACAGTGACACGCTAGCGTGTGTCCTGTCTCTTACTCTTATTTTGGTCCCTGTCTGTGTATGCGCTAGACAATATGTTTCACTTCTGTAGAAGATTGCTAGCAATTTTTCTCGCTCTCTATGGGGCGCAATTCGCACAAAGCTGTTCACTGTAACGTTCTAACACGTACTCTTTGAACTGCCCATACTTCCAGACGTTTTCGTGGTTGTTAAGCCACTATAGTCTGGGATAGACTGTGCTGCTTCGAATTTTTCCTTAATGTGCAGAATAACAGTCAACCTGAACACTTATTTGAATGTACAGTACTCACGGATTGAAATAGGACATTCGAAGCGCAAGCCTTGCAGTGCCACGCAGGCATGTGCTAAACCACAGGCCGGCTCGTTGGCGACTGGAAGGAACAATTCTGCTTTGTAGATGTTCTCCCCCTCATGCCATACCACAATGCATCACCTTGGTTCCATGAGCATCTACGGGCGGCGCTCCATGAAGCGACGGCCACGCGCTCCGAATGTCCTATTTCAATCCGTGAGTACTGTACATACTAGCCTTTTTGGAAAAAACTTCACCAGCGAAGTAAACCCTATTATCCATGGGCCGCTAACTGATCATATGGGAGGCCATCAATGAATGTGCTGACAGCGTCTCATAGAAATCATCAGAAAATAACGAAAGAATCAGTTAATTGCATACCGACTATAATTACGAAACACAGATTAAATGAGCATATTATGTTGTTGACGAAACGGACGAAACGATGAGATCCCCCCAAAAAAACAGGCCTCTTCGCTTGTCGTACATTGCTAAAAATGAGTGTTCGTTATCGATTAATGACGCACTGAGAGTCTAAAACGTAGTTAGATTTAACGTCGTATTGTAGTGGGGAATCCCTTCAGGGCTACGGACATGAATTTTTCTCTCAAGCACCACCCAAAAATTCTGTTGAAGATGTTGCTTGTACGAGTGGTGCAGGTGCTGTTAAATGTAGCGGAGAATCCTAACGATCAGTGGGATGGTTGTTGCGACGCTAGCTGCGATATTTTCTCTTTTAATACCTAAGTAAAAAACAAAACGGGGGCCCGAACGGAAAAACAGCACTGCGAAGTTTGCATTCTCCGCAACTTTCACCCATCATATATAGCGCTAACCAAAGATCCAAAAGGCGCATGTCTGCAGTGCGAAGCCAGTGCACGGAAGAAAACTGCAGCTAGACGAAATTAATCTGCGGCCCGCCATTAGGGCATCCCTCACAGCCCAAGAGAAGCTCTGTAAAGTTGCATTTAACGCACCACAAGGCAACGGAAATTACAAAGCTGAAGAACGAATTGTATCCCTTCTTCCCTACACGTTTTACACCTCAGCTTTTAATGTCTGGTCTTCCAGGGGAGCGGCGTTGGTGGTGTAGCAGATCACGAAACCTGAGCTGTGCACTGATGTAGCACAGTACATGGGCTTCTATGCTCTGTTTCATACACCAGGTGCAACGCTGTCAAAGCTAGCGCGCTTGTTTGCGCTGCCTGCATCCGCGATCAAAAAGTAGTGCGTTCCTTGTGGTGAGAAAAACATAGTGAATGCTTTGTCTGCAGGATTACTACATGACACATTTGTCATGAACTTGATCAAATGGACTCTGCTGACGTCACGCTGTATCTTTCTCGTGCCTTAGACCACTCGGCCACCGAACAAGCGCGGAGTAACACGCGTCCCTTTATTTTGTTTTGTGCGAACTATTTCCGTACCTTTCACAGCGTTGCACCTGATGCATGAAACGGACTATAAAATTTCGCCTCAATTAAAATTTGAACGCCGCGGCCGAGATCGAACCCGCGCCTTTGGGGTCTGAAGCCGAGCGCCACTACCAATGAGCCACCGTGGCGACGGCAGAAGTCTGTAAAATTTTCTCAAATGAAAACAAAAGAAATCATTGAATGCGGCTCTCCAGCGTCAGACGTAATACCAATTCAAGCCAGGGCAAGCGCCTTTAATGCCGCGCCTCGCACAGGCCTCCAATCTACTCCATATGCCAGCCGCAGTGGTGAACAGCCGCGAAGAGAATTCTCCTGGACACCGTCCTTCACACTCGTTAGTTGCTAGGTCGGGGTAGCAAAGTACAGGAGAAACCCCCACAGAGGGTGAAGTGTTTTTATGTGGCCTTTTATTTCTCGCCAACTCGCGGCTGACCTTCGGAAGAAATACGCCGTTGTGCACACATCATCACGGCCGGCGTTTTAGCTCGACCTTGTGGAGCCGTGGCAAGTATTGCCCGCACTTTTTTTTTATGGGGGGGGGGGGGGGGGGGCTGAGGGGATTCGTTTTAGTTCTATCTATTTATTGTGGTTGCAAACTGGCGGAACTATGTAAACTCGTGTTTCGGCCCCGTAATTGTGTTGGCAGAGCGCTGGAACGCAGTTCCTATCTGTTGTGTTTCCTCTAAATGTGGTCGGCTCGATAAGGCTTCGCATAAAAAAAGAAAAAAGGAAAGAGGGCTCAATAGCTACCTCGTAAAATTTTTATTGACAGCGATGCAAGGAGGAAGAGGTGGGAAAAACTTTATTTTACTCTAATGGTTCTTTCTGCAGTTTTGGGCCATCTTCACAGATGTTCTCTCCTTGCTTGTATCCCCAGGAGTCTTCTGCGTCGAGCTCGTCCACTTTTAATCAATGGTCGGTTGCCCTCAGTCCAGGGCTCCGCTGGCCACTGCCGCCCGTTGAGCTGGCTTTACCAGACCTTGTTGGTCTTCACAGCGATGTAAAACGTTTTCCCCAAAAATGCACACTCCTTGACTATCCGCCTTGAACGCACCTGGATATTGGTCTTTTTTGTCAACCGTGTCAAGCCTAAGACCAAGGAAAACTTAGGCACAGAAAAACAGTTGACAGCCTATAGAAGCCATGAAGCACGATACAGTGCAGTGGCGTTCTTTGATAAAGAAATCTAGTATTTTAGCTTGTATAAATTTTGTTCTTACGGGGTTATTCTTTCGTTCAGTCTCATTGGGCAACAACTGAGAAACCGTGGACGTTTTTCCTGGCGCACAAAGTGCGACACAGTAGCCGAAGCACGTAGCCTCTGACTCACTGAAGAGCACTTCATTTGAAAACTGCGGCAGCGCATTAAACTTCTTTTTCGCCGAACAACTCGGGCAGCAAACTGCCGACGTGCGACAGTTATTTTTCTAACGGGGAAAAGAAAAACGTGCAGAAAAAGCCGCTGCTTTCCAATGGACCGATCGTGCGTCGCCTTCTTATTGCTCTTTCATCTATTCCTGGGCGAACCGGTGAGCACTCTTCGCCGCAGTGCTCCGGCGAGGCTGGTAGCGTCGCTGTAAAAGCGGCGACGCCAGCGTTGCTAGAACAAACTCTTTGGGCGACGCCGCCTGCGGTGTGTATGTGCCGAGCAAAGAGCGATACGCAGAGGCCACCCTGTAGCTGTCGTCTCCGAGGTCATTTCCGGGCGCCCTTCCATTTCCGCCCTGTTGGCGTCACACTTTCCCGGTTGCCTTCCGTTTTGTGCGCCTGCCCGTGGCCTCAGTAGGGGGCGCGTGTGTGAACAACAAGTCGTTGCTCTCTTTCCTGGCAAGAATTTAATTTTTTTATTCTTTAAATTACGACTCACGTTTGTAGCATTTTATTTTCCGCTTTCGAATTCTCTGTTGCACTTTCACCCGTTTTCCAGAAAACTGAAAATACTCGAGCATTTCGCATACTCGGGAATCTTTTCGTCACAGGAGATATATACAGAGTCCTTCGTTTTATGGTTTGTTTTTACCAAAAGTCGCAATGCATTACGGGGGTAATATTTTATGCCCTCAGATCCGAACGCAAATCGCTTTACAACGCCGCTACCGCGGGTGACCCTGGGTACAATGATACCAATAACACACCTCGTCAGTACCAGTACTTTGTCCGATTACTTCGAAAACGTCCTTTTAGCATCACTTCAATATGCAATGAGCGGCACTCGCTAAAGGATGATCAGTCAGGTACTGGGGTTTCAACCATTTCCTTAATGCTTGGGGTGCTCCACAAGTGGTATATGATGCGCGTTACGATTCACTTCACTATAGGTCAAGGAAGCGTTGAAATAGAAACTCTGGGACTATGTGCCATTCAGATATATTTAGTTTCTTTGGAAGCAAATTACGACTCTTCGAACGGCATCATAAATACCAGATGTTTCAGAGAAGGTAATCACTAATTTCTTTTCACTAAGCCTTCTGAAGCATAGTAATACGAGTGATGGAGGACGTCAATAAACAAGCAAATCACGTTAACTGCTAAATTTATCGCTCGAAATTCTAATAGTAAACTTTAAGCTATGAAAAATAGGCACCTGAGTCCAACTAGAGCTTTGTAGCCGGCCGTTAGTAATAGCCGTACCAGTTTTCAGAATTTCGAAAACGCGGTCACCCTCCTTAAATTCGCTTTTTCAAATAGTTACGTGCACTGGAGGGGTCGCTTTGTCTGCATGCTTCTAGAAAGTGCATGCATTTTGGCACGATGTAGCCAGAGTTAGCTGATCCACTGCAGTGAGGGTAATCGCGTTTTATAAATAAAAAAAAATTGTTAAATTGGAAACGACCGGAGCAGGCTTTATTGCCACTCGCTGTAATGGCGTTCGCGACGAACATACTGATGGGCGATGATGATGAGCATAGACAAATGAAGATCAGGTTCACGCACAGTGCATACAGTATTGCTAATGCTAACTACCGGCTACTAGTCTAAATTAAATCAGGCGCCTATCAGTAACATTTAAAAGGCTAACTATTAGAATGTAGCTAACCGATTGACTAGTTAACCTGATTCGCCTGTTTCTTGATGTCCCGCCTACACTGCTGTGACAGTGCCGCAAAAAAACTTTTTACATCAGAAGCCCTATTTTTAAAAATCAGTGATCACCTTCTCTGAAACACCTGGTATATTAGCCACCACATGCTCGGGTTGCGGCGCTTTGCTCACTTGAGAACACTGACTGTGTGTGCCCTACCAAGTGACAACCTTTGGTCAAGTTCTGATTATTACATAAACCAATCCTCTGCCATGTACCATTGCACTTCTTCGACATCTAGACTGCATATGCCTCTTCCCTGGGCATGCTGCAAAAAGTCACATTTTACATAGGCAGTTGCTCGTTTTAAATCAGGTTTGTTCTAGTCTATGTTGTCTTGCATCCCTTCTATGACTGAAAAACGTTCCGCTTATCAGGGCGCTGTGGTTCTTATCCTGGACGCACGCAGCGTCCGAGCACTTAGATATTGCCGAGCCATTTGAAGCTAAAACAATTTCCTTTTGAATGCAGGCAAGAAAAAGCTAGAAATCAAGAGCAGTGGCTATCTAAGCTCCGAATACACGCACCTATCATTAGCTATCTCTTTAATACAGCGGTGCAGCCTTTGGCCACATCAAAAGTTCACAAGCACGCTGCTGCAAAACTGGAGTCCTGCATTAGTCTCATATCCGGTGCACCTTGAAAATAGTGCTTATGGAGCCAACACTAAGCACTTCGCTATTCGATGTGCGCTGTTGGGCGTTCAGGGAACATGAAGTAAAGTAGCACTTGTAGCTGGACATGTTGGTGCATATTTGAATATGCACCACCGCAGCGGTGGCCCAGTGGTTGAGCATCCGCCTCGCATGCGGGAGGTGCGGAGCTCGATCCCCAGTGCCGCCGGGTACCCACCGGTGTTAGAATGAGTAAAAGCTTTCGCCTGGCCTGGTGCTCGGCTAGTAATGGCTGAAATGCTTGGAAAATGGGTCCTTGACCCCACCTTGAGTAATCGAAAAATACCTTGTGCCATGGCGCTCTTTGGCCATAGACCCCCTTGCGCCATAAATATCCATCATCATCATTTGAACATGCACCAACAACAGCGAACGGGACGAGCGCTCGTTCTGTTCCTTCACTACGCCCGTGTTCGCCTTTTGCGCTACTGTGTCTTACATGGAGTAAGGTGTCCAGAGAAGTGAATTCAACTCGAGCAGCTAATTTATCTGGGAAACTTTCAGTGGAAGCCTTGTACCTTCACCTTTTACTGCCGCTCAATGAAGACGTGAAAGCCCGTGCGTGCTGTTGCTCCGCAGTTGCGCTGTTTCAAGTCACGCAGTCCTCCTCCCTGATGCACGCTCAGCGGCAAGGAGCATGAGTGAAACACGTGTCTGATGTCCTCTAATACTCATCCTGCAGTCTGTCGCATTTGGGCAGCTTCCGGAAAGTTTTTAAGTGTCGCCTACGAGGCGTTTCCTAGGTTTTAGGAAAGATTTGCTGCGCCTTAAGAGCATCGCATAAATGCAGAGATTTTTTCTTTCTCTCTCTCTCTCTCCTCTATCTAAGCAGCAGCTCGATAGTACCCGAGGAAATCTGATGTAGACACCTCTTCTCCTCTTCATGGTTCAACCCCGTAGCTCCAAATTTGCGACCAGAATGGCTTTTCGGTGATGTGCTCTAATTTTCGCCCAACTTAAAATGCGCCGTGTTGAAGGCTTGGACCTCGAAATTCGTTTAGAAGCTTGCATTAGGCAGGATTGAAGGACGCGTTGCTTCGTCGGCTTGTTATCGGAGGCGCCGAGTGTTCATATTTGGTGCTTTATATTTAAAGAAGGCACTCTCCACCCTGCAGCGTGAAAGAACTAGGTGTGCAAAAGCTCTCCCCAACACATCCGGCAATTTTGAACAAGTGGAGTATTCAAACGAAATTTGTTAACGAACGCAATTTTCCCCCCATAATGAAACTGCAGCATAAAAATAAATACATTCGCAGGTCCCTTCTCAGGACGCTTGCTGCACTGGAAGTTGTCGCCCCAATTTTACGAATGCCTTTATAACCCATGCGACACTACCCCAGCGAGAGCGGAAAAGTCATTTTCCTTTTACCTGTACGAGGGCGCTGCGGTCATAATCTCGGTGACAGAATCACAAGCATAACGTTAAACTTCAAGCGGGTAGAGTTTTGTCGGCAATGACCATAACCAGGACATTCCTGTACCGTTCTTTCCAAGGGTGCCTATGTTGCCAAAATGGTAAACTATGCCAGCCATATAAACGCACATAGTTAACTTTAGTTATAAAACTGTTGTTACGCCGTATTACGTCGTTCTTAACTATATACAAACTGCGCTGGGAACGAGTGCAGCGCGTTTCGCGTGAATATTGTTGCGAATGCAGAGTGATGATTCCTTTTTGACCAAGGTACATTCTTGCGTCAGGTTTAGGCCAGTTTTAGAAGTTACACGCTTCTTGCGCGCAAACGCGAATCCCATATCTCCCGCTCCCATCTTAACGTGCTCAAAGCAAATTGTCTTTCCGCTTTCCGGCGCTTCTGAATGCGCTTGTATGCAGTTTCTAAAACGGGTGGTGCTCGGCGAGGCAGGCCCCAGATACAGTACGCTTTCGCACGATTTTGATGGGCGCCAGTTTCCACGTTCCCACCACCTGGGACTCATTTGTTGGGAGGATTGCTGCCTAATTTAGAGGGTTTCTCCGTCTGTTTATAGCCCCAGGGGAAGTAGTTGTGAAGGCGGCATTATCCCGTATAATGCCGAGACATTTCCTTTACTTTCTAGACGTTCAATAAAACCAGCCGCGGCATACAAGTGCTGCCGTTGGAATATCGAGTTATTGATGCGCCTAATGACGTCTTTCCTGAAAATAGTCACTCGGGGACGTTCGGTACTGCGTTTACTGAGAACCTTGGTGAGGATAAGGGCGGATTTAAAATGCTTCTGGAATTTCCGCTCCAATTGCCTAGCACGCTTTTCGACGCCGACTTTTTTCAGAATGGCTCCGTTTCATTTTACGCCTACCGGTTTTGTGGCGTACTTTGCAATATACGCACATTTTATTGTCCTCTCTGTGCAGCGCATGCAGCTATCGTATAAAGAGACGGAGATTTTTTTTTGGAAGAATGTCTCAGACGCAAATTCTTTGTTTAAAAGCCGCCTGGAGGATGTAAGCGTGCGCTGCAGCTCACTAGCTCTGTAAAGGCGCGAGACACGTGGAGCTCACAGTATAGGCGCCAGCCTGTTCTTCGCTCTTTTATGCGCTTAAAGTGGTTGCAAGCAGTATTTAAGCAGTTTGAAGCCAAGATTTTTGCCACTGAGACGGCGTCTAATTTCCAGCGATTAATGAATAGACAAAATTAAGGAAAGTAAACGTATGTATCGGAAATAACAGCACTTGCAGTTTCCCAGTTTCATGGCGCATGTATGCACAGCCGCTTGCAGTGTACGGCTTCGTAGTGTCCTTCCATATTTGCAAAATCTTCTGATGTTTCTTTTTAACATTATTCTCGCGCAAATGGTAGGCGAAACAGTAACGACCACAACAGCTAAAGATAGGACGCTTATGACTGACGGCAGTTAGTGTCTGGCGCAAGGTACTTCGCGAAGTTCTCTCATAAGCGGTCTTCCCTACCTGCTCAGTAGTCCGAAGAAGAAAAGACAGCGTGGCACCGTTAAAATGTGGGAAACGCAATTGCGCGCGAATGGAGAAGTTAGGAGGTTTAGTTGACGTCTATTTGTAGGAATAATAAGGATATGAGGGGAAGGAAGGTTTAATAGAAAACCATGGAGGAATGCGTGGAACGAATTGTACGACATAATTGCCGCCACTTTTCTAGTAACGGCAAAAAGAACACGGTGATGACATTGAACAGCGGCGTTAGTGGACTCGTCGATAAATTTCAGTAGTGCGGACGTTGTAGTGACAATATTGTAACGTGCTTCCACAGAACCTCGACGGAAGAAGCAGAAGATGAAGGACTGACCCGCGGAGAAGGAGGAAGAAAAAGAGAGAGCGGAAGGACGCTGCTAGGCTTCCTGCTTCCATCCTGCTTCGACCGGTCCCCTCTTTGAATAAACCCCCGTGCGTGCAAAGCACGTAACAGGTTGGTGAGAGGTGCCGGGTTATCGACCACGGAGCATTCCATCTACCGAAGGAGCCGTAGACTCGCAGGCTTTCCACCACTGCCATCGGACATGCCTGGAGACGACAATGCTGAGCAACCCGGGCTATCCACAGCGAACAACTGGCCACATTATCGAGAGCCCCGCACATTTTTTGGAAAACCTGAAGAGGACGTTGACGAGTGGCTGAAACACTACGAGCGGGTGAGCAAATACAATCGATGGAACGCTGCTACTAAACTGGCTAACGTTGTGTTTTTCCTTGCCGCCACTGCCCTTGACTGGTTCGACAATCATGAGGATACACTGAGTTCATGGGCTACCTTTACGACCGAGATAAAAATTTTGGGGATGAATCGGCAAAGAAGAAGCGTGCGGAACAGACATTGCTTCACCGCGCGCAAGTACCCGGAGAAACTTGCACGGCATACATCGAAGCCATCTTAAAGTTATGCAAGCTAGTTAACTCCAGAATGCTTGAAGAAGACAAAGTCGGCCACCTTCTAAAAGGAATTGCGGAAGATGTTTACAATTTGCTGATTAGCAAAGAGAGCCTGAGCACCACCGCTGACGTTATAGAACATTGCAGAACATTTGAAGCTCTTAAGCTGCGTCGAATCACCCCTAAATTCGGAAGATTGGCCAATGTCACCTCTATAGCCAGTGTTGAAGCCAGTCCTCCAAATTCTATGGCTGATATGATTCGAGAGATTGTGCGCGAGGAATTGTCCAGATCCCGGGATACCTTCTGCCACACACAATATCTGCGGCACAGTTCTGCACCGGAGGAAGATGTTGCCGCCCTGTCGACTCCGTGGGCTCCACCCAACGGCACTTTGCCCATGGACGATCGGAACATGGCCCAACGTTATCGCCACCAGTCGACAGAAAGGAGGCCCACCTACCCAGAAGACGTGGTTCGTCAGCAGCGAGATCCTGGCTTCAGCCAACGTCGCGACTTTGTTCGCCAGGACTCTTATGGCGGTCGCTGGCGCTCTCAACCTTTGTGCTACCGGTGTGGCATTGCAGGGCATATCGCTAGATATTGCCGCCGTCGTTTCCCAACTTCTCAAGACTGCCAACCCCCGGCGAATACTTACGGGCAACTGCACACCGCGCAGCAGAGACCCCCAACGTCCGCTTGGGACCCGTACCGTTCGAGCAATTTGCGGAGTTCATCACCCGCATCTGACCGCAGTGTGACGCCGCCACCTCAGCGCCAACGGCGGTCACCTTCTCCTCGACGTCGTGCATCCCCTCCGCCTCCGGGAAACTAGGAGGCGCGGCCGATGGAGGTGAGGCCGCCGGCGAGTCGATGACGTCCAATCTACCTCTGCCCGTGTTTATGTTGAAGAACAAACTGGAAGTGTTTATTGATGGTGTGAAAACAATGGCTCTTGTGGACACTGGTGCTACCGTATCCGTTATGAGTTTGAGGTTTAAGAATCGTTTAGGTAGGAAAGTGATGTTTAGTGGTGACCGTGCAGCGTTATTCCGTGGTGTCGGTGGTGAACCTTTGGTTCCACTTGGTGTGTGTGCTTCGGATGTTGTTATTGGTGGTCTAACGTTTAGAACAGAATTCGCAGTGCTACCACGGTCAACGCATGATGTGATTCTTGGGATTGATTTTCTGCAAGAGTGTGGTGCAACTTTAGACTGTCGTACGGGAGAAGTTGCTTTGAATTCTTCGTTACTTTCAGCTCTTGTGGATAACTCGACACCGGATTTTGGAGCATTTGCGGTGGAAGAAGATACTATTGTACCAGCTTTCTCTGCAGCATTCGTGCGGGTTTCCTCTATTCACAATCAGTGCGAATCTTTTGAAGCTGTGGTAGAGCCTACGACAGTCGCCTGCTCTAAGAAGAGTATCGTCGTGCCTCGTTGCGTCGTTCCCGTGGTGAGAGGCCGTACCGAGCTGTGGACAGTGAACCAATCTGAAGAGCCAGCTGTGTTGCCCCGGGGCCTCAAACTCGCCCGTTTCGAGGAAGGTGTATCAGGTTTCGTCGCGGCGTTAACCAACTCTGTCAGTGAGCAGCACGTGAAAAGAGATATGGAGACCCAAGTTAAGGCTATGATTAATCAGGCTCTTTCCCCAACCGAGCGTCGCACTCTAGTGGAACTCCTTCTGAAACACGTGTTCGTGTTCGACTTTGCCAAAGACGATTCAACACCACCGCCTACCAGTCGTATTCATCACACGATCAACACCGGCTCCGCACCTCCTATACGCCAGAAGCCCTATCGAGTCTCAGCCACTGAACGTAAGTTAATAGATGACCAAGTTCAAGAGATGCTAAAGCGAGGCATAATTCGAGAATCCTCCAGTCCTTGGGCGGCTCCAGTTATCCTTGTTAAGAAAAAAGATGGCACATGGAGGTTCTGTGTTGACTACCGTCGCTTAAATACGGCCACGAAGAAGGACGTCTACCCGCTTCCACGTATAGATGACGCAATTGATTGTCTGCACTCCGCTTCATACTTTTCTTCTATTGATTTGAGATCCGGCTACTGGCAAATCCCCGTGCACGCTGCAGATAGGGAAAAAACGGCATTCATTACACCAGACGGACTTTACGAGTTCAACGTTATGCCTTTCGGATTATGTAATGCCCCTGCAACATTCGAGCGGTTCATGGATACAATCCTGCGTGGCCTCAAGTGGCAAATTTGTTTATGTTATCTGGACGACGTTGTAATTTTTGGCAAAACGTTTAGTGAGCACAACCGCCGTCTGGATATTGTGCTTGATTGCATGGAACGAGCTGGCCTTATCCTCAATTCCAAGAAATGTCATTTTGGGAACCGTGAAACAATTGTTCTTGGTCATTTAGTTGATAAAGAAGGTGTTCGACCAGATCCAAAGAAAATTGAAGCTGTCAAAAGTTTTACGGTGCCTCAATCAGTGAAAGAGCTGCAGAGTTTTTTAGGGCTCTGCTCGTACTTTCGACGCTTTATAGCTAGGTTTGCGGACATCGCTTACCCACTCACGTGTTTGCTGCATAAAGATGCACCGTTCAATTGGACCAGCGAATGTGACGCAGCTTTCCGGCATCTGAAATTTCTTTTGACCTCGGGCCCCATCCTACGCCACTTCTGCCCATCTGCACCAATTGAAGTGCACACTGATGCAAGTGGTATCGGTATCGGCGCTGTACTTATACAACGCCATGGTCACGATCAGCACGTGGTAGCATATGCCAGCCGTTCGTTGAGTAAGAGCGAAAGAAATTGCACGGTTACTGAGCAAGAATGTCTCGCCGTTGTTTTCGCTCTACAGCGCTTCCGCTCCTATCTGTACGGGAATGCTTTCACCGTCGTGACCGACCACCACTCGCTTTGCTGGTTAGTGAGTCTTCGTGACCCCTGTGGCCGGCTTGCTCGATGGGCTTTGCGCCTACAAGAATTTAATTTCACTGTTGTGCATAAAAGCGGCCGTAAACACTCAGATGCCGATTGTCTTTCCCGTTTGCCGCTTCTAACGACTGAGGACGGCGCAGACAACTTTGATGAATACTTGTCGTCACTTTCACAAGCCTTCCCCGATCTTCAAGTTTTTCGAACTGAGCAACGCAAGGACCAAACATTAACCTCTTTGTTTGATGCCGCTCAAGATTCTGTAAAGAATACTTTTTGCATTCGCGACGGTTTGCTTTATAAGAAGAATTTCGCTTCTGGAGGAGCACGCATGCTTCTTGTCGTACCCGAAAGCCTACGCATCACAGTTCTTGAAATGATGCACGACGACGCCACGTCTGGGCACTTGGGAGTGACACGCACACTCCACCGCACACAACAACGATTTTACTGGCCTAACATGCGTTCAACCATCCAGCACTATGTAGCCAGCTGTGTGCAATGCCAGCGCTTTAAGCTGCCGACTTCAAGTCCACCGGGCAAATTGCGGCCAATCACACCTCCAACAGCCCCGTTTGAGCAAGTTGGCATTGACCTCCTTGGACCTTTCCCACGATCCTCTAAAGGAAATCGATGGATTCTTGTGTGCGTAGACCACTTAACCCGTTATTGTGAGACAGCCGCGATACCAGTTGCTACTGCGTCTGAAGTATCTAACTTCTTACTTCGATTCGTCATTCTTCGGCACGGCCCTCCTGCAGTTCTCATTAGCGACCGTGGACGTCAATTTACAGCGGACGTTGTTGAAGAACTTCTCCGCCTCAGCAGCTGCAGTTTTCGCCACTCCACGCCATATCATCCCCAAACGAACGGTGTGGTAGAACGCACTAATCGTACGGTCACCACCATGCTTGCCATGTACGTCGCTGCAGATCATAAGGACTGGGATGGCGTACTCCCGTTCATCACTCATGCGTACAACACCGCGCAACATGAGACAACTGGCTACAGCCCCTTTTACCTGCTCTATGCTCGCTCGCCTCGCTGCGGCCTTGACACCATGCTACCATTTTTCATCCACGATGAACCTTCTCTTGCGACCACACTCTGCAGAGCTGAAGAAGCTCGCCAGCTTGCCCGCGTTCGAATTTTATCTTCGCAAGAGCGTTCCAAGAACCGCTACGACGTCCAACACCAAGAAGTTTCTTATGTTCCTGGTGACATTGTGTGGTTGTGGACCCCTCTACGCAAGCGTGGTCTGTGTCAGAAATTGCTATCCCACTACACTGGACCATTTGTTGTGTTGGAGTGCATAAGTGACGTTAATTACGTTATAGCACGACTAACTGCTAGTGGTCGACGGTCACGCCAATCTCAGGTGGTGCATGTAGCCCGCCTCAAGCGATTCCATCCCAGACGGTCTGTTTAACTCGCCCGACGGGCATCGTCTGCGAGGAGGGAAATGTAACGTGCTTCCACAGAACCTCGACGGAAGAAGCAGAAGATGAAGGACTGACCCGCGGAGAAGGAGGAAGAAAAAGAGAGAGCGGAAGGACGCTGCTAGGCTTCCTGCTTCCATCCTGCTTCGACCGGTCCCCTCTTTGAATAAACCCCCGTGCGTGCAAAGCACGTAACAATATTATGGTAGGCCTGCTGACAGGGAAGTTTCATTGTGTCTTTGGTCAGTGATTTAAACCGTTATCCTACCCTCCGCACGGGTGCATATGGTGGAATCCTTCTTCGAATCTCCATTCCCTTTCTTCAGAGAAGGAAAAGTGCAGAGTGCTTTAGAAAGCGCCGTGATTATCTCTTTCGTACTCACAAAGTGTTCTTCATGGTGTCAATCTCGGTTGACCACGCGGCTTCCGCTTATGAAGCCTTTTCTATGGCCGCCCAACTTGCGCACAACTGAGCAGTCGCCTATGTCGCGTGGCCGAAGGGGATTTTATCCTTAACACCATCGGGTAAAGGATGGTCTTGTAAAGAGGTATCGGGAATCCCCTTTGTAGAAACCATTAATATTTAGCGCACAAAAGAGCTCAGCTTGGTGTGTGAGTTTCTCGGCATCTTACCTGCGTACGCGGGTGCCTTCCAATCGTTGCTCCTGAACCTGATCAATATAGAGTGCGCTGCGCTCGCACGCATGTGCAAGAATTTTCCTTTCTGTTTAGAAGTGCACCTGTTCTGAGGGACGTGGGGCGTAATATATTAAAAGAGAAAATACACCCCTTCATTTTTGACCTGGGATAGTATGCTGCCGTAGTTTACTAAAATGATGCAGTTGAAGTGGTTGTCTGCAAGCCAACATTTGTAACTTATAACAATTATGCTTCAGTTTGCGTGAAGGAAAGAAGTGTCTCACACTTCCCACTAGAACAGATGCTATGTTCATAGGTATTGTTGCATGTACAGGCGCTTGTGAGGGCAAAAACACAAATGAACCATTGTGCTTAACCCAACCGAGAGAACTGCGAGCGTCAGATCATTACAAGCTTCAGTTGATGGGGAGATATATAGAATACCTCCTGCGAGGTGCATTTTTTAACAAGCAGTCTAGTTCCTTCTTAACTTCGTACCCCTTTCTCTAGTCTTTGTTGATGAATCTTTCGTTACGGCGAGCTGTTAACAAAGGAACTGTGAATGTCTGGGCGTTCTCTGTAACCATAAAAGTCTGCAAGGATGTGGCGGCCTGAGTAATTTTCACTGGCATCTTTTGGTCCTTTTACGAGTTCTCTTCCTCTGCTGAAGTCTGCATTTGAGACCTTTCTTTCTTTGCCGCGTGTCGTCTAACATTTTTGATAGAATGTCTTTCCTGCGCTGCTCTGAGCACCATGTGGAGTATTGAAGCAATTATTGCAGGCCTCTTCGTACATGGTTTACATGTTTCCCTAAAGGACATCTATTAATCTCTGAGACACATAGACTTTAATGAGCGCTTTTCATGTTTCGTCTTTTTGTTCATCGCAGAGGGCAGCTTTGAAGGCACTTTTCAAGTTCTTAAAGGACGCAGTACTGAGTGCAAAGTTGTGAACTATCAGTGTGTGCCCTGTGTGCTCTGCAAGTAATGACCAATGGACATGTGGAAAAGTGATCATCTCCCCTTAGACTCTCCCATTTCTATCTCTCCCTCCGTTCCCCTTCCCACGTGTAGGGTAGCGTACCGGGCGTTGCCTAGTTAACCTCCCTGCCTTTCCGTTCGTCTTTCTCTCTCTCTCTCGTCTTTTTGTCTGCAGCATGTTTTTTACATCTGGAATACATAGTGTAGCTTTTTTCCTGACGTCCCTAAGACAGAGAGAGAATCGACGGTCCACGCTGCCAGTGCGGCTGCCTTGGCCTCATCAAAAATGCGTGCGCGCATCATGAATGAAAGCGACGAAAGGTTTCACAGCTTCTATGAGCCTGCGGCACTCTGAGAAGAGCCGTTAAATAGCCTATTTCGCTTATCTCGTTCAGAAGAAGAACGAGCTCAACACCTTGAGCCTACCCAAGCTTGCAGAGAAGTAGTGACAGGGATAGCAGCACAGCATGCTGCCCCTCGCACATGCAAGAGCTATAACCTGGCGACTCGTCTAGACCACGGGCAGGCAAATCTCACAGGCTGCCTGTGATTTGCCTCACAGACTCACAGGTTCACTGGCTCACAGGCTGCTAATTTCGTGCGCACTTGTATGTTGTGCAGCGAGTCCTGTAAGGAAGCGTTGTCGTTGGGGCGCGAGGGAGCGCGGAAGGTCTCGGCAATGAGAGACTACGACGCCTACGCATGCAGCGATGCCAAATCCTTTCGGAAAACTTTTTCTTTTCCATAACAAAAACTTCGAAAGCGGATTCCTCTTGTTCAGCAATAAAGTGAGCATTAAGCGTCTCTAGAAGGCCTCCAAAGCGTAAGCTGATATTGTTGCTCGCTTAAACTTCGCATGATTATACTTGCAGCTGATGCTTGCACTAGTGTCCTCCTACATGAATGGGATTAAAATTAAAAACTTGTTTTGCTGACTTAACAGAAATATAGTTATATGAAAGAAATAGAAGAAATGCTAGCTCTGATGCTCTCTGTGAACAAAGTGACAGCGAAAATCGCATTCCCCTCCCGGGAACAAGCGAACACTAACTCTCGTCGCGAAGGTATCGTCAGATTGGCCTTCGTAAGCCAGGCACAAAATGTCATAAGAGGCGTCTGAGCGAAGCGCTTCAAATTAAGTTGCTCTCTTCCGTCCTCTTATGCAATGTAAGCGGGCCGGTTTCACAGTGCGCTCGATATTTGTGGGATCTTTGTGGGAGAAAGGTTTGACGTCAAAATGCGTTCTTGCGACTCGAAGCGACGCTGTTACCGCCTGGAGTGACGACATCATTGTCCTGCTGCGTTATATTGTTTGCTTTTACGCGTACTTCGATGTAACCGAGCTTTCCATCATACTGTCGTCGCTTCAAAACTTCTAAAAGTATAGTACTTGACTGACATAAATAAATCAGTTTACTGTTACTCTGACGCGCTGTTATTGACGCGCTCTTATTTATCCGCTTTCGAAACTTTCATAAAAACGAGATGTGTGTAAACGCAGAGCCGCGTTGCTTTCAGGGCTCTCTTGACGACAAAATGGTCCTTTCATAGTGGGGGTCTTGAGAAGCGCGCGTCGGCAGTATTTAGATAAAGCAGATGATGTCAATGAGTACGAGTGACGAGAGTTGGCCTTTTCGCAGTCTGTCGAGAGAGAGAAAAAGAGCTTCTGAGTGGCGTTTCACTGACTTGCGCTGTCTTTACTTACGGTGATGAGAGTATCAAAGCAATACTTTGACATTAACGCCGTCCATGGCGTTCGCGTTATTACTTTATATCTCTTTCGCGTGCTTCGCTCTCACACAGGGTGTACAGCGTATTCTGTTCTCTATGCTCCTTTTCTCCACCCAAAAGGCACAATAGAACAGAGATACAAAACGCCCGCTACAAAATCGGGCTGCACAGTATGGACTCAATATACGTTCAAGATAAGCGGGTGCTTTATCCACACTAAGAATCCTTAGACCGCCAGCATTCGCGATTGTGAGCATTGGTGGTTCGGCAGCTACGAACGCACTGCCGATGTGGACTGACTCGCAATTCTTATCACGAGGTTTCCTCCGGCGAAAGGCGGATTTCCGTTGGCAGCAGTCATTATTGCACCCGCATGCCTTGCGGCTGTCGTTTGTGATATCCACTCAGATCATTCCATATGTCAGCCTTTGAAACTCCGTCATGCCGAGTACTGTCGCGTTCGCACCACATTCATGCGGGTTTTTTCCAAAACAAACCTTGGTCGCTCAATGTTAGAATTGTAAGTCATAATTAATTTGAACCGTGCGCAGTCATCTTTTATTTATGTTTTGTAAAAGTATCCATTTAGACCTGCAGGCAGCTTCTGTCATATTTTTTGTCATCTTTCTCTCCTCTTTATTTTCGTACAGTGCAGTTTCACGGGCCTCAGCGTATTATATGATGCGGGCTGGAGTAGTGCCGGCGAATCCCCACTGCGGTTGCGGAACATCCTCGCTGTTGTTTTGTAAGCGCTTACATTAATTTTTTTCAAAAGATGGGGCTGCTCGTTTCTATCGCGATATTTTTCGGGACGTACTATGGTCACGAAAACCGGCGATGAAGCAATAAAAAACGAAGGGCAATTTGCGTAGTTAGGCCAAATGCGAACTAGGTGCTTAGGTCTGTGTGGCCATCGTTTTGTATTCTTTATCGTGGTTATGTTTTGCTACGCGACTCATGAGGTATATCAAGTGTATCCTGTGTGTTGTATCCACAAGGCAAAGATTTTTATTTTTGATTTTGCTTTATTAAACCCATAAATCAAATATAGAAATTTGGTGTATGTGCAGAAACAAAAAGACACTATTAGTAGTGTCTAATTTGTAGTTTTTTGTTTTCCTACCTAACAGTAAAACTGACACATTCTCAAGGCTCATGAGCGACATATGAGTTTTTTATTTGTGAGGGTTTAACGTCCCAAAGCGACTCAGGCTATGAGGGACGCCTTAGTGGAGGGCTCCGGAAATTTCGACTACCTGGGGTTCTTTAACGTGCACTGACAACGCACAGTACACGGGCCTCTAGAATTTCGCCTCCATCGAAATTCGACCGCCGCGGTCGGGACCGAACCCGCGTCTTTCGGGACAGCAGCCGAGCGCCGTAACCACTGAGCCACCGCGTTGGCCTGAACGGCATATGGTACTGACCACAAGACTAGAGGTCGTTTCTAACGGTTGTGTCTGGGGTACATAGTTCAAATACCTTTTCGCTGCGTACACTACGCTGACATGATTACAACATTACGTACTTAGGTTGAAATTGGTGCTACATAAATGAATGTATGCGCTCAGCGTGTGCGCTAACTCGCACCCTATTTCCGTGGAAATAAGCACAATTGGACAGTCGCTTTGCACGCAATTTGTGCGTCACATTTCAGCCCATGAGACACGACGAATACAGACCTAAGCGCAGAATTCCGCCAGTGGAGCGCGTACCAGGCGTTCATGCTGCGGACTATCGAAACCAACTGCAGGCAGCCAAATGCACGTGTGTTGTGCACAGCTCCGAGCTACTAATGAAAAAAAAAAACCCTGAAGTCTGCTGTATCTAAATAATGTCGGGTATGCCAGGGAAGTCACCTCTGTTGGATCACTTCATCGCCAAATTCTTTTGTGGTTTGTCTGCGGCATACGCAATCTAAATTCATGAGAGCTTCAATCTGCCCTACTATATGCGCGTACCGACCCCTTGTTATCTTCCCATTTTTTTAGCCTTCCTCACACCATACGCACATCTGATTTTCATAGCTTGTGAAGTAAAGAAATGCAACCTGAAACGGGCTCTGCTTTGTCAGCGTCATACGCACCTCAGAAGTTAACTGTGCTAAATGTCTTGGTCTTCAAACACCCTTTTTTAGCAGCTTTATGCTGCCGACCCAATCTGTATTCAAAGACCGCTCCCGTGCGTCCTATTAGATGCGTCTACAGCGCCTTCTTCTCTGCGCACTTCTGGGGCCTCTTTTATTTTCCCCCCATTCAGCCAGATCGCATTCCGCTGCCTTTATTGCCGCCCTCCCGCCGTTGCAGGCGGCGCCGTGTGCAAGTCTTGCACGTCTTGTCCCGCACGTCTTGTTGCGCAAGGCCATAAACGGCCTCTTCCCTGGGGCAGCGGGACGTGTAGGCCCACGTAATGGCCGTTGCCGCTTCCTCCGCCACGGCTATGGCTGCCTTCCGGACGACGTTTTTTTCCTGCCTGCGTTGGGCGGTGCGCTCCAGCTTGTAATCGGGAAGCGCAGAGAAAGCATATTACATTTCTCGTCTATAGGAATTTTTCGCGCTGTTCAGACACTGTGAACGACACTGTTATATGCGCTGCTAGTGGGCAAACTTTCTTCTTTGTGGGAAGTCGATGGGTATGGAGACTATGGAGGTATGGAGTAAGAATTGCCTTTTTTTGTCCTTATGAGTATCAGGGACTCTGTTATATCTAGATATTTCCTGGCCCGACGGCTCGTAACCAGATGTCAACATGAAACACTGTATCCCACAATCCCGGTGACGCTTTGCAAGTAGCCCTAATGAATCTCATGACGTCGTGGAGTATCTTAAGTAAACACTCGTATAATCTGCATTCATCGAACACTCTCTTAAATTAAGTAAGTGAAGCATTACCACCTTGCAGAATTTTTGTTGCTATTAATTCCACTGCAAGCCAGGTGTCAGTTCACTAACTCAGTTTATGACTAATATTCTCAACCCTTCCCTTT
>JARKHS020026790.1:0-25133 GCA_030143305.2 Amblyomma americanum
AGCGCCGGAAGATGGTGACAGAGGGCGAGGCAAGGTACTTCATCCGGCAGCTTCTACTCGCCTGCCGATACCTGAGGGAGCAGCGGGTGGTCCACAGAGACCTCAAGTTGGGAAACCTGCTGCTCAAGAACGGGATGGAGCTCAAGGTGGCGGACTTCGGTCTCGCCGCCCGCGTCGGTTTTGAGGGAGAGCGCAGAAAGACCCTGTGCGGAACGCCCAACTACGTAGCCCCGGTGGTCCTGTCGAAAAAGGGACACAGCTTCGAAGTGGACGTCTGGTCGATGGAATGCATCCTGCGCGCTGCACCAGGTTTCTTACTGCCAATGAAATACTGTGTGCAACATGATAGCCAGAAGAAAAGCTTCGAACCAGATGCATTTTTCGTCAACCGGTTTCCGGTTTCCGGTTTTTCGTCAACCGGTTTCTTCAACCGGTCGACCAGTTTCATATTTGCATTTTAGAGGCCTAATCTCTTGCTTTCAGGATGAAAATGATACCCCGAAATTTATGAGTAAGCATACAGGATAAGATAATTTTAATGGTTGTTTTAAGCTAGCACGCCCATTGATCTCTCGAAGTTTCGGCGGGAGACGACATTTCGGCGAGAAAGTATTGTTCATATATTATGGAATAGTGAATGCATCTAAATAATTTATCAAATTTTTGAAAACAAGCCATTTAGGGGAAGAGGTCAAGGTACGATGCACTACCTAACATTGCATCCTAGCATGCAGTGTGGAGCTTGATAAACTCGGCACGATATGGAGCCTTATAATAAAGCGAATGCAATGAGAAAACAATTTCTTTGCTATTAATATTATTGCTAGGATCGGAACTTTTCAGTGCATCACACTTAGATGTGAATGCTTGTGCTGATTTCTAGTATCTGCTTCGGAACAATAGCGCAGATGTGCGTAATATATTGTCCATCCTTTACGAAATGTAACATGTCCTCCGTGTTGGCAATAGTGATGAAGCCGAAAGCCGTATGTGATCACTGTGGCACATTTCCCTGCAGGTACACAATGCTTGTGGTACACCCTCCATTTGCGGCTCTCACCGTGCAGGAAACCTACGTGCGCATAAAGAAAAACGAGTACCTCTTCCCTTCGACAGTTGGCTCTCTTGCGCGTGCCCTCATTTGGTGGGTGCTTCAGCATAAGCCAGGAAAGAGGCCTAGCATCGACGTCATCCGGGAAGATGCTTTCATTACCGGTGGTAACGTTTTTAAAATGCTTGATTTTGGAGCGGAAGTTCCCGTCCTCTGCGTAAACAGTCTGTCCTAGCCATACAACGGGTGCTGGATGGTCACGGCCACAGCCAGAAATGTGCAGGCATGGGACAAACTATGGGGCGGGGCTGACCGCGAACCCGCTGAACGGCGAGATACTAAAGTCGGTCCAAACTCATTTTGCGCCGCATAAAGCACTCATCGTTACCCTTCTCAGACAAACGTAATCGCTGGCCAGCTAGCACCGATCATCTTCATGACCGTGGTTATAACACCCTTAAATTTTTTTGGACGTTACGGTCACTCCAGAGATGTTTTACGCAACAGTGCGGGAATGCGTTGCCGTCAGCGTTAAATTACAAAACAGAATGGCCGTTTCGTTCCGGAACCCTATTTTGTACGACCTGCGCCAAATGTTTCTTGGTTAGCAGGTACGAGTAGTACGTGCATTCTGGAAATCTTACTGCGTACAGCATTGACGCAACTATGGTTAAATTATAACTAAGCAAGGTGTAGCGCACATCAAGATTTAAATAAATCAAGGTCAGTTGAAGAGGGGAACATACATGGACGTTCGAGAACCGCACGATTAAGAGTATGGAGCCTTGGGAATCAGCAAAAAAAAACTACGAGAAACTGCATGGAAGTACTGTTCAGAAGCAAGGTTCACGTCCCGAAGTCTAGGCATGCGGCTCGAAAAAGCTCTGTGTGGTTACTCGTTCTTGGTCCCTTGTCCTGTTGCGCTATTGTTCCGAAGTGCGAGTTTTTTTTTCGTAATTGGCCAGTATATGCACAGGCGTACATGTTGTGATATTAAGTAGAACTTGCACTTACATAGGCAACGAAAAATCGGTGATAAAGTTTGCGTGGTATGTGTAGCGAAACCGAATTTGGACGTGCCGCCAAATGTCCATATATAATCACTGTGACTATCATGACTGCTCTAAACGCACCACGGAACATGCAGCCAGTGAAAGAAACATAAATAGTGAACAGCAGAGTCTCGCAACATGGCTGCGGTGGCCTCGTGCGTACGTACGAGCGACATCGCACATTGCTGACGTCTTCCGTAGCGGAGATAAACGTCGGCGACAGCTATGCTCTGAGTAGATTCCTGAAGGGAGTCGGATACTATTCCTTTATTGTTAGAGGAAGCAGTATTGTGTTTATTCCCCACCCAGAAAACCTCCCTCTCTTCAAGAAGAAAACCAAACAATCGCTCTAGAAGTACGAAGGTAAGTGCTGGCCTAGCTGTTTAAGCATCAGCCTCGCATGCGGGAAAGGCGTTGTACGAAACCCAGTGCCGCCAGGGGCCGACCGATGACACAACGGGTACAAGTGTTCTGTGATGACCCCCATAATGCGCAGGTCCACACGGGACGGAGAGGTAAAGAGACACCGTATGGCTCAGTTTTAACAAACAGATATATTCAATAATTATACTGTCAAGGCGTTTATTTGAAGCACAGGTCGGTTGGTCTTGGTTGTCCGGCGACACGACGGGCACACTCACAGGCGTCGTTCGAAAAACCCAGCTGCACTTCGTCTGCTTCTTCGTTGTCCCGCTTGAACTCGTCCGCTTCTTCGCTGCGCTGCGCCTGTCGGTCCCATTACAATTACTCTCCCTCCGAAAAAGGAGCCATCCTGGCGACTTACGGAGAGGAGAGGATGGGCGGGTCATAGTAAGGCTTGAGGCGCTCAACGTGCACAGTTTCGCGCCCCCGGCGACGGTGGTCCGAAGAGGGAACGAGCGGCTCAACGATATAAGTCACCGGAGAAGTTTGGTGGACAACCCGGTAAGGTCCGTGAAAGCGAGACAGTAGTTTCGTGGCGAGGCCGGGAGTGGAGGAAGGCACCCAGAGCCAAACGAGGGCGCCAGATGGGTATGACGCTGGAGGGTCCGGGGAATCCCGACGGTGCTTCTGATCCCATTGTTGCTGTGTGGTGAAAGAGCGGGCAAGTTGCCGGCATTCTTCGGCATACAGGTGAGCTTCGGAGAGTAAGGTGGTCTCGGAAGGGTCAGGGTGATAAGGAAGGATGGTGTCCATGGTGGATGTAGGCTCCCGGCCATATAAGAGGAAGAAAGGAGAAAACCCCGTTGTTGTCTGAGTAGCTGTGTTATACGCGTACGTGACGAACGGGAGCACTTGATCCCAGTTGGAGTGGGCGGTGTCAACGTACATGGCGAGCATGTCACTCAGAGTGCGGTTGAACCGCTCAGTCATGCCGTTGGTCTGGGGGTGATAGGCGCTGGTGTAGCGATGAACGATTTGGCATTGCTTGAGCAGGGCCTCGACGGCGTCCGAGAGAAAAACACGGCCGCGGTCACTCAGAAGTTCTTTCGGGGCGCCGTGACGAAGAACAAGACTGTGTAGAATGAAGTGGGCGACATCGTTTGCGGTAGCAGATTTGAGAGCCGACGTTTCGACGTAACGGGTGAGATGGTCAACGGCAACGATGATCCACCGATTATTAGCCGAAGTAGTTGGAAGCGGGCCATAAAGATCAATGCCGACGCGGTCAAAGGGACGGCCAGGGCAAGGTAACGGCTGCAAAGGAGCGGCGGCGGGGTGGGGAGGTTTCTTGCGACGTTGGCAGGCGATGCATGACCGAATGTACTGACGTATGTAGCGGTACATACCTCGCCAGTAGAATCGCTGACGAAGGCGAGCATATGTTTTCAGCACACCGGCGTGGCCGCATTGTGGAGCGGAGTGAAAAGAGGCACAGATTGTAGCACGGAGGTGTCGAGGGATGACCAACAGCCACTTCCGGCCGTCGGGGAGGTAATTACGGCGGTATAAGAGGCCATCACGAACGGCGAAGTGGTGGGCTTGGCGGCGAAGGGTCCGGGTCGAAGGATGCGGCGAGGGAGTGTTCAGGAAGTTTAGCAGCGAGGTGATCCAAGGATCCTTCAATTGTTCGGAGAGCATATCAGGGATGTTGAACGAAGAGAATTCGTAGGCACAGACGAGGGCAGAGGTTGACTCGCATGGGAGTGGTGAACGAGAAAGGGCGTCGGCGTCCGAGTGCTTGCGGCCGGAGCGATAAATGACGTGTATATCAAACTCCTGGAGACGTAAAGCCCAGCGGGCGAGTCGGCCAGAAGGATCTTTGAGGGAGGATAGCCAGCATAGGGCGTGGTGGTCTGTGACGACATAGAAGGGCCGGCCGTAAATGTAAGGGCGGAACTTGGCAATTGCCCAAATGATGGCGAGACATTCTTTTTCTGTAACAGAATAGTTTGATTCCGCCTTGGTGAGGGCGCGGCTGGCGTAAGCGACGACGTATTCCGGATACCCAGGCTTTCGCTGGGCAAGAACTGCGCCCAAGCCCACACCGCTCGCGTCAGTGTGAACTTCTGTCGGACAGGCGGGATCAAAATGGCGAAGGATGGGGGGAGAGACCAGCAGGCGACGTAAAGTGCTGAACGCGGTATCGCAGGCGGGGGACCAAGACGAAAGGTTCGGGCTGCCGGCAAGAAGCTGCGTTAAAGGGGCGATGATGCTGGCGAAATTTCGGATGAAGCGGCGAAAATATGAGCATAAGCCTATAAAACTGCGAAGTTCTTTTAAGGTGGTTGGTTTGGGGAAGTCAGCGACGGCGCGAAGTTTGGCAGGGTCAGGAAGAACGCCGTCTTTGGAGATGACATGGCCTAATATTGTGAGCTGCGTTGCACCGAAGTAACATTTTTTCAAGTTTAGTTGGAGGCCGGCGTCAGTAAGGCTAGTGAGTACGCGCTGAAGGCGGTGCAGATGGGAAGGAAAATCTTTGGAAAAAACGACAATGTCATCTAAGTAACACAGACAAGTTTCCCATTTGAGGCCACTGAGAATAGTGTCCATCATCCTTTCGAATGTGGCTGGAGCATTGCAGAGGCCGAATGGCATCACATTGAACTCATACAAGCCGTCTGGGGTGACGAAAGCGGTTTTCGGCCTGTCGTTCGCCGCCATCGGGACCTGCCAGTAGCCGGAGCGTAAGTCGAGGGATGAAAAATACTCCGCTCCCTGCAAGCAATCCAGTGCGTCGTCGATTCGGGGTAGAGGATAAACATCCTTGCGTGTGATCTTGTTGAGACGGCGGTAGTCCACACAGAACCTGATGGAGCCATCTTTTTTCGTCACCAAGACAACAGGAGAGGCCCAAGGGCTGTGAGAAGGCTGTATTATGCCGCGCCGAAGCATGTCGTCAACATTGTCACGGATGACGCGGCGCTCGCTCGGCGAGACTCGGTACGGTCGCTGACGCAAGGGAGCGTGGGTACCAGTGTCAATTGTGTGAGAGACGGCCAATGCGCGCCCCAAGGAGGGCTGGGAAAGGTCGAAAGAGTTGCGGAAGCGGCAGAGAAGTTCCAAGAGTTGGTCACGGTAAGCGGACGGAAGGTCGGGAGCGATGTTACGACGAAAGACGTCGATGGAAATCGGATCGGGCGCTGTCGCACAACAGGCTAAGGCAGTAACTGGGGAGCAGGCACGGGTATCGGAGAACTCGGAAGCAAGAGCAGGGTCCAGTTCTTCAATAGAGCCGAGGCATTCGCCGCGAAGAACAAACGACGGGTAAGAAAATGGGTTGGTGACATAGATGGCGCAGTGGCCATCGGAAATCGAGACAACGGCGAATGGAATGAGGAGGCGCTGATGGCGAGTGGGTGCTGCGGTAGGTGTGAAAAGAACAGGGCCGCTGAGGAAAGAGTCGGGGCGGAGCGGAACGAGGGCTGAAGAGGAGGGAGGTATGTCGGTGTCGGCAGCTACAAGAAGCTTAGCGGAGCGCACAGGTAGGTCACACAACGAAACATCACACAGGGGAGAAAGCTCAAGTTCCGCACGGGCACAATCAATCACTGCACGGTGGGTCGAGAGGAAATCGCAGCCGAGGATGACATCGTGAGAGCAGGCGGTCAGCACAACAAACTCGATGGTATAGGCGACGTCGTTGATAGTAACGCGGACCGTGCAGGCTGCGATGGGGTGGATGCGCTGAGAGGTGGCCGTACGTAGTGAAAAGTCAGACAGCGGCGTTGTCACCTTACGAAGTTTGCGGCGAAGAGCATCACTAATTACTGACACTGCAGCACCCGTGTCGACGAGCGCGAGAACGGGGACGCCTTCAACAGACACCTCAATCACGTTAGCAGGAGAACACGGAGGACTTAAAAAGTTGGCAAAACACGCAGTTCTTGCCTCCTGAACTGCGGCAGTCAGTTTTCCTCTGGGAGAGGGTCCGGGCGGCGGAGCATCGGAGAAATGGAACGTCGACGAGGGGAAGGCGAGCGACGAGTAGGGTACTGGGAGCGATGTGTAGAGGAGGCAGAAGAGACATTAGGCAAGGGCGGCCCGGAATCGTACCGGAAATTGCGCATGAAATCGCCAGAACGAGGAGATCGCTGACGGCAAAAGCGTGCGACATGGCCCGGAAGACCGCAGGAATAGCATATCGGTCGATTGTCCTCGGTACGCCAAGGGTTCGTAGGGTTTCGGCGGGGTCGACGAACCGGGACCTGCGGCGGGGGTATAGACGGCGGTGGAGCATAAAAGGCCGGGCTGCTAGGGTAGGCGGCAGAGGTGGGCGAGCGCCGTGTACCGGTGACTGCTTCAGCATAGGTGAGCGGCGCTGCCACAGGAGGAGGTGGGGGACTGGATGGCAGAACTGCAGCGACCTGCTCCTGAATAACACGACGGATTGTGGGCGTGAGAGATGGCGCCAGGTCGTGCGGAGGGCAAACGGGGTCGGGAAGGTGATGCAGCAGAGAAAGCTGGCGAGCGACCTCTTCGCGGATGAAGTCTTGAACCTGCTGCATGAACAGGGACTGCTCAGCAGACGAGCCACCAAGGGCCAAGCCAGCAAGACCCCCCGCAGGCGCGCCGGACTGCCGCGTAGATGCGCGTTGCTTGCGGAGTTCGTCGAAGCTTTGGCACAGCTGGATGACGGTGGCGACGGAGGTGGGGTTCTTCGCCAGCAGCATCTGGAAAGCGTCATCGGCTATGCCTTTAAGTATGTGGTTGACTTTATCCCCTTCGGACATGGAGGGGTTGACACGCTTGCACAGGTCAACGATGTCCTCGATGTAGCTGGTGAACGTCTCGGAAGGGAGCTGAGATCGAGCACGAAGACGTTGCTCGGCGCGAAGCTTCCGGACGGCGGGGCGGCCGAAAACGTCGGCGAAGCTTGTTTTAAAGGACGACCAGGTGGGAAGGTCGGCCTCATGGTTGCGAAACCATAGGTTGGCAACGTCCGTTAGATAGAATAGGACGTTGCTAAGTTTGACGGAATCGTCCCACCGATTGTAAGTGCTGATGCGCTCATAGGAGGCCAGCCAATCGTCGACGTCTTGGTCATCGGTGCCACTAAAAGGAGAAGGGTCACGCTGGCGCTGCACCCCGTGACAGAGTACGGTGGCAGGGAGGGGCTGCGATGGTTCACTCGGACCTTCCGGCATGGTGGCGGAGACGAGGAGCGTTCCACTTCGAAGTTCCAGGATGAGGACCGGGACGGGAACCGAGGCACCTCCACCAAGTGTCAAGGCGTTTATTTGAAGCACAGGTCGGTTGGTCTTGGTTGTCCGGCGACACGACGGGCACACTCACAGGCGTCGTTCGAAAAACCCAGCTGCACTTCGTCTGCTTCTTCGTTGTCCCGCTTGAACTCGTCCGCTTCTTCGCTGCGCTGCGCCTGTCGGTCCCATTACAATACATGATTAAGATTCAGAGGCTGGGGCGTCCGAGCTTACGTGCCGACGACTTCATGGTGGCGATGGAGTGGCTCCGGAGTTGGGCTCGAGCGGTTGCTGGCAGAAGCTGCACGCCGTCGGGCTTCGGCGCTGAAGGCCCTCTTGGCGAACGATGTCGTCCTGAGCGTGCTTCTTCCGTACTGCTTGTCGATTTTTATATCCTCTTCTCCACACTCCCTAGGGTGAGGACGCCCACGCCGGAGGGGAAGGAGGGGGGGGCTAGGGCTTTCACTTGGGCGCACAAACATACCACCGCACTTATGGTCTCGCCCCCTTCACGTGTTGAGTCCGAGGGAAAGAAGGTTGTCTTCGAGGTAGCGCATAGCGTCGGCTGTGGTAAGGCGCGCTCTGGCCCGCTGACAGTTCCCTTGTCCTGGAATGTGCTCGGGAGGGCGCCCCTGGAACCGCCACGCCAATTGGGGAGGATAAAGCCCGTTTCCCCGCGGCGGCGGCGGCGGGTCCGGTTGGGTCCGGTTGGGCTTAAACCCCTTCGTTCTGGTCGTCACTCAAAGAGCATGGCTGGGTAATTGATGATGCCGCTGTCATCTGGGTCTCCGTCTACGCCGCGCCGTCGAACGCGGAACCTCGTAGCACACACAAGGAATGTCACACTCGCTCACCCTCCAGAAGAATGTTCTCCGAACATTTGAGTCCACGCAGCTCCCCTTGTTTTTCTGAATCGCCTCGCACAGTGCGTCCGACAAAACACTTTTCGCTGCACTCAACACCACTGCACAACACCATATGCCTCCGCTGTCATAACTGGCGTCTCCAGGGGCAGCACTGATCTTCTTTTACAGATACACATGAAACTCAGCACCCAAGCCTCTCCTTTCTAGTCCAAACTGGCCGAAATAAATTTACCACAGTTACAAAGGAGCTCCCACTTCTAGCACGATCACGGCACAGACAAAAATATAGATAACGAAAGGAAGTAGGGCAGGTTCTGCATGCGCTCCGCATGCTCTCCTGTGAAGGTGTTACTTAATGACAGAAAGGTTTAACTACCAACTCCGATAACTTAACACATAAGCACATAGCAATGTTATGAGCTGCGGCATTACACAATTCTAACCAGTTCACAACTCCGCTCTGTTTACGCCATTAGTCCGACTTAGCTTTCCGATTTCGCAGCGGATATCGGCCTTCATGAGTCATACTAAGTAAGTCTGTGCCCCTTTGTCTGCTTTGGGACTCGCGAGGGCTCGTGGCAGGAGCCTCTCCTGGCGTTATCTGCGCGGCAACCTCGCGCGCTTCTTCTTCTAGCAATGCATGAAGTAAATCCGGTGGCATTCCGGCCGTCACCTCGGGCGTCTGCCGAACAAATGCAGGAGAGGGCGTTTCTTGCGAACTATCTGCGCGCTCCGCTTCACTTCTGTCCCCATCAAAATCCGCGCTTTCCCTTTCCTCATTTCGTGAATACTGAACCGGTGCCGACTTGAGGCGATTTGCGTGTATCCTTATCAAGCGCCGGTTCACGTCTCGGACTCTGAAGTTTACCGGAGAAAGCTTCTCGACAACCTCGCACGGTCCTCTCCACTTCGTCTGGAACTTACGAGCTAGCCCAATCTGCCTTTGGCAGTTTTCAATGTACACGCTGTCCCCCACATCAAACGGCGCGTCTCTAGCACTGCGATCGTGCACCTCCTTCCTGCGCTTCGCCGCTTTCTTTAAGGCCTCCTTTGCGATGTCCCTCGCCACTTGCAAGCGCGATTCTAGCTCAACCTTATAGTCGTCCAGTGAAGCGTATGGGACACGACGGGGGCCCTCTGGCACTTCACTAGGCTGGTCCGGGTCTCGGCCGTAGAGAAGAAAGAATGGCGATTCGCCCGTGCTCTCGTGTGCTGCGGAATTGTAGGCAAACATTGCATACGGGAGCCACAAGTCCCAGTCCCGCTGGTCGCGCGAAACAAAATGCGACAGGAACCCGGCCACGGTTTGGTTCAGTCGCTCCACCGCGCCGTTGCAAGCCGGATGGTACGGTGTTGTCTGCTTCTTAGCGATCTTAAGCAGCTCGCAAACTCTCCTCATTAGCTGCGACACGAAGTTCGTTCCCCGATCTGTCAAGAGTTGCCTCGGGGGTCCATGTCGGAGCACGATCTGTTCGACAAATGCTCTTGCAACCGTGTCTGCCTTCTGATCTGGGAGTGCTACCGCTTCCGCGTATTTTGAAAGGTGATCGACAAATACTAAAATGTACTTGTTTCCGGAAGTGGTCGTGGGCAATGGGCCCATTATGTCCATACCTGTCCGCTCGAAGGGAGCCGAAACCTCAGAGAACGGCTGAATTGGAGCTGGTCTTCGTCCCTTGGGTGTTTTTCTTTCGAGACAGGAATGACACTTCGCACAGTAGTCTCTAACATCCTGTCGCATGCCACTCCAAAAGTACAAACGCTCCACACGCCTGCGTGTCTTCGCTACGCCAAAATGACCGGCGCATGGCGCATCGTGAAACGCGCGAAGAACCCTTTCTGTCCACGACCGAGGTATGACGACTCTCTCCCAAGCGGTTTTCTCTGGTCTCCCTTTCCTGGTTGGCCTCGTGCGCCGACACAGGGTGCCGCCTTTGTCAATGAAATAACCTAGCTGTTCGGGGTGAGACGGTGCGCCCTCTAAGCTTTCGATTATTCGCTTCAGGTCAGGATCTTTGCACTGCTCTGTGCGTAATTCGGCGGGGTCGACTACGGGGACAAACTCTTCTATAGCTGCCACGGCAGCTGTGCGGCTGAGTGCATCAGCATTCAGATGTGTCTTTCCTGACTTGTGCTCAACTTCAAAGCAGTATTCCTGCAGGTGTAGATTCCATCTAGCGAGTCGCGAGCTAGGGTCCCTGACACTCATCACCCATTTCAGAGGATGGCAGTCTGTGACTAGCTTGAATTTGCGGCCGTAAAGGTAGCATCTGAAGTGCTTTACTGCCCAGACAACGGCGAGGCACTCCCTTTCCGTAGCTCCGTACTTTTGCTCTGTGGGGCTCAGCTGTCGGCTAGCAAAAGCAACGGGATGTTCTTTGCCCTCGATAACCTGAGATAGCACGGCACCAACTGCGAACTTTGACGCATCTGTGGCCATAACGAAGGGCAAATTAAAATCCGGGTGGCGCAACAGCGGTGCACTCATTAGCTTCCTTTTCAGGGCCCCAAAAGCATTCTCCGCGTTTTCGTCCCAGCGAAAGGCGACATTTTTGGCTGTTAAGGCGGTGAGCGGCTTAGCGAGCTTGGCGAACTCCTCTATGTGCCTTCGGTAGTAACCGATCAGGCCGAGAAACTGCCGGACCTGGCGGACGCTAGTCGGGGATGGAAAATCCGAGACACACCTTAGTTTCTCAGGGTCCGGTCGCACGCCGTCAGCTGAAACAACGTGCCCGAGGTATTTCACCTCGTTTTTGAGGAATTGGCACTTAGAGGGCTTCAGCTTGAGACCCGCTCCTCTTAGTCGCACCAAAACCTGCTCAATATCGCGCAAATGGTTCTCAAAACTGTCACTGTATATGATAATGTCATCCATATACACGAAGCACAGCCTCCCCAGAAGACCTGCCAGGATAACATCAGCGGTTCTCTGCCAGACAGCAGGGCTGTTGGCCAGACCCATCGGCATTCTTTTCCATTCATAGTGCCCTGAGGGCGTGTTGAATGCCGTTTTCTCGGCATCTGCCGGATCCATTGCTATCTGCCAGAATCCCGCCGCCATGTCCACTACCGTGAAGTACCTGGCAGAGCCCAGCTGAGAAAGCGTCTCCTGTATATTGGGGATGGGGTATGGATCGATGCGAGTTACGGCATTTAGTTTGCGGTAGTCCACTACCAATCGATACGAGCCATCTGGCTTTTCCACCAATAGTGCTGGTGCTCCCCAGGGTGACTTTGAGTGTTCGACAATGCCGCGATCAATCAGGTCCTGCACCTGCCGCTTCATCTCCTCACGTTGGGAGTAAGGAATCCTGTACGCACGCTGGTAAACGGGCGATGAAGTTCCGGTTTCTATCCTGTGCTTTATAACGCCACAGCAGCCCAAATCCAGGTTGGACGCGGCGAATACCTCCGAGTAGTCGTTCAGCAAACCAGCCAGAGCCTCCCTCTCCCTGGAATTTACGTGAGAAAGATCGAACGACACCTTTGGAGCAGCCGAAGGACTAGCATGCTCTACAGTTGCGAGTACCGTATCGGTGGGCTCACGTTTCTCTATCGCAGAGGTGAAGAAAGCCAATGTTTTGTTCTTGGGAAGGCTCAGTGGCTGCTGGCTACAGTTAGCCACCCGTAGGGGCACTCTGTGGGCGTCATTAACTGTCACGAGGCACGCGGCTGCCTTCAGGCCATTGCTGAGAGAGTCGACCGGCTCAGCACTCCCACGGCGCCGCTCTCTACATCTGAAGGCACAAACGCGTACAAAATGTGCTCCGACCAAGGAAGGACGACCGCCTCATCGACCAGCCTGACGGCAACCCGCGAATATACCTTCTCCAATGATCCCACTGTTTGACGGGTGTCAATATCGGTAATGCGAATCTCAGCCCCTCTCCTGTTCAAAAACGGAACTTTTGATCCGCCCGCATTAACCTCTTCCTCAGAGAATGAGACTACTACCTTCCCTTTTCTCAAAAAATCCTGCCCTAATATACCTGACACTCCGTTTGGCAGAGACACCGTGTCCGGGCATACGTAGCAGGGGTGCTCCAATGCAATTCCGCCGAGAGAGAAGTGTAACCGGTAGAGTCCACTTATGCCAAGAGGATCCCCCGTTATGCCTACAAATTTGGTTGCCATACCATCAGACGCTTCCAACACCTCGCGGTCCCCCTTCCTTCGAAGCGTGTTAAAACTGCTCTCCTTAAGCAATGTCACCTTTGACCCCGTATCTATCAACAATTCCATGCAACAACCATTTAACTTGCAACGCACAACAGGGCATGCCTCGTCGGCCACACAAACTACCACCACCTCATCATCCACTGCTCCCTCCCCACGCTCCTCAGGCTGGGGAGGACTGTCTAGTTTTTTGTCTCGGTATCTGGAGCCCCGCTGTAGGCTTGCTTAGGGCGTGTCTCGCCTGCTTCTCTTTGTGGCTCCCCACGGCGCACGTTTTGGCAGAACCTGGCGATGTGTCCGCGACCCTGGCAAGCGAAGCATACGATTTCTTCAAAATCTCGCATACCGCGCCTGTAGCTTTGTGGCGGTCTCCGGTTTCCAGCGAATGGGCGCTGTTGAGCGCGCGCTTCAACCTGGCGTTCTACCTGCTGAGATAGCAGCTGTTCTAAGCTATCTAACCGCTCTGTCAAGAGAGCAACCTCAGGGTTGAGCACCGCTCTCTCTATGACGCGTACTCTCGCTGCGGCTGTCGTTAGCGCCTCATTTCGTTCCTCATCCAATGCGGCCTCCACGGCTTGGTCGAAATTGCTCGGCTTGCGCGAGAGCACGAACCGGCGCACGGGGTCTTGCAGACCAGCCACGAACAAAGCGGTCATTTCCTCTTTAAGTAGATCCTCCGCGTATTTCTTCCTTATCTGGTCTCCTTCCTCCTCCCTGCTTAACGTATCGCGTGCTAGGCGCTGAAGCCGCGACGCAAATGTTCGCACGTCCTCCCCTACCATCTGTCCGGCGTCACGGAACCTCTGTACCCGCACGTGACGTGGTTCAGTGTCGAAATGCTCAAACGCGAGCTTCTTAAATTCCGCAAATGATTTTGTGGATTTTACTTTTTCGTCTCGCCATGCAAAATCATGAGCAGCTCCTGCCATCTTACACCTCGCCATTCCCAGCATTTGAGCATCGGACCATCCCCCCATTTTCCCAATCTCTTCTAGCATGGAAAAGAAATCGCAGATTGGAACCCCTGTCTTATCTCCCGTAAACGTCGGAATGACGCTTCCTAATGCCAGCATGCTTGCTCCGAGCGACGGCTGTGGAGTGGGAGCTCCCTCAGATACAGACATTTTTTTTTCTCAAGCCCTCCAGTGCCTCAAGCCTCTCAAATGGGGGTAAAAGTCCCACAATCAGTCCCGTGATTCTCTTTTGATTACTATTTTGAAATCATGAATGTCACAGCATTCAGAGGACATTTGCTTTTGAGACCCCACTTCTGACACCAGTGTGATGACCCCCATAATGCGCAGGTCCACACGGGACGGAGAGGCAAAGAGACACCGTATGGCTCAGTTTAAACAAACAGATATATTCAATAATTATACATGATTAAGATTCAGAGGCTGGGGCGTCCGAGCTTACGTGCCGACGACTTCATGGTGGCGATGGAGTGGCTCCGGAGTTGGGCTCGAGCGGTTGCTGGCAGAAGCTGCACGCCGTCGGGCTTCGGCGCTGAAGGCCCTCTTGGCGAACGATGTCGTCCTGAGCGTGCTTCTTCCGTACTGCTTGTCGATTTTTATATCCTCTTCTCCACACTCCCTAGGGTGAGGACGCCCACGCCGGAGGGGAAGGAGGGGGGGGCTAGGGCTTTCACTTGGGCGCACAAACATACCACCGCACTTATGGTCTCGCCCCCTTCACGTGTTGAGTCCGAGGGAAAGAAGGTTGTCTTCGAGATAGCGCATAGCGTCGGCTGTGGTAAGGCGCGCTCTGGCCCGCTGACAGTTCCCTTGTCCTGGAATGTGCTCGGGAGGGCCGCCCCTGGAACCGCCACGCCAATTGGGGAGGATAAAGCCCGTTTCCCCGCGGCGGCGGCGGCGGGTCCGGTTGGGTCCGGTTGGGCTTAAACCCCTTCGTTCTGGTCGTCACTCAAAGAGCATGGCTGGGTAATTGATGATGCCGCTGTCATCTGGGTCTCCGTCTACGCCGCGCCGTCGAACGCGGAACCTCGTAGCACACACAAGGAATGTCACAGTTCTCTTGGCGTGTTCGATACTCGCCTGGGGTTGTGCATGTCAATGAAGGTGAAATGACAGCGGCCCGTGCAAAGTACGATATCCGTGCACGCTCAAGAACCCCAGGTACTCGGAATTATCCGGGGCCCGCCAGTACGGCGTCCCTCATAGCCTGATTCGCTTTGGGACGATAAAACCTCGTGAGTCAACGTAACCTTCACCTGACCTCATGCTCGGCTTCATTGGGGTGAACTGCTTAGGAAATGCGTCTTTGAAGCGACCTCGAGTAGATGAGGAAACCTTGTGCCATCGCGCTCATTGGCCACAGATTCTCTTGCACCATGAAATATAATCTTCATTGTCCTGTTCACTTCATTTATAGGGCCTCTGCCTTCACACCTTCCTACGTCCTGCCTGGTGATAGCACCGCGGTTTGACGACCCTAGTACCAAAGTGACCACTGGCGGCCGTTCTCCTCTATTGGAAATAAACGAAGAACGTTGTGAGTTGGCCATTAATGTTTTGAACGAGAATGACTTCGTAGTCGGAAAACTATACAAGGCTACGTGTTAGTGAACGACACAGTATTCGCTGTGACCTAGACATCCTTCATCAAGGTGACAAGTCCAATAAATTCTACTAGCCCACAAGCTGCTTTTACGTCGTTCCCGCAGTTAAAAGCTCTGGGCAACAATCTTTCATAGCTTCGTATAAAAACATTAAAAAGCATTTCAGGTATACCACTTTTTTATAGACAATTCATTGTAAAACATCTGCCCATTATATTAAACGATTTTTTGCGGCATTCCTGGAACAGGTAGGCTCGTTTGTAGAAAACGCGCTCTAGCAGATATAGGAGTGAATACCGATTAAGGGAAACATCAAAGCAGCGGTAGACACAATTGCCGTTCCTCTGTGGCAAATGTGGGCTTAGATGAGCAGGGAAACATTTCCAGCCTATCGGAACTTTAGGCAAGTACTATATCCCCTCTGGTATTTTGCTTTACAGAGCTGGAGGTCAAGGTCACCACTGTGAAGAATCGCGAAGAACTGCAAAAAATAGCGGCCATTGGTGGCATTCCATGACTACAGCGCGAATAACAGGACACAGATGAAAGTCAACACGTAGGGACACAACACATTGCTGTGTTGTGCCCCTGCGGGTTTCCTTTTTCTATGTCCGGTTCGTCACGCGGTAATCATGGAATACCATTACCAACTCGCCCAACAACTTAACTTTACATTGGTGGCAACTTTGCGCCAAATTGGCTACTTTGACCCCGTATGGCGATGAGTTTCACGTTGGGTTACTGGCTACGTTGAACTTCCATTTTTTCGCGGTTACTAGCAATTTTCTTTACTCACACCATTTATGCCGGTGGAGTTGGCGCGCATAGTGGCACCCCTACGAGCGGCTAGGGTAGATTGGGAGCGTACGTATGTACATGCGCGCGCAACACGCCTCTAAGAAGACATCTTCAGGGAAGATTTTACTAGACCAAGGGGCCGTGACAGCGCTCCTTTCAGCTATTGAGGCTAATGCCGATACAACTCCTATGCGGCTTTCAAATGGCTCGCCTACATTTGGGAGTAGGGAACATCTTTATTTTAAGAAAATAACAAAAGGTTCCCAAGGATGGGCTCCTACTTGTTCAAGAGTACACGGGCCTGGGCTTCACGGAGAGCGCTGTCCACTAGCCATGTTTGGCCAGCTGGTTGAGCAGCTCGCAGAGCGGCCTCCATTGAGGAGATGGATGGGTTGGGTATGGCGGAAACTGCCATGTGTTGGGGACATTCTCACATGTAGTGCATGAGGGTGGCCTTTGCCGCCGCACTTGTTGAGCAAAGTGGCAGGCTTAAGGCTGGGCGGTAGCGATGAAGGAGGTAAGGTGAGATGTAGCAGTTCGTCTGCTGTTGCCGCAAGAGGCTGCATGCTATCAATCCTGATCACATTGAAAACGCGAAGTTCCGTGAAGCCATACTGAAGCTGCTGATGCAGTTTTTGAGATATTCCTGCACTGAACTGGAGTTTAAATACGGCAAATCGAAACAAATGGCGTGAACTTGTTCACGCATAGTGTTTGAGTTTATGGCACGCAGCGGCCGGATTTTACAAAGATTTTGCGGCGAATGCCCTTTTCCAGACCTGTCGCAAGGCACACTGAAAATTGCTTACGTTAATGCTGAGCGCGTCTTCTGCAGTGTTAAGTGGACAAAAAACAGATGCGCTACAAAATGAAGCTAGAGCCCCGCTGCTCACCGGCCGCGAGTGTAGGCTGGCTGAGGTAAGCTTGCGGTCTTGCTCTATTTCCTTGGATGATAAGAAGTAAGCGGATAGCATGAGCGGCTAACGATGAGGACTCGGAGTGAGGAAGGGCGCCTCAAAACCTGTTTCCATTCACTGCGAAAGGCCACTTGGCTTTCTCGATCTACCCCTGCCTTGTGATGTAGTATTGCTCCAGGAGGGGTGATGACGTCATTCGCGTGCCTCGGTTCTGACACGGCGTTCAGTCGACGGCGGGTTTTTTGGCACAGCGAGCCAAGTAACGCGCTCGCATTATTATTGCCGCAACTGGATATGAGCCCGCGGGGGCGCGAACAGCTCAGCTTTGCTGGCCACTGCACGAGAGCACTAGGCTATCGCAGCAGCCGATCGCTCCCTCTTGTTCAACTGCAGCACACACTCGTGCTGTGCATTGCATGTCGCAGACTTCATCAGCTAATACTGTTACTGAGAAAATTATTTCCTTATCACTGGTTGCGCATGCAGAATTAAACTCTGAAAATTTCAGTTTCTACTTAATGTGCGGAGGACAATGTATCCCCCAGAATAATTTTTCTTTATTTTCTAGGGAGGCTTTGGCAAATGCTGCGAAGTTGTGGACCAGAAAACGAGTCAGCGTTTCGCAGCCAAGATAGTTCCCAAGACACTCCTAGTGAAGTCTTGCTATAAAACAAAGGTGCGTACTACATGCAACATGACCAAATTCTTTCCTGCTTCCACAAAGTGAATGTTGTATCCCGTTTGCGTGTTTGTACACAGTAATCTGTTGCTATCGCGCTTTACCAGAGGGAGATTTATTAGACAGAACCTTTTTAAAGTTCAATTAAAGTGGCATATATGAAGGATATGATGGCACAGCTAGATTTTCTGAAGGTAGAAAGAAGGGAGTAAATACTTATAATTATGCCACATATTGAAATCCCATCGGCACGATTGAGTTCTTCGGAATGCAACTGCAATCTATCACCTCAAAAACTCTGCATCCTGCCGAAGAATGTTGTCATATTTAGTTTTCAATCTGTGCGATCATCACCCGCCCAAATGCCAACCTCAACTGAGCCAAAGGCAGCTCTTCAACTTGCATGTGTTCGCGCGGCGACTGGATCACAAAAGATTGCTATTACGGATGTATAACTATTTTGACCAATTAAGCTCGCGTGGCCCGCGCTAGTTAACTGAAGTGTTTCGGTTTGTCTTTGCAGTGCGTCCCTAAATGTGCTTTCTTGCGCAAACAAGCTCATGACATGCTTGTCCTGCTGACCTTTTTTTTTTTTTTTTGCCTTGTTAGGAACGGTCTTCCGCTCTCACGCCGCTCAATTTGTCATTGGGTTCATCATTGAGCTGTCTCTAAGGAACGACGGTGCCTAATGCATTACGGTACAGCATGATCGAAGATATTTCGGTATATCTCTAATTATAGCTGCAATAACATCGATTGGTGTTTCATGAAATTCGGTGAAAAGCGCGGAAAATACTGACTGCCCATTTGGACGTTTTGCGGCGCATGCTGCTGGGTGCCCCGTCGCAGCAGTAGGTACTTGGGCAAAATTGATAGTCTTGCTCCTAGTGCGTTTTTATGCTTTATTTGTCGTGGTCTTGGGGTGATCCTGAATTCTACCTTACCTCTTTCAGCCATTTTTAGGACGGTGTGTAAGTTTTTACAGCGAAGCTGTATAGCTCTACCATCCAAGGAAATTTTCGTAATGTCGTAGTCGTCAGCAAAGATCGCCAGGCGAAAGAAAAAGCGGGACGCGGTAGCGTGTTGCAGCATTGCCAAAGGGTGCACGGAATGCCATCGTCCGTTCGACGCGATGCTTTGCCCGGACAATTATGGAATGAGATGTACCTTGGTGGACACCCGAACCGCGCCGTAAGGGAAGGAATATTTCGGACGTGCGGTGCCGACAATAACTACGCGTTCCGGTAAACATTAGGATTGCAGCTGGTTAGAATGGGGTTGAAGTACATTTCACTTGTCTCTGGTTTCACTCATTGTAGAGTCACTTGTGTGAAATTTCAAGGGATGAATAATGATAATTGGTTTTTGGGGAAAGGAAAGGAAATGGCGTAGTATCTGTCTGCGCCTCCTCCAGCTTATCAGAGTTGTCGCCGTCCATACTGTCGCCTCAACTGTGGTTGCGGTGCACGCCAGCTCTCCCATTTCAATCCTGTGACATCCCATAGCGCATGCAGTGCAGCTGTCGAAGCGAGCGGAGGCGAGCGCAACGACGAGTTCCAGTTCCAGTTCCGAAAACTTTTATTTAAAGATCCCCAGGTGGTCAAAATTATTCCGGAGCCCTCCACTACGGTACCTATTCTTCCTTTCTTCTTTCACTCCCTCCTTTATCCCTTCCCTTACGGCGCGGTTCAGGTGTCCAACGATATATGAGACAGATACTGCGCCATTTCCTTTCCCCAAAAACCAATTATTATTAATTATTATTATCAGAACTGGAGGCCCTCTATTCCCTACCCCTGGCGCGCAGGCCTAGGGGCAGAGGCCAGGGCCTCCGCGAATAGATGCAGGCAAAGAGTTGTTGGCTCTTCGCGGCCTCTGCCGCCAGATGGATGGAACGCGGTGTGACGTCATGCCAGATGGCGCGGCGAGCGTGCGAAGCACAGTAACTTTCCGCGGCGAGGCCCGCGTTGTGACGTCATGTGCTTCGATGGAGTACCGCCATGGCGAAATCGCGAGTTTGCGGCCAATAAAGCTTTCGCTTTAAAATATTTTACCTCCCATTTTAACGCGATAGCGTTAAGGAGCTCGTGTCGCAGAAAAGCCGCTGTCATCGGCGTCGGCGGCGTTGGCCGTGAGGGAAAAATGGCGCATCTCGGTGGACACCTGAACCGCGCTGTAAGGAATGGGATTTTCTTTTTCTTACGGCATGGTACTGGTGTCCAGCGAGATTTGTGAGACAGGCGTCTTTTCCTTTCCTTAAAATCAATTTTCATTTCATTTTCCTTCTCTTACGGCCCGGTTCGGGTGTCCACCGAGGTACGAGACAGGTGTCCTTTCCTTAAATTGTCCAACGGGCCACGCGTCGCTCCGAAGGGGCGATGGCGTTCCGTGTACCCCTCGGCAACGCTGCGACACTCTTTCGCGTCTCACTCTTAATAATACTGTTGTAAATATCACCGAAGCTATGTTAAATATATACTATCTTGTGTCAGCGCCTTTAATGTCGTTTCCAAGAAAGAAAGATGTTTAACGAATAAAAAATGCCTGTGTGTCAGTATGACTTTCCGTGGAAACCGCCAATCGCTAGACCACAAACGTAGGTAGCGAGATGCAGCTTTTTTGCTTCCAACCAATGTTAACCAGAGCTAAACCGCCAGAAATATTATAGCTCTGGGTGGTAGAATATACACCGGGACATTCCACAACTGCGCCCTTCTAACCGGTACTCAGTTTCTGAACATAGAGCGCCTCGATCACAATAGCCTTCACTATCAGGCCTGAGAAGAAGGGTGAGGTCTACATTCGATTTGTTGGGCTCCTCGGAGTCCTTGTCCGGACAACTTTCGCTGACACCCAATCGTTGAAATATATGGTGTTTGGCGCATGACAGTCTGAGTTAAATACAATGCAATGCAACCGTCTTTACAAGACCGCTGAATGAGATCGAGCGCACAGTCTTTCTAATCGCCTGCTCCGGTATTGAGCGCACAGACGTGTGAGGAAGCAGCTGCAATTTCTAGCCACAGTACTGGTAAAATTACAAAGGAAGACTTCTGCGTATCCACCAGCAAGCTGCGCTTAAGTCATTGCACCGCATGTTTTGTCAAAATAGACAATGCGGCATGAAAAAATTGCGTTGCGGTTTGACTACTGCTGAATCTGGTTAGAGAGCGGAAACTGCAGCGTATCGGGCAAGCAGACGCGGCTGGGCTTCGTAACGTTGAGTGCCTTCTGCACACTGCTTAGCCAGCGCACCCACCCTGCCATCACCCGCCGCGGTGGCTCAGTGGTTAGGTTGGTTGATTGGTAACAACTTTATTTAAAATCCAGCAGAGCTTTCGCCGACGGGGCCTTAGGTCTCCCACGTGGCGACGTCGAGGTGTTGCTTCGCTGTCGTCTCGCGGGCCTGCTGGACGGCCCAGAGTTGGTCACCGAAGCTGGGGCTGCGCAAGGCAGCGACCCACCGCGGCGCGAGGGTTCCGGAGTTAGCACCGTGAGGTTTTTTGCTACAGTCAAAGAGCATGTGGAGTAAAGTTGCTATAGCAGTGTGGCAAGACTTGCATATATTTGTCGGGTATGTTCCGGGGTAGAGTCTGTGGTATTGTGCCGGGTTGGGGTACGTGAGCGTCTGCAGTTGTCCGAGGGCCACCACGTGCGCCCTGTCCAGCTTCTCGTTGGGCGGAGGGAAGGCTCGGCGGGCCAGGCAGAGGGCCGTCGTAATTTCGTTGTAGTTGGTCAGTCTTTGGTGGTGTCCCATGGGCGACGGTCGCCGGCGCGGTTCGCGAGCTCGCGCGCCTTGGCGTGTGACGTCTCATTTGAGTTAAGTGTTCGATACTTCTCCCATGCGCGCCGGGAACCACTGGATTCTGGTTTGAAAAGCTTCCTCCCACTGGACTTTTCGATTGCTCATTATTCGGGCCGCTGTCTGTGAGATCCATCCTTTGGCGAAGTTTTTGACCGTTTGTCGCGAGTCGCAGAGTGCTGTAGTGCACGTCGGATCCGTGAGGGCGAGGGCCGCCGCCGCTTCCTGCGCTTCTTCTGCGCGCTCGCACGCTACACTTGCTGTTATGCGCGTTTCGCCACTCTAATCGACGACCGCTACCGCGAATCGCGAGCGTTCTGCGTATTCCGCGGCGTCAACGAACCTTGTGCCCGTTTCGTCTCCGTGGCTGTGTAGGAGAGCTCTGGCCCTGGCCACTCTTCTTCCACAGTTGTGTTGTGGGTGGACGTTCAGTGGAAAGTGGTTAGGATGCTTGGCTATTTTAACGCGACAGCGTTAAAGAGCTCGTGTCGCAGAAAAGCCGGTGTCGTCCGCGTCTTTCGCTGTGAGGAAAAAATGGCGCATCTCGGTGGACACCTGAACCGCGCCTTATGGGAAGGAATTCTAACGCGACAGCGTTAACATCGATCGATCGACTGATTTATTGTTCGGTAGATTTATCGATAGATTGATAGATATACATTGATTGATTGATCGATCGATTTTTCCTTCCCTTACGGCGCGATCAGGGTGTCCAGCGAGAAATGTGAGACAGGAGTCATTTGCTTTCCTTAAGAGCAATTGTTCATTTCATTTTGCTTCCCTTATGGCCGGTTCGGGTGTGCGCCGAGATATGTGAGACAGGCGTTCTTTCCTTAAGTTGTCCAACGGGCCACGCGTCGCGCCGAACGGGCGATGGCGTTCCGTGTACCCATCGGCAACGCTGCGACAATCTGTCGCGTCTCACTCTTAAAGACCAAGCTTAAGCGTCCTCCAATTTTTTTTACTCCGGTTACTAGGATATGTCGGAAGATCGTGCGAGTTTCACGGGTAGGTTCGGAGGGACACCGCACCAGCTGCCCGAGAGGTTGCTCCGGAAGAGGAGCATGGGAGGTACAATCCCTACCGGTAAATTCCCTATCGATAAATTCCCTATCGATAAATTCAGTGTTTTAATGGCAGACGCTGTTATCACTATGAAGTGAGCTCTAATAAACTAGAAGAGCTGAAGAAATGGAATAGCGGTATCGCTGTCCTCGGGTCGTTTTCGCAAGCAAACTGCGTTGGCGTCTTGACATTTTTTCTCAAGCAGATACCAAAGGCTTCCAGCAGCGCCATTAATTTCAAAACGGGGATTATGGACTCCTTTTCAATCTTAAATAAGCGCAGAAAACGACGAAGACAAAGACGAGAGAAGCGCTTGTCTGTCTTTTCTCGAATTCGTCTTCGTAGTTTCCTGCGTATTTTCTTGTCAAGAATTATTTATCAACAAACGCGAACCCACAACTTTCGGTCTTGACATCCATAATTGTGAATTGAATGGCTGAATTAAAGTTCTCAGCATTAAATGCATATTGCACTGTCGTCCTCAACGTAGCAACAAAGAGTCCTAGAATCAATTTTTTTATGAAAAAAAAGTCCGGTAAAGCTGTCTTCGCTGTTCCTTTAGGTCATATTATTCTGTGACCACCCGGTTCTCTCCGTCACCACGCAATGTTCGAGTGAATGCGGTGAAATATACTGAACGTAGTCCTGACATATGTTTTGAACTTTCGGTGGATTTACTGAGGCTTAGTACAGTACACCAACTACTGAATTTCACGGAGGCATCCTTTCATTAATTGTTCCCTGTATTATGTTAATAGCCTTCTTTTCATTGTTTTGCTTCTGATCAGAGTCAACTTTTTTCGGGACCATACTAAGCTCGTCCTATGCCCGTTGATGGACGCCGTAACATACATCGACAACGCCGGCATCGTTCACACTTATAGGTTCAAATCACTTGAGCGTGGCTGCCCACCAAAACTGTTTTCGCGCCTCCGTTATGCGCGCACCATCCTTGACAAAATGGCCACTGGGTCATACTGGCACAACAGGCCCGCTGTTTGACAACACGCAGCCCGCAGTGCGCCCTCGCGGGTCACCAGCGAACACATGCATATCAATTTATAATAAAGATCCACCTTAAAACATATCTATAATAGGCGTTTCTCCCTTCCCTTACGGCGCGGTTCAGGTGTCCAACGATATATGAGACAGATACTGCGCCATTTTCTTTCCACCAAAAACCAATTATTATTATTAATAGGCGTTTCTTTTATGTTTACTACATGTTACATTTTACCTCACCGACTCACCTGGTCCAGTTCGTTGCGTCGCCGTCGTCAATTCTCTACTTTATCAAAATCCAGCGTGAACTGCAAACTTCAGTTCTTGCGTCGGCGTCTTGATTGTATTCACTACTATAATATCGGACAAGCTCTTCGATAGTTCATGTTTTCTTCTTTCGAACTGAGCGCTATGCGTTCTTTTTCTGTATTCTGATGCCGCAGGCCTCTGCTGTGAAACAAACGCTTCGGCGTTATCAACCGAGCTTGTATTCGTACGTGATGCATAACGCGTTGGTTGCAACACATCTTCTTGCTCTGGTAATTATGTAGTTATTGCAGCGTAGCGGGTAATATATGCTCTATGCGGTGCACAAAGACGCTGGTTCTCCCTCCGTGCGTATTTTTCTTTCCTTTCTAGCGATCAGCAGAACCAGCCTTGTTTGTTCTTATACTGCACTCGGAGCGTTCCTTATGGTGCAAGTCATGGCAACATCAAGGGAACGCTTCTGAACTTTTGATGGGCTTTTACAGGTGTAACATATTTACTTTTGCAATCATATGGTAGTATGTATTTTCATCACAGCGGTGTGTTTTTTGACACTTATGTATTTGCATTACATATATTGACTTTAATATAAGGTTATCAATTTTGTTCTAATTGTGCTGTTTTTGTCTGTTTTATAAGTATTGTAGCGCCGAAAATCTTTGTAGTGTTTAATCATTCTTCAAACCTGCAGGCACGCCGCTCTATCGCTTTGTTTGCGAACCAAGACGCGACCAGATCTGTAATAATTGATTGCATCCAGGCGGAGCCGATTCTACGTTGTTCGATTGTTATAACTTTGCACGCTTTATCTCGAACGTTCGCTATAAGCTTTAAATTGAGCACGGCCGACAGCGGCGGGCATTCTGTTCGACGATCGCCGAGCACGCTTGTGCCTACGCCGCCGCCGAGTGATTCGGTCGATTGTGGACGCAAGTCAGCCCAAATAAAGAGTTTTGTTTAGTCACAATTTCCCCTGTATTTCTGCTCTCCGGATTGCGATCACCACTTCGTGACAGTATTATCACTCTAAGCAGTGTTCACATTAGAGCATTGGCCTTCATTGCTACGACAAAAAAGGTTATATAAGCTGCACTTTGCCGTTTCCAACACGTTATAATCCGGTCTATTGATCGCGCTGTGAGAAATTTCCTTCCTGCGTAAAGTTAATGCGCCGTTCTTGAACATCGCTGCGTAGCATGGGCATGTCCCCAAAGCGAAACGTTCATTAAATAATGAAACTGGCACAAGTAGGCTGG
>JARKHS020026791.1:0-34393 GCA_030143305.2 Amblyomma americanum
AAGGCGGCTCTGAATAGTATCTGCTACGGGCGCACGTCATCCCCACAAGGGGGCGATCACTGACGGGAAAAAAACGTGCGGCATGACCCGGCAGCTCGCAAGCGTAGCATATTTGGCAGTGGTCGTCGGTACGGCAAGGATTCGTAGGGTGTCTTCGCGTTCGACGAAACGAGGCTGGCGGTAGTGGCACGGATGGCGGTGACACATAAAAGGCATGACTGCAGTGGCTCGCGGCAGGGGTCGGCGGGCAGCGTTTCCGGGTCACTGTTTCGGCATAGGTGAGCGGTGCTGCCACAGGAGGGAGAGGGGTGCTGAACGGCAGGTCTGCCATGACCTACTCCAGAATAGCACGGCGGACAGTCGCCGCGATGGACAGCGCTAGGTCGTCAGTAGGGCAGACGCCGATTTGAATGTGATGAAGAAGAGAAAGCTGGCGAGCGACTTCTTCGCGGAAGGAGTACTTGACTTGTGCATGAACAGGGACTGCTCAGAATACGATGCACCAAGGGCCAAGCCAGCAAGACCTTCGGCAGGCGCGCCAGACTGCCGCGCAGAAGCGCGCTGCTTTCGTAACTTGTTATAGCTTTGGCACAGATGGATGACGGTAGCAGCGGAGCTTGGGTCCTTCGCCAGGTGCATCTGGAAAGCGTCATCAGCGATCTCTTTAAGAAGCCGCCGCCGCGGCTCAGTGTTCATGGTGCTCAGCTGCTTAACCGCAAACGCGGCTTCGACGCCGACCACGGCGGTCACATTTCCATGGAGGCGAAATTCTAGAGGCCCGTGTACTATTCGATGTGTACTGCACGTTAAAGAACACGAGGTGGTCGAAATTACCCGAGTCCTCCACTACGACGTCCCTCGTAGCCTTAGTCGATTTGGGACGCTAAACCACATAAACCATAATCCATCCCTTTAAGGATGGGGTTAACTTTGGCATCGTTGGACATAGATGAGATGACACGTTTGCATAAGTCAACGATATCCTGAATATAGCTGTTGAAGGTTTCGGCCGGTATCTGAACTCAAGCGCGAAGATGTCGCACTGTGGGACGGCCGAAAACGACTGAAACTCGTCTTAAATGAATGCCAGGTGGGAAGGTCGGCTTTATTGTTACGAAACCATAGGCTGGCAACTTCTGTTAGGTAGGTGAGGACGTTACTCACTTGAACGAAATCGTCCCACTGATTTTAAATGTTCAAGCGCTCGTCGGATGCCAGCCAGCCATCAACGTCATGGTCGCCTGCGGAGAGAGAAGGGTCACCCTGGCGTTGCACCCCTGAACAGACGACGGTGGCAGCAATGGGCGGTGATGGTTGGCTGCGACCGTCTGGCATTGTGTCCGGGGCGAGTGATGTTCGACTTTTAAGTTCCAGGATGAGGACCGGGACAGGAACCGAGACACCTCCACCAAGTGTGATGTTTATTCGATGCGCAGGTCAGTGAGCTTTGGTTGAAGAGCGTCACTGCAGACACACTCACAGGCGTAACTCAGGATCCCAACTGCACGTCGTCTCCCCCTTGGCTGCTTGAACTGCTGCCTGTCGGCCGCATCACATAAAATACAAAAAAAGTTCAAAAACAAAGACTGCCGACAAGTGGCAGTAGAAATGAACCTTATAATAATTTAGTTACAGTCAAAACAATTTATGCTGTACCGGCTCCGGAAAGCAGACTGCACCTGCCGCGATTTAATACACTATCAAATAATAGCTCATTTTACTTAATTTGCCGCAGATGCACTTTTAAGGTTTTTAACAAAGTTTCGATATTGAGCAAAATACCCAAGGCCTGAAAGTCTTTATCGTTAAGTTTAGAAAACCCCGAAACGTGCCTATATGAAATAAACTTGAAAATATATAGCCCTCACTAGAATCCTCGCAAAATCTCTTGAAAGCGTCTTCAATAAGTGTTAATTCCATGTACTACTAGGCTCAACCATTTCGAGGAATTTTATTCAGGAAATGGAGTAGCTCAAGCGTGTATTTTCAACACCCTTTGTCGTAAAAATTAATTCTATCACCAAAATAATCCCGATGTTCAGTATGTACTCAGTTTGTGTTGACGATCTTAAGATAGCTTGCTCGTTCTCCAACATATCAACATGTGAAAAACAAATACATTTGGCAATAAATAAATTGCCAACATGGGCAGAAGGAAATGGTTTCCAATGTTCGCAGAAAACAGTGGTCATTCTTTGCTCTGTGAAAGAAGGATTGGAGACAGATTTCACCTTAGACGTGAATGAAGCACAGTTCATTTTAAACCAGCGCAAAAAGACACGAACTCAGGGAACTGACGACAGACGAGCGCTTGCGGAACACATCACTCTGAAGGGAAACCCTACCTGTGGAGTGGACGGCGCTCGCAGCTGTGATTGTCTTCTTTGGAAGTAGAGACTGCAGATAAGGCAAAGCTTGTCGCCACATGAAGTATGTTCATCTGTCAGGGATGGTAAGGCGTGGTCGGTAGACCTGCTTGCTTCTTGTAGGGCCATAGATTGCATGTAGTTGGAGGTTAAAGGCATCTTGATGAAAACGGTTGTGCTGCTGCCATTCAGACCTGATGATTTTGCACACCGTGAGTCCATGACCGTCAGATGGTAGGTAGTCTACAAATAACCAGCAGAGTTCGGCTGTACTAAGGGTGTGCACAATCATAAGGTCTGAATGAGCTCACCCGTGCTCATCGATATGCCTTGTTCCTAAAGCTACAAGCAACCTATGGCCCGACAAGAAGCAAGCAGGTCTACCAACAACACCTTACCATCGCGGATGCTGACAGATGCACCGACTTCACCTGGCAACAAGCCTTGCCTTATCTGCGCCCTCCACTTCCAAAGAAAACAACCACAGCCTCGAGTGTCGTCCACTGCACAGGTAATTTCCCTTCCGCATGCAGTGCGCCTTCAGCTCTCGTGCGTCGTCTCTTCCCTGAGTCCGCGTCTGTTCGAGCTGTTTTAAAATGCATTGCCACCAAGTCGACCAAGCTTCTACATTGGTTAAACACAGTTGCCCATTTAAAAACAATACAAATATCTAGGCACATATTTAGCAAAAAAAGACTTAGTTTCCTACCGCACATAAACTCGCTGAAAACGAAAGCCTCCCGATCCAAGAACATGCTCAAAGTGCTGTCTCAAAAATACTGGGTGGCTCATATTACATGTCTTCACAAATTTATTGCTTTGTAGTGCCCTTTAGCTTAGAGTATGCCGCTGCTGTGGTTCAGTGATTATGGCGCTCGGCTGCTGACCCGAAAGACGCGGGTTCGATCTCGGCCGTGACGACTCAATTTCGATGGTGGCAAAATTCTAGAGGCCCGTGTACTGTGAGATGTCAGTGCACGTTAAACAACCCCGGTTGGTCGAAATTTCCGGAGCTCTTCACTCCGGCGTCCCTCATAGTCTCAGTCACTTTGGGACGTTAAACCCCCATAAATTATAAACTAGCTAAGACTATTGATGTATAGTGTGTGGGTCAGCGAGACCGTCGTACCTTAAAGAACTGGATCCTGCACATGTTATGTTTGCGTCTTTCTATTGCTGCATACAGGACGTCGCCCACAGTGAGCGTCTATTTAAAAACAAACAAACCGCTATTGGGATTAGAAAAACCTATCTGTCGTTTACATATGTCCTTAAAGTAAGATTTCTGCCAAAATGCATCTGATACGCAGTTAATGTGAAGTGCCCATCTAGAACATTGTTTAACAACAAACCTCAAGCTACCAGGCTACTGGTCTTGCTACTTGAAGATGTGTGACTTATTCTCAGCGTACGGAACATATCCTGCCATTGAGCGAAGTGGACATCCACTGCCTGCATGGTACAGCTTCCCTGCAATCTGCGATTTCACACTTACACAGTTCCGAAGAAACAAACTCCGCAACATCCTATAATTAAAGAATTTCTTGCATTCGTGGAAAAATGCAATGGTTTCACCGAATGTTGCACTGATGCTCCAAAAACGGAAGTTTGCACTGGAAGCGCAGTGGTACAAGGGAATCGGAATGAATTACGCTTCCGCAGTGTTCATTCATCTTCCATGCGGAATGTTACGCCGTCTGTGTAGCGGTAGAGAAAATAGTAATCGAGAACTTCACAAACAGTATTAATCGCACAAACTCTATCTGTGTACTTACAGCTCTACAATCTAAAAATGCAATCACTCCGCTACTTGGTGACATCATCCACAACATAATAATAGCGACAGCTCAAGGACAGAACATAAAGCTCTGCTTGGTACCGAGTCATGGCGGAGTTCAAGCCAATGAGGCTGGAGACTTGTGCGCTGCTCAAGCTCGTTGGAAGCAAATATAAAATAAATGTACCCTTTAAACGTTGCATGGGTATATTACATCGTAAAATTTGAAAAAAATGTCAGTTCGCTTGGAAGAACTAAGGAAATAAAGAATTGCGCTTGGTAAAGCCAGTTTTAGGGCAATTGAAGACTTGAAGACACCAGGGACGTTTCAATAAAATATTTTCTGCCGTCTTCGTATACAAAACACACGCCCTACGCATCGCTTCATGCTGACAAAACAAGAGAGACAACTATGTGAACACTGCAGAGACGAGCTGACAGTAAATGAGTTTCTTTTCTTGCAGGAACCTGCAAACACCGAGGAAAAAAACAATTTTCAGTGTTAGACGATTAACATATAGCCTTCCTTCCCACATTGCATTTCTTTATGCATTTCTTAAATTGTCAGCTGTTTTTGAGATTTCAAGGGAGCAGCTGTTTTAAACAAACTGTAGATTTGATCAACTCATCATCATCATCATCATCATAATCACCCTGACTGCGCCTAACACAGGGCTTGAAGGTGTTGAAGGAACACGTGCTGCAAAATACAGAAAAGAAACTAATAACCCTTGGCCTCTTTATAGACTTCAGCAAGGCCTTCGATTCCCTTGATCATTGTATTCTAACTCATAAGCTCTAAGTCAATGGGATTCGTGGCAACCCTTTATGTTTGATAAAATCTTACTTAGCTGAAAGGCAACAGTGTGTGTGTATTAGAAGCCACCAGTCATCTTTACTACCTATAACCAGAGGCGTACCTCAGGGAAGTGTACTAGGCCTTCTTCTATTTATTGTCTATGTAAACATGCTGTTTATTCATGTATATTATGATGTTTATTGTTATGTATTGTTTATTGTTATGTAATATTCATACATACTGTATGAATTCTGTATATTGCTTTCATTTCATCTGTCGTTATACTTTAGGTCTATGATAAGAGTCACTGCGCTATTGAAACACAACGATGACACAGTTAATACTCATTTTGAGAAAACGAAGCAGCACAAAAATGCTGGGACGAAAAAGACACACATACGACAGGACGAATGCTGCACTTCCAACTGATTTTTATTGAGAATATCAAAGCTTAAGTACAGCGCTACTATCGCCTCGTGGCAATCAACCGCAATGATTCAAAAACGCCATTTCATTATCAAGAAGAGACAAGGAAGCGGTGCTGACACACTAACCACCTGCTTTTCTGATGTGATATGCTTCAATAATCTCTCTTTCCATCCGATCTCTTCCACGCCCAAGAATTTTAGCTTTCCGAAATATGGGTTTACACTTACAATCCAGGCAGTGGATAGCAAGATGACCACTCTTCCCTTATTTCACCAGATTTTAATGCTCCCTAGCTCTCTCATTAAAACAGCGTCCCGTTTGACCAATGTACACTCTATTGCAAGTGAGCGGAATGCTGTACACTACCTTAGTAGTGCAACGGGTGAAAACAAGTTGGTGGTTTATAGTGCAAATCGGCCTTTTCTTACTAATCATCATTGGGCAAACTTTTGATAGCTTGCTTGGGGCGGAGAAGAGCACGTTAACACCGTATCTGCTTCCAACTTTCTTAAGATTATGAGAAACTCTGTGAAGATATGGAATTACTTGAGTTGGCAGCCTCTGGTCTTGCTTATCCGTCTTTTTGATGCACTTTTTCTTTTGTAGCAGCGTCTCTGCAACAGCTGACAATAAATCTGGAGGAAATCCGGACATGCGCATTCGCTCAGTTTGCATTTGAACACTTTCAAACATTTGATGCGGATATGACTTTTCCAAAGCGGAATTGAGGCAATTCATGGCTATTGCTCTTTTGATTATTTTTGAATGAGCACTACTGTAAGGGAGGGGTGCCTTTTGTGACCTAGGATTGTACATCCAGCATATATGCCCGTCCAAGAAATGAATTCTCAGGTCAAGGAACTGTATACAGTTTCCACTAGGGAGTTCAAAGGTAAACTTTAAGCCTTTTGCAACCGTTTTGAACGATGCGAGAACATCAGCAACAGCTTCGTCAATAGATAAAACATGCGGCTTGTCCATTATCACCAAATAATCGTCAACATATCTAAAAATGCGTAGGTTAGGAATTAAGCCATGCAAGCTTTTGTCAATGCAGGAAAGAAAAATGTCAGAAAGAACGGGAGCTACGCACGACCTGATGCATATTCCTGCTTTTTGTGTGTAAAACCGGTTGTTAAAATAAATGGCAGTTGACTGTAGATAAAACTCGAAAACGGCTAAGAAACGGTCGATGTTCACCCCCGCCCTGTTTTGGAAAGGCACTTCTCCCGAATCCTCAATTACCGATCTAACCGCCTTAAACAGTTCTTTGTGGGGTATGGAGTAGTACAGATCTTCTATGTCAATGTAGAACCCGAAGGTGGCTGGTGAAGTCATGCTGAGCCCTTGCTTCAGTTCTTCGGCTAACTTGTGAGAGCTTCTAACAAGGAAGGAGTCTTCAATCGTTAATGTCGCCAGCTGCTTCTGGAGGTACTTTCCTATAGCTGACTGCCAGCTACCCTTTTCTGAAACTATAGCCCTAAACGGGAAATCGGGCTTGTGCGTTTTGCATGAGAAGAATGCTTCCAGGGTGCAAATATCCGAATTTTTTACACTACTCGCAAGTGATTCCAGGTGAAGATCCTGCAGCAACTTGAGCGCTGTAGCCTTCTGTAGTCTCTTCTTAAATTTGGTCTTCTTGAAATTTTTCTCGATTGCTTGAATAGCTTTCTGTTCATACGTTCCTTTGGGAAGAACAACAAAACCACCCTCTTTGTCGGACTGTACTATCATTAAGCCGTGTCGTTTTAGGTAGACGACAACCTTTTTCTGTTGAGGAACGCGCTTTGAAGTTCGACTCACGCTGTTTGCCACGGATTGAGCTCCATCAGAAATTCAAAAATAATCAAAAGAGCAATAGCCATGAATTGCCTCAATTCCGCTTTGGAAAAGTCATGTCCGCATCAAATGTTTGAAAGTGTCCAAATGCAAACTGAGCGAATGTGCATGTCCGGATTTCCTCCAGATTTATTGTCAGCTGTTGCAGAGACACTGCTACAAAAGAAAAAGTGCATCAAAAAGACGGATAAGCAAGACCAGAGGCTGCCAACTCAAGTAATTCCATATCTTCACAGAGTTTCTCATAATCTTAAGAAAGTTGGAAGCAGATACGGTGTTAACGTGCTCTTCTCCGCCCCAAGCAAGCTATCAAAAGTTTGCCCAATGATGATTAGTAAGAAAAGGCCGATTTGCACTATAAACCACCAACTTGTTTTCACCCGTTGCACTACTAAGGTAGTGTACAGCATTCCGCTCACTTGCAATAGAGTGTACATTGGTCAAACGGGACGCTGTTTTAATGAGAGAGCTGGGGAGCATTATAATCTGGTGAAAGAAGGGAAGAGTGGTCATCTTGCTATCCACTGCCGGGATTGTAAGTGCAAACCCATATTTCGGAAAGCTAAACTTCTTGGGCGTGGAAGAGATCCGATGGAAAGAGAGATTATTGAAGCATATCACATCAGAAAAACAGGTGGTCAGTGTGTCAGCACTGCTTCCTTGTCTCTTCTTGATAATGAAATGGCGTTTTGGAATCATTGCGGTTGATTGCCACGAGGCGATAGTAGCGCTGTACTTAAGCTTTGGTATTCTCAATAAAAATCAGTTGGAAGTGCAGCATTCGTCCTGTCGTATGTGTGTCTTTTTCGTCCCCGTTTTTTCGTGCTGCTTTGTTTTCTCAAGATGGATCATTACCAACTGGCCCAAACTTCGGTGCTTTTGCATAGTTAATACCCGCAACGCAAACACTGGGTTAATTCTCCCTTTTCGCACGGACTATAAGTTCCAAGCATTACTGCACAATCTTGCAATAATTTTAAATAGATAAAAAACATAAATAACCCTACTAAGAAAGCATTGCGTGAATTATTTCCTTCAGAATTAATTCCTGACTTCTCATTCGCGCCCAAGTACAGCTGTTCCTTTGTATGTTTCGCAAATTTGTTTTTGCACTTCCGTATTTTCATTAATAATGATTTTGGGCTTTTTGACTGTCCTGTTTTTGTGAAAACTGTAGCCTGACTATGTGTTCGATTTTTTATTTTGTGCATGTAAAGATTTTCAACTGAACCTCTTCCTTTTTTTTGCATCTAACGATTTTGAATTGAGTCTGCCCCTTTTCCTTGTAACGGCTGCCTGGGCCTCGTCAAGCTTTATATCTACATCTTTTAGTCCAGGCAGCCAGTCAGAATTTTCTGGGAAAAAAAACGGAATTGAATTGAAAAAAAAAGACCTCTCCCATGTCTTTTCAATCAACCCTCTCGTTTGCCAGCTGCGTCCACCCTATGCGTGCAAACTTCTTAATATCATCCGCCCGTCTAGCGTTCTGCCACCCCTTGCTACACTTGCCTAATCTTTAATCCCTTGAGGCCCAGCGGTTATAAAAGGTGGTGGCCAATTACTACACTGGAGTGGCCAAATCCTGTTCTGGTGAGGGAGTGCGTTGTCAGTTCTGGTCACTAAGATGAGGCCGCACTCCAGGCCTGGTTATGCAATTCTATCGACACACGGCGTTTTTTCTTTATACCCGGCAGAGAATTGCGCGGCACCGGGATTCGAGCCCCGGTCCTCTTGCACGCGAGGCGGACGCTCTACCTCTACGCCATCGCCATAGTCGATCTATTACAACCCGCTTCCTTGACCACACCTCAGCCACTTTCTTATTTCTGATAAGAAGGCCGAGGAATTTTTTTATTTGCTGAGGGAACCTTGAGATCCTTTTCAAGCCAAGGATGGTCGCCGAGGATACCAGACCCTTTTTAAAGCTTGTACAATTCGCCATTTCTAAAACTTCTCTCATTTGTCATCACTAGGTAGTACTAAATTTATTTTTTATGCTAATTACATCACAGTTGTTTTACACCTGTTTATATCCTGCACAAAATAATTTTCTATACCTTCAACTTCGCACTTCATATAGCCTTCGATGCTAATACACCACTAAAACCAACACAACATAACTACGTTAGGAGGAATAGGTCGCTGCAATGTACCTGCAACATTGACGTAACAAGCTCACTGTCAGCGAGGAGAGCTGTTTGATCATCGCAGCATTTGCGCGTTGTCAATATGTTCTCCATGGACCAGTTAAAAATGTGGATCGCGCGTAGCTTGCGCGTAGTAAGGTTGGCAGTCACTGCCATTCAATCACAACCATTATGAGGGTGGTCACAGTAGTGTAAACGCACTCAGGTAAAGTGCTCTACCGCAGTGTATACCTGGACGAAGACCAGACCAAACAAATCAAATTAGTTTCCTCCTTCACCCTTGTACTTTTCACCACCACGTATTTGGATCGTTTTATCGGGACGATTTCTTTTTGTTTCTTCCTCCAGCACAAAACGATCCCACTTCCTTTGACGCTGACGGAGAGCGCTCAAAGGCAGGCGGAAGGCAAGTATTTCCGAAGCAGTGTGATGGCTTTGAACTCTCCCTTGTTTTTTTTTTTCTGGCACTGCAGGTGCGTTTTCAGCCTTCATGGCGCCATGATTGGCTTACTAGACCATTTTCAAAACGCAAGTGGACCTGCGCTCGATTATATTATATGATACGTTTAACACTGTTTGAACAATAAATGTGAATTTGTTGATGTGTCCAGTGAAAGCATACTTATTTTTAACCTTATAGGCGATTCTTGTGTATATTGTTTAGTGCTTTCAAAAGCAATTGGCTAAACTTTGAAGGCACTCCGTGGCATAGCTGAGCACACTGTCAACCTAAAGCGCTCCGTGCTCACCTGAAAACTGTGCGGTGCTAAGAATCAGCGGTGCTAATAATCTACTTGCGCTTCGCTCAAGTGCTCATTCTACCACAAGAAATTTTACATAAATGACATTGTCAGCATGCAGGAAGTAAGTTTTTATTCAAGGCATTTGCACATAACCACGCACACAAATGTGACAAACAACCTCAACTCCATGCTGGATAACATTTCACACGCTGGCCTATGGCATTCAAAACGCTGCATTTAAGCACAAACGCTGATAAGTTCCCAAGGAACAAGCCATTTATCTACTGCCCGGTGAGTTGCTCTTTGATCTCTGAGTTGTCATTTAGCGTCTATGTTCTTTCTTCACCATGTGTACATCTTCTTAAGTGTACAGCGTTTGAACGGTCAAGAAAATAGCATACTCCATAGTGAATTTTGTGTCTCTTTGACTTTCAGATTTATGCATTTCGAAGAGCAAGTAAAGCGTGTGCTTCACTTAAAGGGTTCCGTCGTCGGTGCATTTTTTCATCACGGTATTTCTTACAGAGGAATGGCTTATATATATATATATATATATATATATATATATATATATATATATATATATATATATATATATATATATATATATATTTTTGTTCAACAACTATCTACAAATAAACGAGAACTCTACTCAAAGCGAGCCTAAACACACAAAACGCATCAGAATGGCACACAAACACACGCACATACTGAAATGAAGGCAAGGCTGAGCAGTCGACGAAAAGGCTTCAGCAGCGAGATGCGTCATCACTTTAGTGATAGCCATCTCTCTGAGATATCTAGATATAGGGCAGAAGTGCGCCTTTGACGAGTACAAATCTCGGCTCGTAATGGCGATCCACCATAGAGGTTTTATATATGATGTGGAGTTCAAAAACAAAGATGTCTAGTGGCACATGAATAGAGTGTCGAGTAGTAAGATTTCTCGTGTACAAGAACTAAAACTGAAGCTTTTTTTGTAGGCATCTGCAGAACATCCCAAGAGGTGCAGAGCATTCTTGGAAAACAACAAACCAGTGTTTGGAATTTTGAGGAACTTGGCACTCACGTTGAAAAGGGCGCAGGAATTAGCTTCTTATAATTCAAAGCTCTGAACGGCCATATCAGCGTCTGCAGCATATAGGCGAAAGTGTTTGCGCTTGGCGACAGAGGTGTTCTGAGCGCTTGTAATAGCACGTAATCTAAACGAATGCCAAACTACAGGGTGTCTCGAAAGTTGCCAGGCCACAGGGTCTGGTTTTCACCTGCATAATCTGCCATTTAATGCACCTGTGAAGATACCGATGCACTGAGAGGTGAGAATATTACTTTTCCTCCCATCTACAAATATATTTAGTTTGGAGCGCATGGTGACTGCCTTACTACACGAGACAAAAGCAACAGAGAAAAGCAGAGAAATAAAATCACCGTCAAATGTTGGCCTGGCATAGAAGGCCAATAAAGGAATAAGTAGGAAGTGAACTAATTTATAATCTCTCGCACACAAGGGCGGTCCGGAAATTTAGAGATATTATTACGGTTCCAAAAGCACTGATCATACCTGCAAGGACGCACATAAAATAACGTGTGAACTGTCTCGAAATAACATCAAACGTGGAGAAAATCCGTTGCATGAAAAATGGAACAAAACACAGCTCGGTATGCCGTCGTGGAGAAAGGCATAAAATACAAGTAAAATGATGCGAGCCCAAGAAGGCGGCTTTACTGAGAAAGCTCGGTTTGTATCCAGGTAAAGAAACACGGCGCAGCACACAGGTATTTCTGCGGTTTTGTATTTGAGAGGTAAAACGGATTAAACACGTGTTTTTAAAGCACAGCTCCAGTGGCATAGAGGTTTCGGCAGTCAACACGTACAAAGATGCCACTATGCTTGAACCAACCTGCCCCTTGACGTGCGTAGGTTTATTTTCGGTATAAACTATCCCACGGTTTCAAGCTGGACTATGTTATACAGCAAGTTTTTATGTAACCTCCAGACGAATATAAACAGCAATACCTTCTAGCTGTGCACCTCAGTGGATGCTCTTGGCCGGAACGACGAAACAGCACTGACACAAACGCTTGTGTCTGTCTCTTCTTTTCTCTCTTCCCGTTTGCTAGCGCTGTTTTGTCGTTTCGTTCAACACGAGCCAACCAGCCTGACCTAGACCTCTTATTGGATGCCCTTTGCATTTGAACACCTGCTACAAGATTCCAGGCAGACACGCCTGCGTGATACAAGCTGCGGAGATAATATTAAAAGGCTAAAAAATTACGCTCGGCACAGTTGACTGTTTCGGAATGGCTTCTTCGGGCTGGAGGGCATACATGAACAATGTCATTAAACCTGGGAATACACTGCAGAAGACAAAATATAATACCGCCTCTGCAATCATCCGAGGGTAATACCCGCTCGGGAATCACCCGAAATGTCTCCGAACGAACAGCTGGCCAGCTGAAGCCAGAAAAGACAGCCCATGCACTTGACAGAGGAGTATTACCTTGTCTACTACAGGAGCTACCGAAATTATTGGTATTGTACAGGTTACCGCGGGTGCAAATGGGCACAGATAATTGATCTTTGTATGTGTACCTAGCGGGAACTCATTGCTGAATACTGCCGCAGTTACCATGTTACTAAAGATTGCTATTACCTTTTTTTAATTATCGTGTCTCCTCTCCAATGACCATTTTTTGTCATCTTGCTCATTCCAAAGCGCCGTAGAAACTCCTAACATCGGATGTTATCTTAGATTGCGGATAAGTTGCAAAGTTTTCCTCCCACATTTAAATCGCTAAACGTCGCTAGCAAAAGCACAAAGCTTATTACCAGAGTGCATTGCGTAGGCATTACTGCCTTAGCAGCCGCAAGAGCAAGACACCTAGAAGCAAGGGCGAAAAAAGTCAACCCTCGGCAGCGTTTAAAGCTGTTTGTGGCTGAAGGGTCAGCATTCCTTCCGAGTGCATTAGGCATCCATTTATGGCCGAAGAATACGAGCTGTTCTTTTGTAGCGATAGCAACAATGTGCCAGCCGCTTCGCCTCTTCGCGTGATCGCACTTTCCACCCTGATCGCACTGCGCGTGGTCGCACTTGACCTTCAGCCTTTGCCTAGCAACTGCCAGACTCCGCCGCTCGGCGCCGCGCCGCACGCCTCACCAGCTGTGCGCATGCGCATGACGTTATAAGAGAGCCGCGCCCATTCCCCGTGGTTAAACGAGTAGCAGCAGCCGTGCGCATGCGCCGTAGAAGATAGAGGTATATATATATATATATATATACGGTCTAGCGGAGCCGTCTCGGCTGCTAAGATATAGAGAGCGAGGATCGGCTAAGCAGAAGGAAGCCAGGCTTTGCAGTCGGAATGAAACAAGGAGGAGGAGGCGAGCTGAAGAGACCGAAGAGGAGTGTGCTGGACGTCTCGACAAGCGTCGTAATCGCGACGCGGCAAGACGGGCCCACTTAGCTTCCGATAGTGAACCCACAACGGTCGAGTACAATGCGTCGAGTTCAGTGTCTCTGAAGGAATCTCTCACTACCTACCAGCATAACTACACCTAAACCACAGCCAATTTTTTCAAAGAATTATCCAGTGAGGACGTGGCGAGGCAGAACATGGAAAGTAATGAAAGGCGAACACAAAAGGTAATAAACCTGATTTCATGTTACGGTCACGGCTCTCATCCAAACATATAACCTGAATGAACTGCTCCTGTCGCACAGCAATACATATTTGCAGGCAAATGCCTCTTAGTAGTAATGCAACCATAGGTTCAATCTCCGGACTGTTAAGTGCGTTAAAGTGAATGCATTTCAAACTGAATGTGTTTTTATTTTTTATGTTTAGAGCCTAAGGTGTTTCAGATTAACTGCGTTGCTAATGTACTTAAAACAGGGCATGCTTTCATCTGAAGTGTTTTGTTCTGGAAAAGGCTAATTTGGGTCTGCGAATTGAAGTGAGAAAATTTTAACCAGGTATAATGTCGACTTTTGCACATTACTAGAACTACTGCCGAACTGTGCAGAAAGGGGGCCGGGCTTTGTCAAGCCCGTAGTTTTGCGGCTTTTACCCGTCACCCTTTTTTCCTGGACAGAAAATAAATTTCCATTTCTTGTACTTTCGAAAGTGACGCTACACACGGTGAATTCTGAAAACCAAGCGTGAAGGAGATCGCTGCTGCAAAGACAGCCTATATTTCGGTTTGGGTAAACTTTCCTTTCCTTCTCAATAGATGTTTTGAATGAAGAACAATGGGCAGGAGTTCTCTTTGTCTACGTCTCCGCGTCTGACGACGCCCGCATTTCAAGTTGTTTTACTGCTGTGGTTCTACTTCTTATAAGGCTGCACTTCTCTACGACACGCCTGAGCGCGACGAAGACGAACCGCCGACGTGACAGCAGCTCAAAAACAAGAGCCACACACGATGCTGCACAGCCGATGATGTACACGGCGTAGTAAACATGGAACGGCTCCTTTCCCGCGTCTTGAATGTCATTCCCAAGAACGACAGCTTGCCGAAAGCGTGTACCTAGGCCATGTTCTGCGATGATCAGGAGAAGTCTACGGTGTTGGTATCTGCGAGAAAAAAGAGATTATCCGTTATGACCCCTATCCGTTATTCCAGGCACTTCATGGCGCAGGTATCCGGAGCCACCCTTGACACCGACGAATGCCTTGTCTCCTTCGACGCGGTGTCCCTTTTCACAAAACCCTCCGTAAAGCTTGCGCCCACCGCTACCCGAGGCGCCCTACAACGTGACGACACACTCAGCGCACGAACCCCGCTGAGTGTAGATGATGTGGGCCGCCTCCGAGAACTGTGTCTATCGAACACATATTTGTCTTCAAAAAAAGAATTTTTCAGACAAGTGAAAGGAACGGCAATGGGAAGCTCCACCTCTGCCGTCATGGCCAATCTGACCATGCAACTCATCGAAGAACGAGCGCTCAACTTTTTTCACGCACAACCCAAGATTTTCCTCAGGTATGTCATCAAGTTATCAAGAGCTGTGAGATCCGAAATTTACCATCACATTTCAGCTCTGTAGAACCAGATATTCATTCCACGCTAGAGGTGGAACAAAAAAATTCCTGCCGTTTTTCTACGTCTCTGTATCTCGAAAGCACGGGGCCCTTCATTTCTCCGTATACCGCAAGCCAACTAACTCAGGCCGATATCTCCACTTCGCTTCGAACCACCCGACAGTCTGTAAAGCACCGGTGGTGAAGACATTGTTCACAAGAGTTGAGACACACTGCAGCACGGAACCAGAGAGAAGAAAAGAACAACACAGGGTATTCAAAGAACTCGCCATGCACGCTTATCCAAAAAAACTATTCGAAAAACCGTTCGCCTCCAAAACCACAACATTCGCGAAGAAATCAACGCCACCCCCAATATATGTCACTCTGCCTTATGTCCGAGGTGCCAACTGAACCATCGCCTGAATCCTGAAAAGAGGGGATCTCCAGGTTGCGCACAAGCTTACAAAATGTTTGCATTTGGCCTACCTGTGCCCAAAGACCGGCCACGTAAAGAAAGGCCCCAATGCATTATCCATAAAATTCCTTGCGCCGACTGCGACACAAGCTGCATCGGCGAAGGAAAAATGTAAGCGAAAGAATTTGGCAATATCAAAACGACGTCCGCAACTTCGCAAGAGAGCGCAATCCTGTAGCCGAACATTCCGAGGACTCAGACCACAGAATGAACTTCGACGAAACCAACATCCTCGGAACGGAAACAAATAGCCCAAAAAGGCTCTTCCTGGAATCCTGGCAGATTAAAACTACCCCGAACAATATAAACCGCACAAAGGGGAAGCTGGTCGCATTATATGCACAGGGACTTTTCTCTGCAGCAAAAGAAGAAAAGTCACAATTGACTGCCTTCGCACATTCCGACAACATGACTCACAGCCTTAACCCTCCACCCGTACCACCCGCACCCCGCGCCTTTCCCACCACAGCATTCGTTCTTTGACGTCGTGCTGCCCTGCATGCATACTTAAAATGCCACCTACTGCCCCTAGTCACCCATGAAGAAAGAGCCGAGCCGGCTCCGGAACGCTGGGTTTCCAATTAAAGGTTTTTGTTTGGAGATGTGTTAGAGTTTATTACAGGAAGAGATCAAGAACGCTCTTGCATAGAAATTATAAAGCACCCATTTAAGAAGGCATGTTGCTGAACCCTGGAATACGCGGACAAATTCCTATTATGCCAAGAAGCGCAAAAAGGGATAGAAACCGGGTAACTGTACTGGATGAAGCGGGGTCAACCGCTTCGAGTTTAATTGTTCACACCAGATGTATCCATTTCTAATTATACTTTGTTTTTACTGTCCACGTAGATGGAGGGGGGCGGGTGTTGAATCCGACTTTCGGCCTGCTCGTGCCCCCCCCCCTTCCCCTCGCCACCAAATTCTGGCCGGTGTAGCTTAGGCTACTAGGCGTTATTCTGGTGGAATGGCAGCGGTCAGAGTGGGACAGCTGGATCCCACTCTGTGGGGTTCCCACTCTTCAGGAGAAGGTGCGGCGTCTTCTACGCGACATTGTGAGTGTGTCGCAGCCCACGATGCCCGTTTCCCTTGTACGGGGGCATGTCCGGACTGGGAACGTGGAATCCGACTCAAAAGCAGAACGGCGAAGAGAAACTGAGTGCGCCAAAAATAACCCGCACTGTCTCCTCTCGGTACAAAGGGCGTACCACGCAGCCGCGGACGCGTTGGTTTCCAATTCCGAAGAACTGGGTGCCACACGGAGGCATACAGCTGGCCGAACCAAGCCCGGGTTCGGGGGAACTCGCCTTTAGGCAGAAGACGGGAGAAGTGACAGAGTTGATTGCCCACTCGGGAGGCCAGTAAGCCTCGAAACTTGAGAAAGCCCGGCGGTTAAAACCGAGTAATGGCTAGTAGACCTTGCAAAATCGAAGATAGATATTAAGCTCCTAAATACCTCGGGAGGCTCAGTAAAGCTTGCCTCGCATCCGGTTCATGGGGCCCGAGTTAGCACCAGATGCGAACTGCGCACATCGAACGACTCCAGGCCGTTGAACTCGGGAAGTAGGAGTTTCACAGTCTATGTCAGGGACGAACGCCGGTGTTGGGACGCCGCGAAAACCGTGAACAGGTTTCCCCCGCGAGTGAGTCTAGAGCCGAAGCACCGAACGAGTGGCGTGAAAACTCTGCCATTTTAGAACTGTTGGACGGTCGGGGTTGCGGATCCTGGCTTGGGGGAGAGGATCTCGGTCAAGCCCCTGTTAGATCACCCTGTCCTCAATGGTCGGAGACTCAGGCAGACGTTTTCTGTTGCATGGAAGTGCACTTGAAGGCCGAGGGCCGCACTATCGATTGAAATTTGAGTGCTTGCCCTCTACGGAGGCTTCGGAAATAGCTCGAAGAGATCAAAATTGCGGAAAAAATTCCGCTGTCTCCAATACCTTCTAATTCCCATAACCCCACCCATATTTCCCATATCCCACTCCAACCTTGGAGATAAGGGGAGTCTTCCTGGGCCCTCTCCGCAGGCTGTGGGTTTCTTTAGTAGCTATTTCAACGTGGATATTCAGGAATAAATCAAGGCTCAGCTTGGCGGATACGACGGCTAGTAAGACGGGCTCATACGGACTCAATGACGGTTTGACGTTTTACTACCATGAAGCGCGGTTTCCATCGGCCCCTTTTCATATATCCTAGCAAAATGTAAATGGGCCGGCCTTTGCTTATGCTGCCCTCACTATGTTCACCCGCCGCTGTGGCTCTGTGTTTACTGGCTACTGAGCCAAAGGACACGGTTTCGAACCCGGCCGCGGCGCCCACGTTTCGATGGAGGCGAAACGCAAAGGCGCCCGTGTGCTGTGCGATGTGACTGCTCCTTAAAGATTCCCATGTGGTCGGAATTATTCCGGAGCCCTCCACTACGGCACCGCTTTCTTCCTTTCTTCTCTTAGACCCTCATTTATTCCTTCCCTTGCGGCGCTGTTCAGGTGTCCGCCGACAAGTGAGACAGATACTGCGCCATTTCCTTTCCCCAACAACTAATTATCAATTTATTTTATTTAATCTGGTGTTAGATGGGGTGTATTTTTGTCTCTCACGTTTGGTGCTGCTCCGGTAAATTCGGTCTGACATGTTCTAGGTCGCTCTCTTATAGATTTCGGTTAGTTTCGCTCAATAGCTTTTGAGAGCAGTCCGTTTAATGGGGCTGCGTATAATACACGACCAATATTTATTTATTTACTTGGGATATCTTGACGGCCGGATTGCATAAGGGAAAGGAGTATTTACACAACTAAATATAAACACTAGAATTCAAATGAGCAAGCAATCATTAAGTATTTACAATGGCTGTTTCGTCTTTAAAAATTAGTTTTATACGTTTTAAGGTATGAGGTCAATTCTCTGGAAAAAATTCGTGAAAGCAGATAAAAACAAAAAATTAGGGGCCTGTCTTAAGAAGGATGTTCTTTATCCCAAACAAAATGTTAAAAAGACGAAAAAAATGTTTTATTGTTTAAAAATTTACTAGCAATACATCCGCCTCCAGCAGTCATAACGTTCGTTTATTTATTCATTCCAAGCCAAATTGCACTTGCTGTTATGCGCATAAACACAGGAGCTCTGCAGTGAAGCAAACTAATTATGAAAGCATCAATTGCCATGATGTAATAGTGGATTAAGGACAGTTGCCGGGCCAGTTGGTACATGATCTCACCGAAAAACAGCGCGCTTACACGGGACACGAGAAAGGAGACACGCACACACACAGCGCTGACTTACAACTACAGGTTTTATTGCATTGCTCACAATAAATCTGGCCACCCGAAGAAGCGAGGGAATGAAAAAGAGAAGAGGGCTGTTATGCCGTATCTACACGGGATCAGCCACTCGTTGAAGAAGATAGTAGGGCGTGCTGGAGTGGATCTGATTCTAACTGCACCCAGAAAGCTTAATTTCCTTTGCAGATTGATGACCGAAGATGCCCCAAAACCAGCGCGGTGCAGTAAGAAGCATGAACAAATGTTCACCACCTGTGACACGGAGGTAATTTACGAGGTCCCGCTGTCATGCGGTGCATCTTATGTGGGTCAAAGTGGACGTTGCATAAACGACCGTTTACGAGAGCACGCCACTAACATCTGCACGGGATACGGCAGCACGCTGGCAAAACACGTGTCTGGCTGTCACTGCACACCTAACTTTGGACGAAGCCAGATTTTGAGGCGATATAATCACCAGCACAAGCGCGAGCTGTATGAAGCTTTCATCATAGATAGGAAAGCCGCGTCATGCGTTAGCACACCATCGATGGCATTGACAAGAAAAGAGATTCAATATCTTGAATAACTATGACGACATGATGCGACAGAAGGAATTCTTCCTCGCCTTCCACTGTTCTTGTTTTTTCCTTTCTAGTATTTATTGTGAGCAATGCAATAAAACCTGCAGTTGTAAGTCAGCGCTGTGTGTGTGCGTGTCTCCTTTCTCGTGTCCCGTGTAAGCGCGCTGTTTTTCGGTGAGAGTAATAGTGGAATGAACCAAAATAACGTTTTTTTTATTCATAATCATTTTTGTAATCAGGGAGTAATTACTCATTGTCATCCACCCAAGTTGCAGCCATACGGCTGCAAAGGAAAGCTATGACCCCGGACCAGGACGAATTTTTCTTAAGCTACGAAGTTTGAAAAACCTGTATAGCTTTCCTTTGTAGCCGTATGGCTGCGCTTGGGTGGATGCCAATGAGTAATTACTCCCTGATTACAAATCTACTCCGCATTTGGGATTGCCCTAAACATTCGACTGATATTTTTGAGCAACAGTGAATCAAAAAGAAAACAAATGACACAATTTTAATTATTGTGGTTCATTGCACAGCTATATGTAAGAAATAAGCGCACAATGTTTCAATAGAAGACATTTTACAGGGATTAAGTTACGATTGCTCGCGCAACAGGAGTGCCAGAAAGCGGTTTCGAGAAAGACAAGAAAGATTATTAGGAATAACTACAAATGCTATGAGCCGATGCTCACCAGGCTTAACATTAACCAGATTTGTCGCTGATATCCTCCTTCAGTCTTGCTTTTTCTTGATCTTACTCGCGTGGACCTCACTTTTGCTTTGCGTGTCTTTTAGCAGCATCAGCAGACCGATAGAGAGGTTTCCCTTCCACGCAAGTTTTTCGGCTTGCTTACCAGGATTGATACCAATGTGCTAGATACCTTCTGCCGTATGCCTCCATTAACATTGTTGAACTGCCACACGCAATCATGGAAATAAACTTCACTATTATTGTCCCGCCATTACGATTCCAATGTTTTCCAAAGGGTTTGAGTCATTCCTGTGATCATTTTTCTCAATAAATACAAAACAAAAATAGACATGTATGATAAGAAAAAGTTAGCTTAAACTGAAAAACTCATAAAAAAGACACTAATAGAGAAAAAATGCGTCTTTGCATGGATGTGCTAATTTTGCTTCGCGAGATCCACAGGCGGTTCCAGCTTTGTCTGTAAGTTTGTGCTGCTGTTAATTAGAAACAATATTTTCTTGGCGTTCATTAAAGATTTAATGAGCATTCTGATAAAACAAAACTTGACAAATTAAAATTGCTGCGGCTTAGCTCTGCTAAGCCCGGCAATGCAAGCGAAAGCTTTATTGTACGTGGTTATGCTGATTTGCTAAGCAACGTTGGACTCAGCCTCTTTGTCTGTCACCAAAGCCGAAGTCGTGGCGGAGGCAGAAGCCTCAGCGGCTGCCTCCACAGCTCTTCGCTGCCGCCGTCGACCCAGTCGACGCTCCCGTTCTTCGTCGGTCTCTGACGCTAGCTTGGCACGTTTAATTTTCCTACCTCTGGCTAAATACTTGACATGACTGGCAACGTCAGCCGGAGGATCAGACTCAGCACGTCGTCTGCGGGGCCGTCCCGACGGCGTAGACGGTCCCGGCCAATTCGCTTCATCCACAGCGAGAAACTGCGAGGCGGCTGTGTGTATGCACGTGAGAGCGGTGCCGTGTCCCTTTCAAGGGAACGGCGAGGCACGTGGCTTGTCACGTGGACACAGCTGTCGAGGCAGCGGTCGGCGCAGCGACGGCAACGCGCGGCTGCAGCTGCGACGAGTCACGTGGCTGACACACCGCCACTTGAAGCTCGAATGTACCGCGCCGATTGCATTTGCTCGACGAGGCTAATAAAAGCTTCGGTTTAACAGTTTATCAGAAATACTTCGCTCTCAACGTTTAATCATTCGCTTAATCTTTAGCAATAGTTATATATAGTAATATGCCTAGAAAGGCTAATAAGAAATATCAAAAAGATTCATCTCTCCTTGCAAATTCATGGCTTTCTCTACCAAAATTAAGTTTACTCAATATTTTGTTATAAGCGAGTAGTCACTAAATTTTATATTCCTTAGTTGATTATATGTCCTGAAAACTAACCATTTTGACAGATCTGCCTGTTGGTTGGGTTTGAAGACTTATAATAAACTGCACGTCCCCAACCAAAACTTCAATTTTAACCCAACGTTTCGAAGCCGACTCGGCTCCTTCATCAGGGGTGACTCAGGGCAGTAGCTAGCGTCTTTAAGTATGGAGGAGAGGAGGGGGTCAAAGGAACGAAAACTGTGATGCGAAAGGTGTGAGGGGAGAGAGAGGAAGGAGGGGGGTTAAAGCTTTTATACCCCTGTCACACGGCATTCCTCTAAGGCCTTTCCAGCAAAGACATCATTTTTCGCCAAAGGAGCGAAAGCTTAAAGGAGCAGCGACGCAGCTACACGGTGCAGCCCAAAGGTGAAACTGTCCTTCAGGCTTAGCTCCCGCTGCTGTGCTCGAGGCGGCTGAAGTGAGTGTTTTAAAATTAAAATGGTGTATTCTGTTCATTTGCTGAGCTCAGACATTTTTTTTATTGTAACTACTTCCTTAAAAGAACTGCAACAGCTACTCTCATCAGCAGCAGCAGGTTTTGGGTATTGCCTTGGCCACCAGGGGCACTCGGTGTTGCTGCAACACTTTCACTGTCTTGAAATTTGGGCATAAAATATACAATACGAAAAGCAAAGCCAGACACACCTTTCGTATATAAAAAAGGTGTTTTAAAACATTGTTGGCTGTTTCTATTTTTTATTGCTTTTACTTTTTGACATTGGGTGGCACTGCGATCGCAGGCTCTTGAAGGCCGCGCCTTTGGGCTCCAAAGGTCTCTGACTGGCGCCTTTGCCTCCAAGGTCCTTAGCGGCAAATGCGCAACATTTGTGCCGTGTAGCTAAACATTCCCCTCCATACGCAAAATACGCTAGCTACTGCCCTCAGTCACCCCTGATGAAGGTGCCGAGTCCACCTCGAAACGTTGGGTTAATTAAAGTTTTTGGTTGGAGACGTGCAGTTTATTATAATATGTCCTGTAAAACTTTCTGTATAACATCTGAGAGTTGTTTTCGTTGAAGAGGTCAAAACGTAAAGGAAATACAGTGTGACCGAGAAGTGAGCCAGAATTAATAAATTTAAATAAATTTTGCAGACAACACGAAGAAAAGACAGCAGTCTAAAGGTATAAAAAATTTGGTGTAGAAATTGTCAGGCATGGTTATTTAAAGGGACAGTGAGGAGAACTCTATCAATTTTTTAAATCAAAATCTGATAGTTCGGCATTTCAGGGCTTGTTGCCGCTTGTCCGAGAGCGAAAGATGCCCTTATTTCAAAGAAATTTGGATTTGAAGTTGCAAAAGCTTTTTCCGTCGCTCCGATTCAAACTCGGGAACTCTTATGACGTCGCGGTGCACTCTTATGACGTCATAGGACGGAGGGACGTGAAACGTTACGTAAACGCAGATTCCGTGATTTCTGGCGGCTAGTGGTGCGGTCTAGCTGCAGCCGAAATGAAAGCTACCGCCGCCGCACATTGCACGCATCTATCGGGGGTCGCTACCGTCGCTTCGTTTACGTTTGCGCCGGCGTCTTGCCAGCGTTACGATGGATCCCGTTCCTGAACCCGACGACGAAGTTCTCGCAAAAACTCTGGCCAGCATTTCAGCGACCTCAGTCCCACATAGCGTGCGATGCTTTTGAGGGAGCACGGTTAGGTTAGGCGCCGGCGGGTCGTTTTCCCCTTCCGCCGTGAGCAGCCGTTGCAAATTAAATATCATTACCCCAGTGCGGGGAGTCGCGAGAGGCCAGGACAAGGTCGGCGCGTCGCGCCCATCGGAGGCTGGCCGGGGCTTTGGGGCCAATGGATTGTTATTCCTTGAAAGGCGCTGTTGCACGGTGCAGCAGGCGGCGTCGAAGAGGTTTCTCACGGATGTAAGGGCAAGGTTATTTTTTTTGGCCACAAAAAACGGGTGGGAGCTCAAGGGCGCTTGCGTTTAGAGTTGGCGGCTTTGAAAAAACCGACGCACGACGCTTCAACAGCTTCCGGCGGTGTCCACTGGATCGGGCTCTCTCGCCCACTTGCACGTACCTTCAGATGGGTAGTGTGAATGGATTAAATTAGCCGAGCGCTCGAAAAGAACTGCTCGCGCCCAACTGCCGAAGCTATTGAATTACGTCACAACGCGCACCTCGCCGCGGAGCCGAATCTGGGCCGGGCCGGCGGCGGCTGGCGCACTCGACGCGAAATAGACATGCTCCATGTCTCCGCCAGTGCGGTCAGAGTGCACCGAAGCCGCCGAACGCGTCGGCGGTCAAGCGCAGTTGGAGTATACAGGGTCTCGTTTTGGCTGACGTGGCGTAGCCGTGCATCGCGCGCGCCCGCGCGCGTTACGCCGGAGTATAAACGCGCCTTAGCAGTGCCTGCGCTTAACCTGCTAACCAACGTATTCGGTGGCGGCATCTCTGGGAGCCACTGAAACCCCCCCTCCCCCATCACTGAATTAAAAAAGGAAGCCTGTGCCGAGGCTCGGAATCGAACCACGGCCTTTGGCGTTTGAGGCGGAGACGCTACCACTCCGCCACGACTGGCTCAAGCGATGTTACGCGTCAATGAAAGGCGCATCTAGTGAATGCACTCTTCCGCTGCAGACGTTTCCGCGCTTTCGCTACGTATATCCTGGCCTAACAGAGCTAGGCCATCCATTTCCTTAACTGCGTTGTACCTTGTCTCCCGTCCCTAACAAACCATTTCCGTTATGTAGTTTGAAGTTGACTAGCACAGCCGGGAATGTTTCGTCGGGCGAGCGTGCGAAGACACGAGTGATCTTTATACTGCGAACTGCCTTGTACTATCACCGACCATCGTGCCATCATAGTGGTTCATCGACCGTGGCGACCGTCTGACCAAACTTAACACGCTCCTTCAAAGGTTAACTAGGACTTGAAGCGGCACTTGGAGTTCCTTTCCTGCTCGGCGCTTGTGAATCGAGGCGCGTCAAGACCAAAACCACGGGGCACGCAAACCTCATAGACGCGAAGCTCCGTAACAAATCGAAACTCTCCTCATTAAAGCAGCGAACAGGGCGAGTTGGAAATGATTCATATTTGAACAACGCAATAAAACTACGGGTCACAACGAAGAATGGACACCACAAGCGCTTACTCTCAACTAGGATTTTATTCACGTCAAAGGCGTCTTAAATACCAAGAGCACCAAACACAAACCGGAGAGAAAACAAAAGAAGACAAAAGAAAAACACAAAATCTAATCATCATACCCACAACGGTGACAATCGGCATGAGCGCAAAGCTACACATCTTGGCCGGATAATTACATCATTTCTTTATCACTTAGTGCGACAGAAGGGTAGCTAATATAACTATCTGATTCCAAGCGGGTGTGAAAAGTCTCCAATATTTCACGCGTTAGGCTGTCATTATGTTTACCTAAGATGGCGGCGTTAGAAAACACAGGGGTGCATGTACCTTTTCTCCAGTGACGGGCAAGGTTACAAGACCCATTATCTCGGGTCCTCTGGTGCTCACTTAGACGAGCATTAACGCAACGTCCAGTCTGGCTAATATAAGTCACACCGCAAGTGCACGGTATCCTGTAGACGACACCGACATTACAGAGCACAAAAGGACTCTTATGATTGGTCTGACAGCCTCCACTCTTTTTCTTCGCGGTTGTTCCATTTGCCTTCGCTTCCACCTGCCTGCACTCACCCGTAAGTTTCCACCGCGCTGAAAAACCACATCAACATCGTATCTCGCCGCCACATTTTTTAAACCGTGCCCAACACCATGTGTGTAAGGCACCACCACAAATTTATTCTTTTCATGTTTAGGTTTATCCTCTCTCTTGATCCATCTTAGAAGCTTATCACATTCCTTGGAAATCACATGAGAGATGTAACCGCTAGATTTTAATCTGCCAACTTGACGCAAAAAACTTACTTCAATATTGAACCGCGCAACCTTCCTTTGAGAGCCTCAGATATTCGCGTTTTATGGAGTATGGAAAATTCCTCCTAGGTGGCGTCTGTTGTCCTATGGCGTCATCACACTTCTACTTGCGAGATTTGCCGGTGGCGGCGGTACCTGTATTTTGGTTTTTGCTATTTTCTACCTTACAGAGCTTTGTTTTCAGCAAGAGTGGCGATTTTGTGATCAGGAGCTGGTATTCTATCGATACAAGCCAACTTCAATTTCTCCTCAGTGTCCCTTTAAGGAGGTTATACACATATATAGAAAAGTTTGCAGAAGCAGCAGTTACGCGAAAGGCAGAGGCCCGTGCTCAGTGGGCACGGGAACAGTGACATCGGCATGCCTCCAATGCTTCGTGTCTTCACTGTGCAGGTTTGTGCGCACAATTCTTTGCACGCTAGGAAATGCGACGATCGCTGTTTACTTCTGTTCCCGTGCCCACGGGTGTGCTTTGATGTTGCTTGTGAATGTGTTTCAATGATTTTCCTGCTTTTGCGCTCTGGCGACATTGAATCTAACCCGGGTCCTACGACTCGCTCCCTTGACATAGACAACCTGCCAGACAATCTATCTGAACAAATGAAAGTTCTGTATAAGCTGCTCAAGGATGTACATTCTCGTACGTTGCAAAGCTCAAAAGATCAGGTCGAATTAGCAGCTGATATAAAAGACATTAGGAGTAGTCAGAAGAACATTGAATCAAAGTTAGCTGGCATGTGCAAGAGGCTTGATAAAGTCGAGGAAAAGGCAAAAAAATTCAACGAAATGGGTGAAGAGCTTTCATCTTTAAAGAAATCTGTAGAAGACCAACGCATTAAAAATGATTTGCTGCAGTCTCGCCTTGATGAAGCAGAAGATAGATCGCGGCGTGAAAATTTAATATTTAAGGGTATATCCGATGCGGAAGAGACTTGGGCAGATACTGAATCTAAACTCCTGAAAGCCTTGACTAAGTTTGTCGAAGTATACTCCTCGAGTTCAATTCAACGGGCACATCGCCTCGGCGTTTTTTCAGAAAAGAAGTGTCGACCAATAATAGCTAAATTTTCGGACACTAATATGAAAGACAAGATATTAACCCTTCGTAACCAATTTAAAAACATAACATCACTTTCAATGAACATTTCTCACCTGCTACGCGCCAGGCTCGAAAAAAACTTTTTGAATTCGGATCTAATCACGCTGGCCCTCGCTCTTTTAAGATGCGATATAACAAGCTGCACATCAATAAAAAATGCTTCTTGTATAACCCTACCACGGGCACTGTTGAAGAAATCGTGGCACGTGTCGAATCCTCTGCATTGGAATCTTCTGCATTGGATTCCGTAGCTGGATCTTCCGCTGCACTGTAGGGAATCGCGAGGGGTAGTGGACAGTTGTCATCGTCGATATCAGTTCTTTATACTAACGTCAGAAGCCTACTTTACAAGCATACTTCTTTATCTTCTGCCATAGACACATGCTCAGCTGACATTATAGGGCTAACGGAAACCTGGCTCCCAGCGCATGTGTCAGATTCCTAAATCTTCCATAACGCTCATTGCTATTCGGTATATCGTTGCGATAGAACAGCCAAGCGTGGCGGTGGTGCTTTACTTGCCATTTCCAAAGACATGCCATCTTCATGTATCCAAGTCTTCAGCGAAGTAGAACTAATTTTTGCGTCAATAGTGATAGGTCATCTCAAATTGGCTATTGACGTCTGTTACCGTTCTCCTTCTTATTCGTCTACATTCACTAACGAACTTCACGATGCTATAAGTCTTGTTCGCGCACGATTTCCTTCATCACCGCCTTTTCTACTTGGGGACTTTAATTTCCCACCTATTTTATGGACTGCTCAGCCGCCTTCTTTATCTCCCCATTCGCATCAAGCTAAAGAATTCTTAGAACTATGCGCCACATTTTCGCTAACTCAGTTAGTCACAAAAGCCACTAGGACGGTAAATAACGCTTCGAACACTCTCGATCTAATTCTAGCAACTAATCCACAGTTAGCTACTGAAATAACATATCTTCCAGGCATAAGCGATAACGTTCTGCTCAATTTATGCATTAGTATACCACCTCCAAAAGTGAATAAAATAAAAAAAATCATTCTAGATTACAAACGCGCCAACTTTACCGCTATTAACAATGAGCTGGGCACATTTGTTGATTACTTTATTGCAAACTCAGACTGCTGCTCTGTCGAGGATAACTGGATATCATTCAAAACGAAGGTTCACGAACTAACTGATAAGTATATCCCAAAGCGCATCGTCACCTCTAATCCACAAGCACCATGGCACAACTCTCACATCAGACGATTATCTAACAAAAAGAAATGTGTATACCGCCGCGCGAAGCTTTCACCATCTAATGTGCGATGGGCGAAGTACAAGTCTGCTTCCGACGCTTACTTCAACGCGATTAAACTTACAAAGAATAACTTTTTGTCTGCCACATTACCACCTATTTTGAAAACGAGTGTTAAAAAATTTTGGCGCGTTATACATCTTGCGAACGACCCATTAATTAGGCCACAAGACGCCTCCGGTAAACGTATCCCCAATGATCTTTGCGCTTGCGTGCTGAATGACACATTCGTTGTAAGCTTTTCCTCCATTTCAAGCGCTAATCTTCCATTCATACCGCACCACAGGTTCCCGACAATGCCACCAATAACTGTCGATCCACCTGGTGTAGCCAAATTAATCGTATCTTCAAAAAATGATTCTTCACCTGGTTCTGATGCGATTAGCGCTAAATTCCTAAAAAATACTTGTGCTTATAGTTCAGCTATACTAACCAAGATTTTTCAACAGCCACTCGACACAGCAAGCCTTCCTAACGACTGGAAAATTGGCAAGGTGGTTCCACTTCACAAGTCCGGTGGTAAGCACTACCCTCAAAACTTTCGTCCGATTTCGCTCACCAGCACATGCTGCAAATTACTAGAACATATCATTTTCAAGAATGTCGTTACCTTTCTCGATGAGAATTCATTTTTCACGCCTGCGCAACATGGTTTTCGTCAAACATAGTCCTGTGAAACTCCATTACTTGCCTTTACTGATAAGCTATACCGCATACTTGACAACTCACCTTGCGCTGACTGCATTTTTTTGGACTTTTCCACAGCCTTTGATAAAGTATGTCATAAATTGGTACTACATAAACTGAGCCATCTTAATCTCGATCCTAACGTCTTTCAATGGATTAAATCGTTCCTTCTAAACCGTTGGCAATTTGTGCATGCTAATAACACTAATTCTCCGATTGCTAACGTGCTACCTGGTGTTCCACAGGGATCGGTCCTTGGGCCACTCCTATTCTTAATCTATATTAATGACCTTCCTTCTGCCATATCTTCTAACATTCACCTTTTTGCTGACGATCGTGTAATATTTCGGGAAATAAATAACGTCAACGATACTGACACTTTCCAGTCAGACCTTAATTTGGTGTCAAACTAGTGCACTGCATGGAATATGAAATTAAACACTTATAAATGTAAAGCTTTGCGTGTTTCCCGGACATCTAACGCTCTTCCTTCATATTATCTTGATGGCACTCCTCTTGATTGGGTAAAACATATAAGTACTTAGGAATTAATATCACTCAAAACTTAACATGGTCTATTCATATTGACTACGTGATTAATAACGCTAACCGCATGTTAGGATACTTACGTCGTAATTTCACTACCGCTCCCTCATCCCTTAAACTTCTACTCTATAAAAAACTCATACGTCCTAAACTAGAATACGCAGCATCAATATGGGACCGTACGCATGAAAACCTCACATATTCCTTGGAATTAGTCCAAAATAATTCCGTTCGCTTCATTCTTTTAAATTACAACCGTACGGCAAGCATCGCAGCCATGAAATCTAACGTCTCACTCCCACCGTTACAATCTCGCCGCAAAATTGGTCGCCTAACACTATTTCAAAAGCTATATCATGACGTTGCGCTTCACAACTATTTCATGTCACCCCCCGAATACATTTCACGTCGCATCGTTCACCGCCACAAGGTTGGCATCTCAACATGCCACACCAAATCTTCTTTTCAGTGATATCTTCCCCGCACATCTGTGGAATGGAACCGCCTTCATCCCGATATTGCAGCCATTCCTGATAATAAAATCTTTCCTGACGCTGTAGCTAATATTGTTTATTCTGAAGAAAGTTTATTGTGTGTTATATCTGCTTCCACTATATTCTATACATTGTTTCTATACTATTGACGTTTTCTGGATGTTGTTTTTTGTTTTATTCTGGAGGAAATTTATTTTGTAATACCTATTTTCACTGTATTCTATTTCATTGTTGTTTATCCTAATTAACCTACTCCCCTCTGTAATGCATTTGGCCCTGAGCGTACAATAAATAAGTAAATAAATAAATAAACAAACTAGTCGTCTTTTTTTGTTGATTTTTTTTGCGTTTCCAAAGTTCTTGTGCAAAGCGCGAAGACTGCTACTTTCTTTCTATTCCTTTTGCGACGCCCTATTTACACAACAGCCAAACATAACACATCGGCCAGCTAATGATTTCATGACCTGATCGATAATCGACCGGCAAAACATATAAACAAATCATACTGCTCGTAAACGTCTTCGTAAAGCACACTAGGCTACGGACAGAAGTCACAACATTACTCTTTTCATGGAGATGTCAGCACAAGCACGAGGAGACGGTTTCGACTGCAAACGTGAGCAGTGGTATTCCAGCTAAGTTAACGAAGATAATACTAATAGATGATCGATGCGCGAAAAGATTATACAAGGCACCAACACGAGGACGACACAAGGACAGTGTTATGAACGGGATGCAGACGAGCCCAAGTGTTTCAATGCGCAGACTCATTCGATCGGGATTACCGCGGTGGCGGTGACAGCAGCGGCAATTTCGACAGCGTAAGTTTGCCGCCGACCGCCCCCACCCCCCCCCCCGAAAAAAAAAGCTGCCTCGCTGGGAAAGAGCCTGCAGAATTTCTTTTACGCTTGGCTCGGTGCGATTGGCCTTCCCTCTTTTTAAACATTTAAACAGAAGAGCGCGCAGTTTGACAGGGACAACAAGAGAGACACGACACAGATAACTAAGATCATCATCCACCCCCCCCCCCCCCCGCTAAAAGTGCCTTGTGTGCGAGAGAAATCAGGGTGGCAAGATTTGCTGTCGCAGTCTCTACAATGGATGCCGAGATGCCCTTTTACAATATTATTCACATTGCTATTGTGCTCCTCCAAGCATTCATTGAGGCATCTCCCCGTCTGACCCACACAGAGCTTGCCACATGACAAGGGAATGGCGTAAACTGCACCTTCTTCACCGCCCTCGTTCTCACTGTCAAACTGCGTGCTGCTCTGTTTAAAATGTCTTGCCAACTCGCCCAGGCATCCGTTTTAACGAAATTCCGCCTTTCACGCGTTCCAGGAGAAGTACGCCTGAGGCAGTAACCTACGGCGGGAAGACGAGAGGGGAATAAACGGACGGCACGTCAAGTAATTAGCCGTGTCCGACAGGAGCCGGACACACCATAGAGAGGTCGCCGCAGTTGAGGCCCGCGGCGCCGCACGCATCACATGCGTTTTTATGGACACGCGCCACTTGCAACACTGTTGCACCACTGTGCGTAATAGCAGCGGACTTGCGATTCCTCTTCACCAGTTCCCACCGGTAGACTCTGCAGCGAATGACTCCGCTTGCTACGCGCTGTACAACTTTACCAATCTTGGAGAAATGTGCCACGTGTTGAACTGGGTACCGCCGAATGGAGCGGAACCTAAGGGGATTTAAGGAGCGTGCTGAGTGAAAACAAACGCTCTGGGCCCTGGAGACAAGGCTCATCCAGTCGTTTGAAAAATGAACTCTTAAAATTTGACCCTTCCTTTTTTGCTTCTTGTTCATAATGTAAATAAGTTTCACCAAAGTGCCTTTAAGATCGCTTGTTATCGTTTTACCAAAGTTCAAGCTTCCAACCTTCCTCTTCCCTTCTCCAGCCAAACAACGCTACCCTGCATTACGATGACTGGTTGCCAGCGGTGGGATCTGAAGCCTGCAATTGCAACCGGTTGCCATCGGTGGGCTAGAAGCGAGTCATAACAACTGGTGGCAGCGGTGGATGCTGCTACCCGAGTCTTAGCAACTGGTGACCAGCGATTGGGTGATCTGCATCTACAAGCAACAACTGGATGCAAGCTTCGGGACCGGCGGCGTCAGCTGTACCTCAGCAGGGTGAGCGCCCGGTGTTTGCCACTCACTCCGCCAGACCGCACTGACACAGGCAGATATCAGGTGTCGAATTTTGGTTATCTGGAAAATTAAAATTGGCACTTCCGTTTTGTTCGCTTCAAGTTGAGGTCTGTATTTTAGTTTGGATTAGCGGCACTAGGTGTAATCCGCGATGGACAAGTTCACGGTAGAGGACCTCCTTGAAATTTTGGAAGACCTGGTCATTTCAGTAGACCCCATTAAAACAAGAGAAGCGATTTCGGACCTCATGCGCGCAGAGGTGGTGACAGTCGAGGAGGCACACGAGACTCGGGCAATGATTCTATAGCGAAGGCTTCGCGAAGAGAAGGAACAGGAAAGGCGAAAACTTCACGAGGACAGAAAGAAAAACTTTACCGGTGCAAGTGAGTTTCAGACCCTGCAGGGTCCCTGAGCTACTGCGCGGTCCCGCACTGCACCATGTTGGTCATGTCGGGACATGACGTCGGCAGCCCGAGTTACCGCAGCCAGCTGCGATGTCGGCTCTGCAGACGTGAGCAGTACCTCCCAGTCCTCCCAGCTCGAGATGGCGTGCTCTCCCTGCGGGGCAGGGTCAGCAGGGCATCCGAAAAGGATGTGGGAGAGTGTGTCATGAGGGTCACCGCATACAGAGCATGCAGGGGACGTGCCACAAAAGTGGGAGAACAGCTGACGGGATGACAGAGCGCCGGTCGGGAGGCGTCTAAAGAGGATTTGTTGGGAATGCTTAAGAGAAGGGAGGGGAAGGGGTAAGTCCGATGGTCCAAACGGAGTATTTGCATCAGTTCTGCAAAGGTGCTCGCCCGCTTCCTCGAGAATTCTGGATCGAGTCTGTCCGGAGCTTCGCAAGTCAAACCTCGGGCCAATTTATCAGCAACCTCGTTTCCAGGGTTCCCATAGTAAGCCGGCACCCACTGGAGCTCTACCCTGCGCGGTAAATTTTGGTTTGGGGTGTTCAACAATTGGCACGCAGGGGTTTGAGTCCTGCCCCAGGCAGTGCTGGACAGAGCCGTTTTGAGTCGCTGAAGATGTATTGGGCGTACGAATGTGCAAAGGCTAGGGCAGTGGCGGTCTCCTCTGCCTCCTCGGGCGTAGAGCTCGAGGGAAGACGGTGAGTTGGGACATGGGGTAGGCTGTGATTGTGGGCGGCTGCTACCGCTTCATGCGCTGTACATGCGGCGTCTACCTAAACGACATCGTGGGCTTGCCCGGAATACCTATGGAGGGCATTAGCCCGAGCTACGTGGTGAAGGATATAATATTGGGCATGAACGTTTCGAGGAAGGGGTTTCACAACGAGAGCTGTATGGATGTATTGAGGGATGACTATAAGGATTGACTGGTTAGCGGGTATGTTGATGCAAAGGGAGGGAAGTATATAGCGGCCACTGGCGCTCGCGGCAATTCTAAGGTACTCTCTCTGAAGGTGCGCATCAACTAGTTCCTGAATAGTGTTAAGCGTGCCTAGTGCAAGGAGTTTGGTTGAGCTACGGCTATGAGGTAGGTTTAGCGCTGCCTTAGTCGCAAGGCGGTTCATGGCGTTCACGCGTTCAGTTTCCGTGCGGTTCAATCTGAGATATGGGGTTGCGTATAGAAAGCGGCTAAGTATAAATGCAAGCACTACTTTCATGTTGTCCGCTTCGTCTAAACCTTTGTTAAGGGAGGATACTCGGCGTAGAAGGCGCAATACGGATTGCGTAGAGGCCTTGAGTCTTTTAAGTTATTTGCATTTCTTCCAGAATTATGCAAGTGAAGACCAAGTATGCAGAAGGCGGGTGTGATGGGATCGGCGATCCTTTTAAAGCGATTTGAATGGGCCAGTGATCGCCAGAGTTTGGTCTAATTATGAAGAGCGCGGACTAAGAGGGGTAACATTCCACCCCGATGGACGACGCGTGAGAGGAGCTGCTAACTGAAGAGTTTCCTCAATTTCCCCGTTAGAACCATGAGTGGTCTATGTGGTAATATAATCACCGTACAGGGTACGCTTTAGGTGTGGGATTAGAGCCAATTTGTGAGCTAAAGGGATGAGAACAATGTTAAAGAGGAGAGCAAGAACAGCCCCTTCAGGTGTTCCGAACTCTACGAGTGTATAAGGTGTTCTGGCAATCTAATCTATTTGAAGGAAGGCAGCGCGGCCCGAGAGAAACGCGCTTGCGTAGTTGTAGGTTTTAGGGCCTACCTGTAGAGGCTGGAGTTCCCGTAAAATGGCATCGCGTCGAATACTGTCAAATGCCTTAGTGAGATCAACTGCCAGGGTAGCTTTAGTGTGGTGGGGGCTGGTATCATGAAGCACGTCATGCGTAATTTGAAGTAGGGCATCCTGCGCAGATAGATGCGCACGAAATCCGAGAATACTGTGGAGGAAAACGTGGTGCCTTCCCTGTACGTTGTTATCCGAGCAAGAATTATGTACTTGAGAAAGAAAAACAGTAGCACCGAAAGACGCACACACAGCAGAAGAACGACGTAGAACAAGCGCTTAAGGGGGATTAGCCCTTGTCCAACGTCGTTCTTCTGTGTTGTGTTTTTCGGCGCCACTGTTTTTCTTTCTTAAGTACAATGAACCATCTAGCCCAAACAGAAGTTATGTTCTCGAAGGCCTTGCCTACACAGGATGTAAGGGAAATGGTGCGGATGTTTTCTAGGGCGATAGGTTTTTGGGGTTTTGGAATAGGTATAATTTTTCCATGATTCCACG
>JARKHS020026792.1:0-62999 GCA_030143305.2 Amblyomma americanum
CCGCAAGCACCAGCAGCAAGCAGCAGCAGCAAGCAGCAGCAGGTAGCAGCAGCAGCAAGCAGCAGCAGCAGCAAGCAGCAGCAGCAGCAGCAGCAGCAGCAGCAAGCAGCAGCAGCAGCAGCAGCAGCAAGCAGCAGCACCAGCAAGCAGCAGCACCAGCAAGCAGCAGCAGTAGCAGCAGCAAGCAGCAGCAGCAAGCAGCAGCAGCAGAAAGCAGCAGCAAGCAGCAAGCAGCAGCCGCAAGCACCAGCAGCAAGCAGCAGCAGCAAGCAGCAGCAGGTAGCAGCAGCAGCAGCAGCAAGCAGCAGCAGCAGCAGCAGCAGCAGCAGCAGCAGCAGCAGCAGCATCAGCAGCAGCAGCAGCAAGCAGCGGCAGCAAGCAGCAGCGGCAGCAAGCAGCAGCAGCAGCAGCAGCAAGCAGCAGCAGCAGCAGCAGCAGCAAGCAGAAGCAGCAACAAACAGCAGCAGCAACAAGCAGCAGCAGCAGCAAGCAGCAGCAGCAGCAAGCAGCAGCAAGCAGCAGGAAGCAGCAAGCAGCAAACAGCTGCCGCAAGCACCAGCAGCAAGCAGCAGCCGCAAGCAGCAGCAGCAAGCAGCAGCAGCAAGCAGCCGCAGCAAGCAGCCGCAGCAAGCAGCAGCAGCAAGCAGCAGCAGCAAGCAGCAGCAGCAAGCAGAAGCAGCAAGCAGCAGCAGCAAGCAGCAGCAGCAAGCAGCAGCAAGCAGCAGCAAGCAGCAGCAGGTAGCAGCAGCAGCAAGCAGCAGCAGCAAGCAGCACCAGCAAGCAGCAGCAAGCAGCAGCAGCAGCACAAAGCAGCAGCAGCAGCAGCAGGCAGCAGCACCAGGCAGCAGCAGCAGGCAGCAGCACCAGGCAGCAGCAGCAGGCAGCAGCAGCAAGCAGCAGCAACAAGCAGCTGCAGCAAGCAGCAGCAAGCAGCAGCAGCAGACAGCAGCAGCAGCAAGCAGCAGCAGCATGCAGCAGCAGCAAGCAGCAGCAGCAGGCAGCAGCAGTAGCCAGCCAGCAGCAGCAGCAGGCAGCAGCAGCAACCGGCAGCAGCAGCAAGCAGCAGCAGGCAGCAGCAGCAAGCAGCAGCAGCAGCAGGCAGCAGCAGCAAGCAGCAGCAGCAGCAGGCAGCAGCAGCAAGCAGCAGCAGCAGGCTGCAGCAGTAGGCCGCCAGCAGCAGTAGGCAGCCAGCAGCAGCACGCAGCAGCACCAAGCAGCAGCAGGCAGCAGCAGCAGCAAGCAGCAGCAGCAGCAAGCAGCAGCAGTAAGTAGCAGCAACAAGCTGCAGCTGCAAGCAGCAGCATCAGCAAGCAGCAGCAGCAGCAGCAGCAAGCAGCAGCAGCAAGTAGCAGCAACAAGCTGCAGCTGCAAGCAGCAGCATCAGCAAGCAGGAGCAGCAAGCAGCAGCAGCAACAAGCAGCAGCAGCAACAAGCAGCAGCAGCAACAAGCAGCAGCACCAGCAAGCAGCAGCAGCACCAGCAGAGCACAGCAAGCAGCAGCAGCACCAGCAAGCAGCAGCAGCAGCAGCAGCAGCAGCAGCAAGCAGCAGCAGCAAGCAGCAGCAAGCAAGCAGCAAGCAGCAGCAAGCAAGCAGCAAGCAGCAGCAGCAAGCAGCAGAAGCAAGCTGCAGCAGCAGCAAGCAGCAGCAGGTAGCAGCAAGCTGCAGCAGCAAGCAGCAGCAGCAGGCAGCAGCAGCAGGCAGCAGCAGTAGGCAGCCAGCAGCAGTAGGCAGCCAGCAGCAGCAGGCAGCAGCATCAGGCAGCAGCAGAAGCAAGCAGCAGCAGCAGCAAGCAGCAGCAGCAGCAAGCAGCAGAAAGCAGCAGCAGCAGCAAGCAGCAGCAAGTAGCAGCAACAGCAAGCAGCAGCAGCAAGCAGCAGCAAGCAGCAGCAGCAGCAGCAAGCAGAAGCAGCAGCAAGCAGCAGCAGCAGCAGCAACAAGCAGCAGCAGCAAGCAGCAGCAGCTACAAGCAGCAGCAGCAGGCAGCAGCCGCAGCAAGCAGCAGCAGCAAGCAGCAGCAGCAGCAAGCAGCAGCAGCAATCAGCAGCAAGCAGCAGCATCAAGCAGCAGCAGCAAGCAGCAAGCACCAGCAGCAGCAAGCAACAGCAGCAGCAGTAGCAAGCAACAGCAGCAGCAAGCAGCAGCAGCAAGCAGCAGCAGCAACAAGCAGCAGAAGCAACAAGCAGCAGCAAGCAGTAGCAGCAGCAGCAAGCAGCAGTAGCAGCAAGCAGCAGCAAGCAGCAGCAGCAGCAAGCAGCAGCAGCTAGCAGCAGCAGCAGCAAGCAGCAGCAAGCAGCAAGCAACAGCAAGCAGCAGCAAGCAGCAAGCAGCAGCAAGCAGCAGCAGCAAGCAGCGGCAGCAAGCAGCAGCAGCAGGCGGCAGCAGCAGGCAGCAGCAGCAGAGAGCAGCAGCAAGCAGCAGCAGGCAGCAGCATTTGGCAGCCAGCAGCAGCAGGCAGCAGCAGTAGGCAGCCAGCAGCAGCAGGCACCAGCAGCAGGCAGCAGCACCAGACAGCAGCAGAGGCAGCAGCAGCAGCAAGCAGCAGCAATCAGCAGCAGAGAGCAGCAGCAGCAAGCAGCAGCAGCAGCAAGCAGCAGCAGCAGTAGCAGCAGCAAGCAGCAGCAGCAGCAAGCAGCAGCAAGCAGCAGCAACAAGCAGCAGCAGCAGCAATCAGCAGCAAGCAGCAAGCAGCAGCAAGCAGCAGCAGCAGCAAGCAGCAGCAGCTAGCAGCAGCAGCAGCAAGCAGCAACAAGCAGCAGCAGCAGCAAGCAGCAGCAACCGGCAGCAGCAGCAGCAGCAGCAGGCGGCAGCAAGCCAGCAGCAGCAAGCAGCAGCAGCAGAGAGCAGCAGCAAGCAGCAGCAGCAGGCAGCAGCAGTAGGCAGCCAGCAGCAGTAGGCAGCCAGCAGCAGCAGGCAGCAGCAGCAGGCAGCAGCAGCAGGCAGCAGCAGGCAGAAGCAGCAGGCAGCAGCAGAAGCAAGCAGCAGCAAGCAGCAGCAGCGGCAAGCAGCAGCAGCAGCAGCAGCAAGCAGCAGCAAGCAGCAGCAGCAGCAGCAGCAACAAGCAGCAGCAGCAACAAACAGCAGCAGCAAGCAGCACCAGCAGCAAGCAGTAGCAGCAGCAGCAGCAAGCAGCAGCAGCAGTAAGCAGCAGCAATCAGCAGCAGCAGCAAGCAGCAGCAGCAGCAGCAAGCAGCAGCAGCAGGCAGCAGCAGCAAGCAGCAGCAGCAGGCCGCAGCAGTAGGCAGCCAGCAACAGTAGGCAGCCAGCAGCAGCAGGCAGCAGCAGCAGGCAGCAGCAGCAAGCAGCAGCAGCAAGCAGCAGCAGCAGCAAGCAGCAGCAGCAAGTAGCAGCACCAAGCTGCAGCAGCAAGCAGCAGCAGCAAGCAGCAGCAGCAGCAGCAAGCAGCAGCAGCAGCAGCAGCAAGCAGCAGCAGCAAGCAGCAGCAGTGTGATGACCCCCATAATGCGCAGGTCCACACGGGACGGAGAGGCAAAGAGACACCGTATGGCTCAGTTTAAACAATACAGGTATATTCAATAATTACACATGATTAAGATTATACATCAGAGGCTGGGGCGTCCGAGCTTACGTGCCGACGACTTCATGGGGGCGATGGAGTGGCTCCGGAGTTGGGCTCGAGCGGTTGCTGGCAGAAGCTGCACGCCGTCGGGCTTCGGCGCTGAAGGCCCTCTTCGCGAACGATGTCGTCCTGAGCGTCCGTGCAGTAGAATTTCAATAGTCGTCCGTTTCTTCGAGGATGGTTCACAAACCCTTCCTCTAGTGTCGTTCGGCTTGGAAGATGAACAGGAGGCGAGCTTGTAGATGATGACAGCAGAGCATAATTTTACAACAGAACAAACTTTGCACTACTTTACTCATCGACCGGGCAGGTTAGTGCCTAAGTAGCATCACATTACATGCTAAGCAGGGAGCCCCAGCTCAGACTGGCCTGCATCCGTTTACATGTGCTTTTGAGCACTTGATTAACAAAGGACTAAGGGCGGTCATTTCCAGTGGCCCGCCCAAAGCATCAATTCTCCAATCCAAAATAACATGCGAGATGGGGACCACCCCTTGGGTGGGGCTTAGCCTCGAACCCAGAGTCTGTTAACAATACAAACTAAATAAACAACAAAAACGCCACCACTCTCTCTCAAGTGAGAGTATACACAGGCTCTCTCTTCGGAGCTAATTCACTAGCGCCTGTCTTTCCACATTCTTGGCGAGTACTGCCTGTCCGCCATGACAGGTGTCCGTCGCGGCCCTTCTGGGAAGCTGTGGGTGCCTTCCCGGCGATAGCCCACGACAAAGGGGGGGGAGGGAAAGAATGTCGTCTTCGCGGTATCGCATAGCGTCGGCTGTGGTACGGGCGCTCTGGCCCGCTGACAGCTCCCTTGTCCTGGAATGTGCCCGGAAATTGGGGAGGACAAAGCCTGTTTCCCCGGGGCGGCGGCGGGTCCGGTTGTTCTGGTCGTCACTCAAAGAGCATGGCTGGGTAATTGATGATGCCGCTGTCACGGGTCTCCGTCCACGCCGCGCCGTCGAACGTGGATCCCCGCAGCACACACGGAATGTCACACTCGCTCACCCTCCAGAAGAATGTTCTCCGAACATTTGAGTCCACGCAGCTCCCCTTGTCTTTCTGAATCGCCTCGCACAGTGCGTCCGACAAAACACTTTTCGCTGCACTCAACACCACTGCACAACACCATATGCCTCCGCTGTCAATACTGGCGTCTCCAGGGGCAGCACTGATCTTCTTTTACAGATAAACATGAAACTCAGCACCCAAGCCTCTCCTTTCTAGTCCAAACTGGACGAAATAAATTTACCACAGTTACAAAGGAGCTCCCACTTCTAGCACGATCACGGCACAGACAAAAATATAGATAACGAAAGGAAGTAGGGCAGGTTCTGCATGCGCTCCGCATGCTCTCCTGTGAAGGTGTTACTTAATGACAGAAAGGTTTAACTACCAACTCCGATAACTTAACACATAAGCACATAGCAATGTTATGAGCTGTGGCATTACACAATTCTAACCAGTTCAAAACTCCGCTCTGTTTACGCCATTAGTCCGACTTAGCTTTCCGATTTCGCAGCGGATATCGGTCTTCATGAGTCATACTAAGTAAGTCTGTACCCCTTTGTCTGCTTTGGGACTCGCGAGGGCTCGTGGCAGGAGCCTCTCCTGGCGTTATCTGCGCGGCAACCTCGCGCGCTTCTTCTTCTAGCAATGCATGAAGTAAATCCGGTGGCATTCCGGCCGTCACCTCGGGCGCCTGCCGAACAAATGCAGGAGAGGGCGTTTCTTGCGAACTATCTGCGCGCTCCGCTTCACTTCTGTCCCCATCAAAATCCGCGCTTTCCCTTTCCTCATTTCGTGAATACTGAACCGGTGCCGACTTGAGGCGATTTGCGTGTATCCTTATCAAGCGCCGGTTCACGTCTCGGACTCTGAAGTTTACCGGAGAAAGCTTCTCGACAACCTCGCACGGTCCTCTCCACTTCGTCTGGAACTTACGAGCTAGCCCAATCTGCCTTTGGCAGTTTTCAATGTACACGCTGTCCCCCACATCAAACGGCGCGTCTCTAGCACTGCGATCGTGCACCTCCTTCCTGCGCTTCGCCGCTTTCTTTAAGGACTCCTTTGCGATGTCCCTCGCCACTTGCAAGCGCGATTCTAGCTCAACCTTATAGTCGTCCAGTGAAGCGTATGGGACACGACGGGGGCCCTCTGGCACTTCACTAGGCTGGTCCGGGTCTCGGCCGTAGAGAAGAAAGAATGGCGATTCGCCCGTGCTCTCGTGTGCTGCGGAATTGTAGGCAAACATTGCATACGGGAGCCACAAATCCCAGTCCCGCTGGTCGCGCGAAACAAAATGCGACAGGAACCCGGCCACGGTTTGGTTCAGTCGCTCCACCGCGCCGTTGCAAGCCGGATGGTACGGTGTTGTCTGCTTCTTAGCGATCTTAAGCAGCTCGCAAACTCTCCTCATTAGCTGCGACACGAAGTTCGTTCCCCGATCTGTCAAGAGTTGCCTCGGGGGTCCATGTCGGAGCACGATCTGTTCGACAAATGCTCTTGCAACCGTGTCGGCCTTCTGATCTGGGAGTGCTACCGCTTCCGCGTATTTTGAAAGGTGATCGACAAATACTAAAATGTACTTGTTTCCGGAAGTGGTCGTGGGCAATGGGCCCATTATGTCCATACCTGTCCGCTCGAAGGGAGCCGAAACCTCAGGGAACGGCTGAATTGGAGCTGGTCTTCGTCCCTTGGGTGTTTTTCTTTCGAGACAGGAATGACACTTCGCACAGTAGTCTCTAACATCCCGTCGCATGCCACTCCAAAAGTACAAACGCTCCACACGCCTGCGTGTCTTCGCTACGCCAAAATGACCGGCGCATGGCGCATCGTGAAACGCGCGAAGAACCCTTTCTGTCCACGACCGAGGTATGACGACTCTCTCCCAAGCGGTTTTCTCTGGTCTCCCTTTCCTGGTAGGCCTCGTGCGCCGACACAGGGTGCCGTCTTTGCCAATGAAATAGCCTAGCTGTTCGGGGTGAGACGGTGCGCCCTCTAAGCTTTCGATTATTCGCTTCAGGTCAGGATCTTTGCACTGCTCTGTGCGTAATTCGGCGGGGTCGACTACGGGGACAAACTCATCTATAGCTGCCACGGCAGCTGTGCGGCTGAGTGCATCAGCATTCAGATGTGTCTTTCCTGACTTGTGCTCAACTTCAAAGCAGTATTCCTGCAGGTGTAGATTCCATCTAGCGAGTCGCGAGCTAGGGTCCCTGACACTCATCACCCATTTCAGAGGATGGCAGTCTGTGACTAGCTTGAATTTGCGGCCGTAAAGGTAGCATCTGAAGTGCTTTACTGCCCAGACAACGGCGAGGCACTCCCTTTCCGTAGCTCCGTACTTTTGCTCTGTGGGGCTCAGCTGTCGGCTAGCAAAAGCAACGGGATGTTCTTTGCCCTCGATAACCTGAGATAGCACGGCACCCACTGCGAATTTTGACGCATCTGTGGCCATAACGAAGGGCAAATTAAAATCCGGGTGGCGCAACAGCGGTGCACTCATTAGCTTCCTTTTCAGGGCCCCAAAAGCATTCTCCGCGTTTTCGTCCCAGCGAAAGGCGACATTTTTGGCTGTTAAGGCGGTGAGCGGCTTAGCGAGCTTGGCGAACTCCTCTATGTGCCTTCGGTAGTAACCGATCAGGCCGAGAAACTGCCGGACCTGGCGGACGCTAGTCGGGGATGGAAAATCCGAGACACACCTTAGTTTCTCAGGGTCCGGTCGCACGCCGTCAGCTGAAACAACGTGCCCGAGGTATTTCACCTCGTTTTTGAGGAATTGGCACTTAGAGGGCTTCAGCTTGAGACCCGCTGCTCTTAGTCGCACCAAAACCTGCTCAATATCGCGCAAATGGTTATCAAAACTGTCACTGTATATGATAATGTCATCCATATACACGAAGCACAGCCTCCCCAGAAGACCTGCCAGGATAACATCAGCGGTTCTCTGCCAGACAGCAGGGCTGTTGGCCAGACCCATCGGCATTCTTTTCCATTCATAGTGCCCTGAGGGCGTGTTGAATGCCGTTTTCTCGGCATCTGCCGGATCCATTGCTATCTGCCAGAATCCCGCCGCCATGTCCACTACCGTGAAGTACCTGGCAGAGCCCAGCTGAGAAAGCGTCTCCTGTATATTGGGGATGGGGTATGGATCGATGCGAGTTACGGCATTTAGTTTGCGGTAGTCCACTACCAATCGATACGAGCCATCTGGCTTTTCCACCAATAGTGCTGGTGCTCCCCAGGGTGACTTTGAGTGTTCGACAATGCCGCGATCAATCAGGTCCTGCACCTGCCGCTCCATCTCCTCACGTTGGGAGTAAGGAATCCTGTACGCACGCTGGTAAACGGGCGATGAAGTGCCGGTTTCTATCCTGTGCTTTATAACGCCACAGCAGCCCAAATCCAGGTTGGACGCGGCGAATACCTCCGAGTAGTCGTTCAGCAAACCAGCCAGAGCCTCCCTCTCCCTGGAATTTACGTGAGAAAGATCGAACGACACCTTTGGAGCAGCCGAAGGACTAGCATGCTCTACAGTTGCGAGTACCGTATCGGTGGGCTCACGTTGCTCTATCGCAGAGGTGAAGAAAGCCAATGTTTTGTTCTTGGGAAGGCTCAGTGGCTGCTGGCTACAGTTAACCACCCGTAGGGGCACTCTGTGGGCGTCATTAACTGTCACGAGGCACGCGGCTGCCTTCAGGCCATTGCTGAGAGAGTCGACCGGCTCAAGCACTCCCACGGCGCCGCTCTCTACATCTGAAGGCACAAACGCGTACAAAATGTGCTCCGACCAAGGAAGGACGACCGCCTCCTCGACCAGCCGGACGGCAACCCGCGAATATACCTTCTCCAATGATCCCACTGTTTGACGGGTGTCAATATCGGTAATGCGAATCTCAGCCCCTCTCCTGTTCAAAAACGGAACTTTTGAGCCGCCCGCATTAACCTCTTCCTCAGAGAATGAGACTACTACCTTCCCTTTTCTCAAAAAATCCTGCCCTAATATACCTGACACTCCGTTTGGCAGAGACACCGTGTCCGGGCATACGTAGCAGGGGTGCTCCAATGCAATTCCGCCGAGAGAGAAGTGTAACCGGTAGAGTCCACTTATTCCAAGAGGATCCCCCGTTATGCCTACAAATTTGGTTGCCATACCACCAGACGCTTCCAACACCTCGCGGTCCCCCTTCCTTCGAAGCGTGTTAAAACTGCTCTCCTTAAGCAATGTCACCTTTGACCCCGTATCTATCAACAATTCCATACAACAACCATTTAACTTGCAACGCACAACAGGGCATGCCTCGTCGGCCACACAAACTACCACCACCTCATCATCTACTGCTCCCTCCCCACGCTCCTCAGGCTGGGGAGGACTAACTAGTTTTTTGTCTCGGTATCTGGAGCCCCGCGGTAGGCTTGCTTAGGGCGTGTCTCGCCTGCTTCTCTTTGTGGCTCCCCACGGCGCACGTTTTGGCAGAACCTGGCGATGTGTCCGCGACCCTGGCAAGCGAAGCATACGATTTCTTCAAAATCTCGCATACCGCGCCTGTAGCTTTGTGGCGGTCTCCGGTTTCCAGCGAATGGGCGCTGTTGAGCGCGCGCTTCAACCTGGCATTCTACCTGCTGAGATAGCAGCTGTTCTAAGCGATCTAACCGCTCTGTCAAGAGAGCAACCTCAGGGTTGAGCACCGCTCTCTCTATGACGCGTACTCTCGCTGCGGCTGTCGTTAACGCCTCATTTTGTTCCTCATCCAATGCGGCCTCCACGGCTTGGTCGAAATTGCTCGGCTTGCGCGAGAGCACGAACCGGCGCACGGGGTCTTGCAGACCAGCCACGAACAAAGCGGTCATTTCCTCTTTAAGTATATCCTCCGCGTATTTCTTCCTTAACTGGTCTCCTTCCTCCTCCCTGCTTAACGTATCGCGTGCTAGGCGCTGAAGCCGCGACGCAAATGTTCGCACGTCCTCCCCTACCATCTGTCCGGCGTCACGGAACCTCTGTACCCGCACGTGACGTGGTTCAGTGTCGAAATGCTCAAACGCGAGCTTCTTAAATTCCGCAAATGATTTTGTGGATTTTACTTTTTCGTCTCGCCAGGCAAAATCATGAGCAGCTCCTGCCATCTTACACCTCGCCATTCCCAGCATTTGAGCATCGGACCATCCCCCCATTTTCCCAATCTCTTCTAGCATGGAAAAGAAATCGCAGATTGGAACCCCTGTCTTATCTCCCGTAAACGTCGGAATGACGCTTCCTAATGCCAGCATGCTTGCTCCGAGCGACGGCTGTGGAGTGGGAGCTCCCTCAGATACAGTCATTTTTTTTTTCAAGCCCTCCAGTGCCTCAAGCCTCTCAAATGGGGGTAAAAGTCCCACAATCAGTCCCGTGATTCCCTTTTGATTACAATTTTGAAGTCATGAATGTCACAGCATTCAGAGGACATTTGCTTTTGAGACCCCACTTCTGACACCAGTGTGATGACCCCCATAATGCGCAGGTCCACACGGGACGGAGAGGCAAAGAGACACCGTATGGCTCAGTTTAAACAAAACAGGTATATTCAATAATTACACATGATTAAGATTATACATCAGAGGCTGGGGCGTCCGAGCTTACGTGCCGACGACTTCATGGGGGCGATGGAGTGGCTCCGGAGTTGGGCTCGAGCGGTTGCTGGCAGAAGCTGCACGCCGTCGGGCTTCGGCGCTGAAGGCCCTCTTCGCGAACGATGTCGTCCTGAGCGTCCGTGCAGTAGAATTTCAATAGTCGTCCGTTTCTTCGAGGATGGTTCACAAACCCTTCCTCTAGTGTCGTTCGGCTTGGAAGATGAACAGGAGGCGAGCTTGTAGATGATGACAGCAGAGCATAATTTTACAACAGAACAAACTTTGCACTACTTTACTCATCGACCGGGCAGGTTAGTGCCTAAGTAGCATCACATTACATGCTAAGCAGGGAGCCCCAGCTCAGACTGGCCTGCATCCGTTTACATGTGCTTTTAAGCACTTGATTAACAAAGGACTAAGGGCGGTCATTTCCAGTGGCCCGCCCAAAGCATCAATTCTCCAATCCAAAATAACATGCGAGATGGGGACCACCCCTTGGGTGGGGCTTAGCCTCGAACCCAGAGTCTGTTAACAATACAAACTAAATAAACAACAAAAACGCCACCACTCTCTCTCAAGTGAGAGTATACACAGGCTCTCTCTTCGGAGCTAATTCACTAGCGCCTGTCTTTCCACATTCTTGGCGAGTACTGCCTGTCCGCCATGACAGGTGTCCGTCGCGGCCCTTCTGGGAAGCTGTGGGTGCCTTCCCGGCGATAGCCCACGACAAAGGGGGGGGAGGGAAAGAATGTCGTCTTCGCGGTATCGCATAGCGTCGGCTGTGGTACGGGCGCTCTGGCCCGCTGACAGCTCCCTTGTCCTGGAATGTGCCCGGAAATTGGGGAGGACAAAGCCTGTTTCCCCGGGGCGGCGGCGGGTCCGGTTGTTCTGGTCGTCACTCAAAGAGCATGGCTGGGTAATTGATGATGCCGCTGTCACGGGTCTCCGTCCACGCCGCGCCGTCGAACGTGGATCCCCGCAGCACACACGGAATGTCACAGCAGCAAGCAGCAGCAGCAGCAGCAGCAGCAGCAAGCAGCAGCAGCAACAAGCAGCAGCAGCAACAAGCAGCAGCAGCAACAAGCAGCAGCAGCAAGCAGCAGCAGCAGCATCAAGCAGCAGCAGCAAGCAGCAGCAGCAAGCAGCAGCAGCAGCAGCAAGCAGCAACAGCAGCAGCAGCAGCAGAAGCAGGCAGCAGCAGCAGGCAGCAGCAGTAGGCAGCCAGCAGCAGTAGGCAGCCAGCAGCAGCAGGCAGCAGCTGCAGGCAGCAGCAGCAGACAGCAGCTGCAGGCATCAGGAGCAGGCTGCAGCCCCAGTCAGCAGCAAGCAGCAGCAGCAAGCAGCAGGCAGCAGCTTTAAGCAGCAGCAACAAGCAGCTGCAGCAAGCAGCAGCAACAAGCAGCAGCAGCAAGCAGCAGCAGCAGCAGGCAGCAGCTTTAAGCAGCAGCAACAAGCAGCTGCAGCAAGCAGCAGCAACAAGCAGCAGCAGCAAGCAGCAGCAGCAGCAGGCAGCAGCAGCAGGCAGCAGCAGTAGGCAGCCAGCAGCAGTAGGCAGCCAGCAGCAGCAGGCAGCAGCAGCAGGCAGCAGCAGGCAGCAGCAGCAGGCAGCAGCAGGCAGCAGCAGCAGGCAGCAGCAGCAGGCAGCAGCAGCAAGCAGCAGTAGCAGGCTGCAGCAGTAGGCAGCCAGCACCAGTAGGCAGCCAGCAGCAGCAGGCAACAGCACCAGGCAGCAGCAGCAGGCAGCAGCAGCAGCAAGCAGCTGCAGCAAGCAGCAGCAGCAAGCAGCAGCAGCAACGAGCAGCAGCAGCTGCAAGCAGCAGCATCAGCAGCAGCAGCAGCAGCAGCAAGCAGCAGCAGCAGCAAGCAGCAGCAGCAGCAGCAGCAGCAAGCAGCAGCAGCAGCAGCAGCAGCAGCAGCAGCAGCAGCAGCAGCAGCAAGCAGCAGCACCAGCAAGCAGCAGCAGTAGCAGCAGCAAGCAGCAGCAGCAAGCAGCAGCAGCAGAAAGCAGCAGCAAGCAGCAAGCAGCAGCCGCAAGCACCAGCAGCAAGCAGCAGCAGCAAGCAGCAGCAGGTAGCAGCAGCAGCAAGCAGCAGCAGCAAGCATCACCATCAAGCAGCAGCATCAGCAGCAGCAGCAGCAAGCAGCGGCAGCAAGCAGCAGCGGCAGCAAGCAGCAGCAGCAGCAGCAGCAGCAGCAAGCAGCAGCAGCAGCAGCAGCAAGCAGCAGCAGCAACAAACAGCAGCAGCAACAAGCAGCAGCAGCACCAAGCAGCAGCAGCAGCAAGCAGCAGCAAGCAGCAGGAAGCAGCAAGCAGCAAACAGCCGCCGCAAGCACCAGCAGCAAGCAGCAGCCGCAAGCAGCAGCAGCAAGCAGCAGCAGCAAGCAGCCGCAGCAAGCAGCCGCAGCAAGCAGCAGCAGCAAGCAGCAGCAGCAAGCAGCAGCAGCAAGCAGAAGCAGCAAGCAGCAGCAGCAAGCAGCAGCAGCAAGCAGCAGCAAGCAGCAGCAAGCAGCAGCAGGTAGCAGCAGCAGCAAGCAGCACCAGCAAGCAGCAGCAAGCAGCAGCAGCAGCACCAAGCAGCAGCAGCAGCAGCAGGCAGCAGCACCAGGCAGCAGCAGCAGGCAGCAGCACCAGGCAGCAGCAGCAGGCAGCAGCAGCAAGCAGCAGCAACAAGCAGCTGCAGCAAGCAGCAGCAGCAAGCAGCAGCAGCAGACAGCAGCAGCAGCAAGCAGCAGCAGCATGCAGCAGCAGCAAGCAGCAGCAGCAGGCCGCAGCAGTAGCCAGCCAGCAGCATTAGGCAGCCAGCAGCAGCAGCAGGCAGCAGCAGCAAGCAGCAGCAGCAGCAGCAGGCAGCAGCAGCAAGCAGCAGCAGCAGGCTGCAGCAGTAGGCCGCCAGCAGCAGTAGGCAGCCAGCAGCAGCACGCAGCAGCACCAAGCAGCAGCAGCAAGTAGCAGCAACAAGCTGCAGCTGCAAGCAGCAGCATCAGCAAGCAGCAGCAGCAGCAGCAAGCAGCAGCAGCAAGTAGCAGCAACAAGCTGCAGCTGCAAGCAGCAGCATCAGCAAGCAGGAGCAGCAAGCAGCAGCAGCAGCAGCAGCAAGCAGCAGCAGCAACAAGCAGCAGCAGCAACAAGCAGCAGCAGCAACAAGCAGCAGCACCAGCAAGCAGCAGCAGCACCAGCAAGTAGCAGCAGCAGGAGCAGCAGCAGCAGCAAGCAGCAGCAGCAAGCAGCAGCAGCAAGCAGCAAGGAGCAGCAAGCAGCAAGCAGCAGCAAGCAAGCAGCAAGCAGCAGCAGCAAGCAGCAGAAGCAAGCTGCAGCAGCAGCAAGCAGCAGCAGCAAACAGCAGCAGGTAGCAGCAAGCTGCAGCAGCAAGCAGCAGCAGCAGGCAGCAGCAGCAGGCAGCAGCAGTAGGCAGCCAGCAGCAGTAGGCAGCCAGCAGCAGCAGGCAGCAGCACCAGGCAGCAGCAGCAGCAGGCAGCAGCAGAAGCAAGCAGCAGCAGCAGCAAGCAGCAGCAGCAGCAAGCAGCAGAACGCAGCAGCAGCAGCAAGCAGCAGCAAGTAGCAGCAACAGCAAGCAGCAGCAGCAAGCAGCAGCAAGCAGCAGCAAGCAGCAGCAGCAGCAGCAGCAAGCAGAAGCAGCAGCAAGCAGCAGCAGCAGCAGCAACAAGCAGCAGCAGCAAGCAGCAGCAGCTACAAGCAGCAGCAAGAAGCAGCAGCAGCAAGCAGCAGCGCGCAAGCAGCAGCAGCAGGCAGCAGCCGCAGCAAGCAGCAGCAGCAAGCAGCAGCAGCAGCAAGCAGCAGCAGCAAGCAGCAGCATCAAGCAGCAGCAGCAAGCAGCAAGCACCAGCAGCAGCAAGCAACAGCAGCAGCAGTAGCAAGCAACAGCAGCAGCAAGCAGCAGCAGCAACAAGCAGCAGAAGCAACAAGCAGCAAGCAGTAGCAGCAGCAGCAAGCAGCAGTAGCAGCAAGCAGCAGCAAGCAGCAGCAGCAGCAGCAGCAGCAAGCAGCAGCAGCTAGCAGCAGCAGTAGCAAGCAGCAAGCAGCAGCAAGCAGCAGCAAGCAGCAGCAAGCAGCAAGCAGCAGCAAGCAGCAGCAGCAAGCAGCGGCAGCAAGCAGCAGCAGCAGGCGGCAGCAGCAGGCAGCAGCAGCAGAGAGCAGCAGCAAGCAGCAGCAGCAGCAGGCAGCAGCAGTAGGCAGCCAGCAGCAGCAGGCACCAGCAGCAGGCAGCAGCACCAGACAGCAGCAGAGGCAGCAGCAGCAGCAAGCAGCAGCAAGCAGCAGCAGAGAGCAGCAGCAGCAAGCAGCAGCAGCAGGAGCAGCAGCAAGCAGCAGCAGCAGCAGCAGGCAGCAGCTTTAAGCAGCAGCAACAAGCAGCTGCAGCAAGCAGCAGCAACAAGCAGCAGCAGCAAGCAGCAGCAGCAGCAGGCAGCAGCAGCAGGCAGCAGCAGTAGGCAGCCAGCAGCAGTAGGCAGCCAGCAGCAGCAGGCAGCAGCAGCAGGCAGCAGCAGGCAGCAGCAGCAGGCAGCAGCAGCAGGCAGCAGCAGCAAGCAGCAGTAGCAGGCTGCAGCAGTAGGCAGCCAGCACCAGTAGGCAGCCAGCAGCAGCAGGCAACAGCACCAGGCAGCAGCAGCAGGCAGCAGCAGCAGCAAGCAGCTGCAGCAAGCAGCAGCAGCAAGCAGCAGCAGCAACGAGCAGCAGCAGCTGCAAGCAGCAGCATCAGCAGCAGCAGCAGCAGCAGCAAGCAGCAAGCAGCAGCAGCAGCAGCAGCAGCAGCAGCAAGCAGCAGCAGCAGCAGCAGCAAGCAGCAGCAGCAGCAGCAGCAGCAAGCAGCAGCACCAGCAAGCAGCAGCAGCAGCAGCAAGCAGCAGCAGTAGCAGGAGCAAGCAGCAGCAGCAAGCAGCAGCAGCAGAAAGCAGCAGCAAGCAGCAAGCAGCAGCCGCAAGCACCAGCAGCAAGCAGCAGCAGCAAGCAGCAGCAGGTAGCAGCAGCAGCAAGCAGCAGCAGCAAGTATCACCATCAAGCAGCAGCATCAGCAGCAGCAGCAGCAAGCAGCGGCAGCAAGCAGCAGCGGCAGCAAGCAGCAGCAGCAGCAGCAGCAGCAAGCAGCAGCAGCAAGCAGCAGCAGCAGCAGCAGCAGCAGCAAGCAGCAGCAGCAACAAACAGCAGCAGCAACAAGCAGCAGCAGCAGCACAGCAGCAGCAGCAGCAGCAGCAAGCAGCAGCAAGCAGCAGGAAGCAGCAAGCAGCAAACAGCAGCCGCAAGCACCAGCAGCAAGCAGCAGCCGCAAGCAGCAGCAGCAAGCAGCCGCAGCAAGCAGCAGCAGCAAGCAGCAGCAGCAAGCAGCAGCAGCAAGCAGAAGCAGCAAGCAGCAGCAGCAAGCAGCAGCAGCAAGCAGCAGCAAGCAGCAGCAAGCAGCAGCAGGTAGCAGCAGCAGCAAGCAGCAGCAGCAAGCAGCACCAGCAAGCAGCAGCAAGCAGCAGCAGCAGCACCAAGCAGCAGCAGCAGCAGCAGCAGGCAGCAGCACCAGGCAGCAGCAGCAGGCAGCAGCACCAGGCAGCAGCAGCAGGCAGCAGCAGCAAGCAGCAGCAACAAGCAGCTGCAGCAAGCAGCAGCAGCAAGCAGCAGCAGCAGACAGCAGCAGCAGCAAGCAGCAGCAGCATGCAGCAGCAGCAAGCAGCAGCAGCAGGCAGCAGCAGTAGGCAGCCAGCAGCATTAGGCAGCCAGCAGCAGCAGCAGGCAGCAGCAGCAAGCAGCAGCAGCAGCAGCAGCAGCAGCAGGCAGCAGCAGCAAGCAGCAGCAGCAGGCTGCAGCAGTAGGCCGCCAGCAGCAGTAGGCAGCCAGCAGCAGCACGCAGCAGCACCAAGCAGCAGCAGGCAGCAGCAGCAGCAAGCAGCAGCAGCAGCAAGCAGCAGCAGCAAGTAGCAGCAACAAGCTGCAGCTGCAAGCAGCAGCATCAGCAAGCAGCAGCAGCAGCAGCAGCAGCAGCAAGCAGCAGCAGCAAGTAGCAGCAACAAGCTGCAGCTGCAAGCAGCAGCATCAGCAAGCAGGAGCAGCAAGCAGCAGCAGCAGCAAGCAGCAACAAGCAGCAGCAGCAACAAGCAGCAGCAGCAACAAGCAGCAGCACCAGCAAGCAGCAGCAGCACCAGCAAGTAGCAGCAGCAGGAGCAGCAGCAGCAGCAGCAAGCAGCAGCAGCAAGCAGCAGCAGCAAGCAGCAAGGAGCAGCAAGCAGCAAGCAGCAGCAAGCAAGCAGCAAGCAGCAGCAGCAAGCAGCAGAAGCAAGCTGCAGCAGCAGCAAGCAGCAGCAGGTAGCAGCCGCAGCAAGCAGCAGCAGCAAGCAGCAGCGGCAAGCAGCAGCATCAAGCAGCAGCAGCAAGCAGCAAGCACCAGCAGCAGCAAGCAACAGCAGCAGCAGTAGCAAGCAACAGCAGCAGCAAGCAGCAGCAGCAACAAGCAGCAGAAGCAACAAGCAGCAAGCAGTAGCAGCAGCAGCAAGCAGCAGTAGCAGCAAGCAGCAGCAAGCAGCAGCAGCAGCAGCAGCAGCAAGCAGCAGCAGCTAGCAGCAGCAGCAGCAAGCAGCAAGCAGCAGCAAGCAGCAAGCAGCAGCAAGCAGCAGCAAGCAGCAGCAAGCAGCAAGCAGCAGCAAGCAGCAGCAGCAAGCAGCGGCAGCAAGCAGCAGCAGCAGGCGGCAGCAGCAGGCAGCAGCAGCAGAGAGCAGCAGCAAGCAGCAGCAGCAGCAGGCAGCAGCATTTGGCAGCCAGCAGCAGCAGGCAGCAGCAGTAGGCAGCCAGCAGCAGCAGGCACCAGCAGCAGGCAGCAGCACCAGACAGCAGCAGAGGCAGCAGCAGCAGCAAGCAGCAGCAAGCAGCAGCAGAGAGCAGCAGCAGCAAGCAGCAGCAGCAGGAGCAGCAGCAAGCAGCAGCAGCAGCAGCAGGCAGCAGCTTTAAGCAGCAGCAACAAGCAGCTGCAGCAAGCAGCAGCAACAAGCAGCAGCAGCAAGCAGCAGCAGCAAGCAGCAGCAGCAGCAGGCAGCAGCAGCAGGCAGCAGCAGTAGGCAGCCAGCAGCAGTAGGCAGCCAGCAGCAGCAGGCAGCAGCAGCAGGCAGCAGCAGGCAGCAGCAGCAGGCAGCAGCAGCAGGCAGCAGCAGCAAGCAGCAGTAGCAGGCTGCAGCAGTAGGCAGCCAGCACCAGTAGGCAGCCAGCAGCAGCAGGCAACAGCACCAGGCAGCAGCAGCAGGCAGCAGCAGCAGCAAGCAGCTGCAGCAAGCAGCAGCAGCAAGCAGCAGCAGCAACGAGCAGCAGCAGCTGCAAGCAGCAGCATCAGCAGCAGCAGCAGCAGCAGCAAGCAGCAAGCAGCAGCAGCAGCAGCAGCAGCAAGCAGCAGCAGCAGCAGCAGCAGCAGCAAGCAGCAGCACCAGCAAGCAGCAGCAGCAGCAGCAAGCAGCAGCAGTAGCAGGAGCAAGCAGCAGCAGCAAGCAGCAGCAGCAGAAAGCAGCAGCAAGCAGCAAGCAGCAGCCGCAAGCACCAGCAGCAAGCAACAGCAGCAAGCAGCAGCAGGTAGCAGCAGCAGCAAGCAGCAGCAGCAAGTATCACCATCAAGCAGCAGCATCAGCAGCAGCAGCAGCAAGCAGCGGCAGCAAGCAGCAGCGGCAGCAAGCAGCAGCAGCAGCAGCAGCAGCAGCAAGCAGCAGCAGCAAGCAGCAGCAGCAGCAGCAGCAGCAAGCAGCAGCAGCAACAAACAGCAGCAGCAACAAGCAGCAGCAGCAGCAAGCAGCAGCAGCAGCAGCAGCAAGCAGCAGCAAGCAGCAGGAAGCAGCAAGCAGCAAACAGCAGCCGCAAGCACCAGCAGCAAGCAGCAGCCGCAAGCAGCAGCAGCAAGCAGCCGCAGCAAGCAGCAGCAGCAAGCAGCAGCAGCAAGCAGCAGCAGCAAGCAGAAGCAGCAAGCAGCAGCAGCAAGCAGCAGCAGCAAGCAGCAGCAAGCAGCAGCAAGCAGCAGCAGGTAGCAGCAGCAGCAAGCAGCAGCAGCAAGCAGCACCAGCAAGCAGCAGCAAGCAGCAGCAGCAGCACCAAGCAGCAGCAGCAGCAGCAGCAGGCAGCAGCACCAGGCAGCAGCAGCAGGCAGCAGCACCAGGCAGCAGCAGCAGGCAGCAGCAGCAAGCAGCAGCAACAAGCAGCTGCAGCAAGCAGCAGCAGCAAGCAGCAGCAGCAGACAGCAGCAGCAGCAAGCAGCAGCAGCATGCAGCAGCAGCAAGCAGCAGCAGCAGGCAGCAGCAGTAGGCAGCCAGCAGCATTAGGCAGCCAGCAGCAGCAGCAGGCAGCAGCAGCAAGCAGCAGCAGCAGCAGCAGCAGCAGCAGCAGCAGGCAGCAGCAGCAAGCAGCAGCAGCAGGCTGCAGCAGTAGGCCGCCAGCAGCAGTAGGCAGCCAGCAGCAGCACGCAGCAGCACCAAGCAGCAGCAGGCAGCAGCAGCAGCAAGCAGCAGCAGCAGCAAGCAGCAGCAGCAAGTAGCAGCAACAAGCTGCAGCTGCAAGCAGCAGCATCAGCAAGCAGCAGCAGCAGCAGCAGCAGCAGCAGCAAGCAGCAGCAGCAAGTAGCAGCAACAAGCTGCAGCTGCAAGCAGCAGCATCAGCAAGCAGGAGCAGCAAGCAGCAGCAGCAGCAAGCAGCAGCAGCAACAAGCAGCAGCAGCAACAAGCAGCAGCAGCAACAAGCAGCAGCACCAGCAAGCAGCAGCAGCACCAGCAAGTAGCAGCAGCAGGAGCAGCAGCAGCAGCAGCAAGCAGCAGCAGCAAGCAGCAAGGAGCAGCAAGCAGCAAGCAGCAGCAAGCAAGCAGCAAGCAGCAGCAGCAAGCAGCAGAAGCAAGCTGCAGCAGCAGCAAGCAGCAGCAGGTAGCAGCAAGCTGCAGCAGCAAGCAGCAGCAGCAGGCAGCAGCAGCAGGCAGCAGCAGTAGGCAGCCAGCAGCAGTAGGCAGCCAGCAGCAGCAGGCAGCAGCACCAGGCAGCAGCAGCAGCAGGCAGCAGCAGAAGCAAGCAGCAGCAGCAGCAAGCAGCAGCAGCAGCAAGCAGCAGAAAGCAGCAGCAGCAGCAAGCAGCAGCAAGTAGCAGCAACAGCAAGCAGCTGCAAGCAGCAGCAAGCAGCAGCAGCAGCAGCAGCAGCAAGCAGAAGCAGCAGCAAGCAGCAAGCAGCAGCAGCAGCAACAAGCAGCAGCAGCAAGCAGCAGCAGCTACAAGCAGCAGCAAGAAGCAGCAGCAGCAAGCAGCAGCGCGCAAGCAGCAGCAGCAGGCAGCAGCCGCAGCAAGCAGCAGCAGCAAGCAGCAGCAGCAGCAAGGAGCAGCAGCAATCAGCAGCAAGCAGCAGCATCAAGCAGCAGCAGCAAGCAGCAAGCACCAGCAGCAGCAAGCAACAGCAGCAGCAAGCAGCAGCAGCAAGCAGCAGCAGCAACAAGCAGCAGAAGCAACAAGCAGCAGCAAGCAGTAGCAGCAGCAGCAAGCAGCAGTAGCAGCAAGCAGCAGCAAGCAGCAGCAGCAGCAGCAGCAGCAGCAAGCAGCAGCAGCTAGCAGCAGCAGCAGCAAGCATCAGCAAGCAGAAAGCAGCAGCAAGCAGCAAGCAGCAGCAAGCAGCAGCAGCAAGCAGCGGCAGCAAGCAGCAGCAGCAGGCGGCAGCAGCAGGCAGCAGCAGCAGAGAGCAGCAGCAAGCAGCAGCAGCAGGCAGCAGCATTTGGCAGCCAGCAGCAGCAGGCAGCAGCAGTAGGCAGCCAGCAGCAGCAGGCACCAGCAGCAGGCAGCAGCACCAGACAGCAGCAGAGGCAGCAGCAGCAGCAAGCAGCAGCAAGCAGCAGCAGAGAGCAGCAGCAGCAAGCAGCAGCAGCAACAAGCAGCAGCAGCAGGAGCAGCAGCAAGCAGCAGCAGCAGCAAGCAGCAGCAAGCAGCAGCAACAAGCAGCAGCAGCAGCAATCAGCAGCAAGCAGCAAGCAGCAGCAGCAGCAAGCAGCAGCAGCTAGCAGCAGCAGCAGCAAGCAGCAACAAGCAGCAAGCAGCAGCAAGCAGCAGCAAGCAGCAGCAGCCGGCAGCAAGCAGCAGCAGCAGGCGGCAGCAGCAGCCAGCAGCAGCAAGCAGCAGCAGCAGAGAGCAGCAGCAAGCAGCAGCAGCAGGCAGCAGCAGTAGGCAGCCAGCAGCAGTAGGCAGCCAGCAGCAGCAGGCAGCAGCAGCAGGCAGCAGCAGCAGGCAGCAGCAGAAGCAAGCAGCAGCAGCAGCAGCAGCAGCAAGCAGCAGCAACAAGCAGCAGCAGCAAGCAGCAGCAAGTAGGAGCAGCAGCAAGCAGCAGCAGCAAGCAGCAGCAGCAAGCAGCAGCAGCAGCAAGCAGCAGCAGCAGCAGGCAGCAGCAGCAGCAAGCAGCAGCAAGCAGCAGCAGCAATCAGCAGCAGCAGCAAGCAGCAGCAGCAACAAGCAGCAGCAGCAAGCAGCAGCAGCAGCAAGCAGCAGCAAGCAGCAGCAGCAGCAGCAAGCAGCAGCAAGCAGCAGCAAGCAGCAAACAGCAGCCGCAAGCACCAGCAGCAAGCAGCAGCCGCAAGCACCAGCAGCAAGCAGCAGCAGCAAGCAGCCACGGCAAGCAGCAGCAGCAAGCAGCAGCAGCAAGCAGACGCAACAAGCAGCAGCAGCAAGCAGCAGCACCAGGTAGCAGCAGCAGCAAGCAGCACCAGCAAGCACCAGCAGCAAGCAGCAGCAGCAGCACCAAGCAGCAGCAGCAGCAGGCAGCAGCACCAGGCAGCAGCAGCAGGCAGCAGCAGCAAGCAGCAGCAACAAGCAGCTGCAGCAAGCAGCAGCAGCAGCAGCAGCAGCAGCAGCAGCAGCAGCAAGCAGCAGCAGCATGCAGCAGCAGCAAGCAGCAGCAGCAGGCAGCAGCAGTAGGCTGCCAGCAGCAGTAGGCAGTCAGCAGCAGCTGGCAGCAGCAGCAGGCAGCAGCAGCAAGCAGCAGCAACCGGCACCAGCAGCAAGCAGCAGCAGGCAGCAGCAGGCAGCAGCAGGCAGCAGCAGCAAGCAGCAGCTGCAGGCAGCAGCAGCAAGCAGCAGCAGGCTGCAGCAGTAGGCCGCCAGCAGCAGTAGGCAGCCAGCAGCAGCACGCAGCAGCACCAGGCAGCAGCAGCAGGCAGCAGCAGCAGCAGCAAGCAGCAGCAGCAGCAGCAGCAGCAGCAAGCAGCAGCAGCAGCAAGCAGCAGCAGCAGCAAGCAGCAGCAGCAAGCAGCAGCAGCAACAAGCAGCAGCAGCAACAAGCAGCAGCAGCACCAAGCAGCAGCTGCAAGTAGCACCAGCAGGAGCAGCAGCAGCAGCAGCAGCAAGCAGCACAGCAAGCAGCAGCAGCAGCAGCAGCAAGCAGCAGCATCAGCAAGCAGGCAGCAGCAGCAAGCAGCAGCAGCAGCAGAGATCAGCAGCAAGCAGCAGCAGCAGACAGCAGCAGTAGGCAGCCAGCAGCAGTAGGCAGCCAGCAGCAGTAGGCAGCACCACCAGGCAGCAGCAGCAGGCAGCAGCAGAAGCAAGCAGCAGCAGCAAGCAGCAGCAGCAGCAAGCACCAGCAAGCAGCAGCAACAAGCAGCAGCAGCAAGCAGCAGCAAGTAGCAGCAGCAGCAAGCAGCAGCAGCAGCAGCAGCACAGCAGCAGCAGCAGCAGCAGCAGCAGCAGCAGCAAGCAGCAGCAGCAGCAAGCAGCAGCAGCTACAAGCAGCAGCAAGCAGCAGCAGCAAGCAGCAGCGCGCAAGCAGCAGCAGCAGCAGCAGCAGCAGGCAGCAGCAGGAGCAAGCAGCAGCAAGCAGCAGCAGCAATCAGGAGCAGCAAGCATTAGCAGCAAGCAGCAGCAGCAGCAACAAGCAGCAGCCGCTACTAGCAGCAGCAAGCAGCAGCAGCAAGCAACAGCAGCAGCAAGCAGCAGCGCGCAAGCAGCAGCAGCAGGCAGCAGCAGGAGCAAGCACCAGCAAGCAGCAGCAGCAAGCAGCAGCAGCAATCAGCAGCAGCAAGCAGCAGCAGCAAGCAACAAACAGCAACAGCAAGCAGCAGCAGCAGCAAGCAGCAGCAGCAATGAGCAGCAGCAAGCAGCAGCAGCTGCAAGCAGCAGCAGCTGCAAGCAGCAGCATCAAGCAGCAGCATCAAGCAGCAAGCAGCAGCAGCAAGCACCAGCAGCAGCAAGGAGCAGCAGCAGCAAGCAGCAGCAGCAGCAGCAAGCAACAGCAGCAGCAAGCAGCAGCAGCAAGAAGCAGCAGCAGCAAGTAGAAGCAGCAAGCAGCAGCAGCAGTAGCAGCAGCAAGCAGCAGCAGCAGCAGCAGCAGCAAGCAGCAGCAGCAAGCAGCAGCAGCAGCAGCAAGCAGCAGCAGCAGGCAGCAGCAGTAGGCAGCCAGCAGCAGTAGGAAGCCAGCAGCAGCAGGCAGCAGCAGGCAGGAACAGAAGGCTGCAGCACCAGGCAGCAGCAGCAAGCAGCAGCAGCAGGCAGCAGAACCAGGCAGCAGCAGCAGGCAGCAGCAGGAGGCAGCAGCAGCATTCAGCAACAGCAGGCTGCAGCAGCAAGCAGCAGCAGCAGGCTGCAGCAGTAGGCAGCCAGCACCAGTAGGCAGCCAGGAGCAGCAGGCAGCAGCACCAGGCAGCAGCACAGCAAGCAGCAGCAGCATCAGCAGAGGCAGCAGCAGCAGCAAGCAGCAGCAGCAGCAAGCAGCAGCACGCAGAAAGGAGCAGCAGGCAGCAAGCAGCAGAAAGCAAGCAGCAAGCAGCAGCAGCAAGCAGCAGAAGCAAGCTGCAGCAGCAGCAAGCAGAAGCGGCAAGCAGCAGCAGCAAGCAGCAGCAGGTAGCAGCAGCAGCAAGCAGCAGCAGCAAGCAGCAGCAGCAAGCAGCAGCAGCAGGCAGCAGCAGCAGGCAGCAGCAGCTGGCAGCAGCAGCAGAGAGCAGCAGCAAGCCGCAGCAGCAGGCAGCAGCAGTAGGCAGCCAGCAGCAGCAGGCAGCAGCAGCAGGCAGCAGCAGTAGGCAGCCAGCAGCAGTAGGCAGCCAGCAGCAGCAGGCAGCAGCAGCAGGCAGCAGCACCAGGCAGCAGCAGCAGGCAGCAGCAGAAGCAAGCAGCAGCAGCAAGCAGCAGCAGCAAGCAGCAGAAAGCAGCAGCAACAAGCAGCAGCAGCAAGCAGCAGCAGCAAGCGGCAGCAAGTAGCAGCAGCAGCAAGCAGCAGCAGCAGCAGCAGCAGCAAGCAGCAGCAGCAGCAAGCAGCAGCAGCAGCAGCAAGCAGCAGCAGCAGCAGCAGCAAGCAGCAGCAGCAGCCGCAGCAACAAGCAGCAGCAGCAAGCAGCAGCAGCAGCAAGCAGCAGCAGCTACAAGCAGCAGCAAGAAGCAGCAAGGTAGCAGCAGCAAGCAGCAGCGCGCAAGCAGCAGCAGCAGCAGCAGCAGGCAGCAGCCGCAGCAAGCAGCAGCAGCAGCAGCAAGCAGCAGCAGCAATCAGCAGCAGCAAGCAGCAGCAGCAAGCACCAGCAGCAGCAAGCAACAGGAGCAGCAGCAGCAAGCAACAGCAGCAGCAAGCAGCAGCAGCAACAAGCAGCAGAAGCAACAAGCAGCAGCAGCAAGCAGTAGCAGCAGCAGCAAACAGCAGTAGCAGCAAGCAGCAGCAAGCAGCAGCAGCAGCAGCAGCAGGCAGCAGCAGCAAGCAGCAGCAGCAGGCTGCAGCAGTAGGCCGCCAGCAGCAGTAGGCAGCCAGCAGCAGCACGCAGCAGCACCAAGCAGCAGCAGGCAGCAGCAGCAGCAAGCAGCAGCAGCAGCAAGCAGCAGCAGCAAGTAGCAGCAACAAGCTGCAGCTGCAAGCAGCAGCATCAGCAGCAGCAGCAGCAGCAGCAGCAGCAGCAGCAAGCAGCAGCAGCAAGTAGCAGCAACAAGCTGCAGCTGCAAGCAGCAGCATCAGCAAGCAGGAGCAGCAAGCAGCAGCAGCAGCAAGCAGCAGCAGCAACAAGCAGCAGCAGCAACAAGCAGCAGCAGCAACAAGCAGCAGCACCAGCAAGCAGCAGCAGCACCAGCAAGTAGCAGCAGCAGGAGCAGCAGCAGCAGCAGCAAGCAGCAGCAGCAAGCAGCAAGGAGCAGCAAGCAGCAAGCAGCAGCAAGCAAGCAGCAAGCAGCAGCAGCAAGCAGCAGAAGCAAGCTGCAGCAGCAGCAAGCAGCAGCAGGTAGCAGCAAGCTGCAGCAGCAAGCAGCAGCAGCAGGCAGCAGCAGCAGGCAGCAGCAGTAGGCAGCCAGCAGCAGTAGGCAGCCAGCAGCAGCAGGCAGCAGCACCAGGCAGCAGCAGCAGCAGGCAGCAGCAGAAGCAAGCAGCAGCAGCAGCAAGCAGCAGCAGCAGCAAGCAGCAGAAAGCAGCAGCAGCAGCAAGCAGCAGCAAGTAGCAGCAACAGCAAGCAGCTGCAAGCAGCAGCAAGCAGCAGCAGCAGCAGCAGCAGCAAGCAGAAGCAGCAGCAAGCAGCAAGCAGCAGCAGCAGCAACAAGCAGCAGCAGCAAGCAGCAGCAGCTTCAAGCAGCAGCAAGAAGCAGCAGCAGCAAGCAGCAGCGCGCAAGCAGCAGCAGCAGGCAGCAGCCGCAGCAAGCAGCAGCAGCAAGCAGCAGCAGCAGCAAGGAGCAGCAGCAATCAGCAGCAAGCAGCAGCATCAAGCAGCAGCAGCAAGCAGCAAGCACCAGCAGCAGCAAGCAACAGCAGCAGCAAGCAGCAGCAGCAAGCAGCAGCAGCAACAAGCAGCAGAAGCAACAAGCAGCAGCAAGCAGTAGCAGCAGCAGCAAGCAGCAGTAGCAGCAAGCAGCAGCAAGCAGCAGCAGCAGCAGCAGCAGCAGCAGCAAGCAGCAGCAGCTAGCAGCAGCAGCGGCAAGCATCAGCAAGCAGAAAGCAGCAGCAAGCAGCAAGCAGCAGCAAGCAGCAGCAGCAAGCAGCGGCAGCAAGCAGCAGCAGCAGGCGGCAGCAGCAGGCAGCAGCAGCAGAGAGCAGCAGCAAGCAGCAGCAGCAGGCAGCAGCATTTGGCAGCCAGCAGCAGCAGGCAGCAGCAGTAGGCAGCCAGCAGCAGCAGGCACCAGCAGCAGGCAGCAGCACCAGACAGCAGCAGAGGCAGCAGCAGCAGCAAGCAGCAGCAAGCAGCAGCAGAGAGCAGCAGCAGCAAGCAGCAGCAGCAACAAGCAGCAGCAGCAGGAGCAGCAGCAAGCAGCAGCAGCAGCAAGCAGCAGCAAGCAGCAGCAACAAGCAGCAGCAGCAGCAATCAGCAGCAAGCAGCAAGCAGCAGCAGCAGCAAGCAGCAGCAGCTAGCAGCAGCAGCAGCAAGCAGCAACAAGCAGCAAGCAGCAGCAAGCAGCAGCAGCCGGCAGCAAGCAGCAGCAGCAGGCGGCAGCAGCAGCCAGCAGCAGCAAGCAGCAGCAGCAGAGAGCAGCAGCAAGCAGCAGCAGCAGGCAGCAGCAGTAGGCAGCCAGCAGCAGTAGGCAGCCAGCAGCAGCAGGCAGCAGCAGCAGGCAGCAGCAGCAGCAGGCGGCAGCAGCAGCCAGCAGCAGCAGCAGCAGCAGCAGGAGCAGCAGCAAGCAGCAGCAGCAGGCAGCAGCAGTAGGCAGCAGCAGCAGTAGGCAGCCAGCAGCAGCAGGCAGCAGCAGCAGGCAGCAGCAGCAGGCAGCAGCAGAAGCAAGCAGCAGCAGCAGCAGCAGCAGCAAGCAGCAGCAGCAAGCAGCAGCAGCAAGCAGCAGCAAGCAGGAGCAGCAGCAAGCAGCAGCAGCAAGCAGCAGCTGCAGCAGCAGCAGCAAGCAGCAGCAGCAGCAAGCAGCAGCAGCAGCAGGCAGCAGCAGCAGCAAGCAGCAGCAAGCAGCAGCAGCAATCAGCAGCAGCAGCAAGCAGCAGCAGCAACAAGCAGCAGCAGCAAGCAGCAGCAGCAGCAAGCAGCAGCAAGCAGCAGCAGCAGCAGCAAGCAGCAGCAAGCAGCAGCAAGCAGCAAACAGCAGCCGCAAGCACCAGCAGCAAGCAGCAGCCGCAAGCAGCAGCAGCAAGCAGCAGCAGCAAGCAGCCACGGCAAGCAGCAGCAGCAAGCAGCAGCAGCAAGCAGACGCAACAAGCAGCAGCAGCAAGCAGCAGCACCAGGTAGCAGCAGCAGCAAGCAGCACCAGCAAGCACCAGCAGCAAGCAGCAGCAGCAGCACCAAGCAGCAGCAGCAGCAGGCAGCAGCACCAGGCAGCAGCAGCAGGCAGCAGCAGCAAGCAGCAGCAACAAGCAGCTGCAGCAAGCAGCAGCAGCAGCAGCAGACAGCAGCAGCAGCAGCAAGCAGCAGCAGCATGCAGCAGCAGCAAGCAGCAGCAGCAGGCAGCAGCAGTAGGCTGCCAGCAGCAGTAGGCAGTCAGCAGCAGCTGGCAGCAGCAGCAGGCAGCAGCAGCAAGCAGCAGCAACCGGCACCAGCAGCAAGCAGCAGCAGGCAGCAGCAGGCAGCAGCAGGCAGCAGCAGCAAGCAGCAGCTGCAGGCAGCAGCAGCAAGCAGCAGCAGGCTGCAGCAGTAGGCCGCCAGCAGCAGTAGGCAGCCAGCAGCAGCACGCAGCAGCACCAGGCAGCAGCAGCAGGCAGCAGCAGCAGCAGCAAGCAGCAGCAGCAGCAGCAGCAGCAGCAGCAGCAAGCAGCAGCAGCAGCAAGCAGCAGCAGCAGCAAGCAGCAGCAGCAAGCAGCAGCAGCAACAAGCAGCAGCAGCAACAAGCAGCAGCAGCACCAAGCAGCAGCTGCAAGTAGCACCAGCAGGAGCAGCAGCAGCAGCAGCAGCAAGCAGCACAGCAAGCAGCAGCAGCAGCAGCAGCAAGCAGCAGCATCAGCAAGCAGGCAGCAGCAGCAAGCAGCAGCAGCAGCAGAGATCAGCAGCAAGCAGCAGCAGCAGACAGCAGCAGTAGGCAGCCAGCAGCAGTAGGCAGCCAGCAGCAGTAGGCAGCACCACCAGGCAGCAGCAGCAGGCAGCAGCAGAAGCAAGCAGCAGCAGCAAGCAGCAGCAGCAGCAAGCACCAGCAAGCAGCAGCAACAAGCAGCAGCAGCAAGCAGCAGCAAGTAGCAGCAGCAGCAGCAGCAGCAGCAGCAGCAGCAGCAGCAGCAGCAGCAGCAGCAAGCAGCAGCAGCAGCAAGCAGCAGCAGCTACAAGCAGCAGCAAGCAGCAGCAGCAAGCAGCAGCGCGCACAGCAGCAGCAGCAGCAGCAGCAGGCAGCAGCAGGAGCAAGCAGCAGCAAGCAGCAGCAGCAATCAGGAGCAGCAAGCATTAGCAGCAAGCAGCAGCAGCAGCAACAAGCAGCAGCCGCTACTAGCAGCAGCAAGCAGCAGCAGCAAGCAACAGCAGCAGCAAGCAGCAGCGCGCAAGCAGCAGCAGCAGGCAGCAGCAGGAGCAAGCACCAGCAAGCAGCAGCAGCAAGCAGCAGCAGCAATCAGCAGCAGCAAGCAGCAGCAGCAAGCAACAAACAGCAACAGCAAGCAGCAGCAGCAGCAAGCAGCAGCAGCAAGCAGCAGCAGCAATCAGCAGCAGCAAGCAGCAGCAGCTGCAAGCAGCAGCATCAAGCAGCAGCATCAAGCAGCAAGCAGCAGCAGCAAGCACCAGCAGCAGCAAGGAGCAGCAGCAGCAAGCAGCAGCAGCAGCAGCAAGCAACAGCAGCAGCAAGCAGCAGCAGCAAGAAGCAGCAGCAGCAAGTAGAAGCAGCAAGCAGCAGCAGCAGTAGCAGCAGCAAGCAGCAGCAGCAGCAGCAGCAAGCAGCAGCAGCAAGCAGCAGCAGCAGCAGCAAGCAGCAGCAGCAGGCAGCAGCAGTAGGCAGCCAGCAGCAGTAGGAAGCCAGCAGCAGCAGGCAGCAGCAGGCAGGAACAGAAGGCTGCAGCACCAGGCAGCAGCAGCAAGCAGCAGCAGCAGGCAGCAGAACCAGGCAGCAGCAGCAGGCAGCAGCAGGAGGCAGCAGCAGCATTCAGCAACAGCAGGCTGCAGCAGCAAGCAGCAGCAGCAGGCTGCAGCAGTAGGCAGCCAGCACCAGTAGGCAGCCAGGAGCAGCAGGCAGCAGCACCAGGCAGCAGCACAGCAAGCAGCAGCAGCATCAGCAGAGGCAGCAGCAGCAGCAAGCAGCAGCAGCAAGCAGCAGCAGCAGCAAGCAGCAGCACGCAGAAAGGAGCAGCAGGCAGCAAGCAGCAGAAAGCAAGCAGCAAGCAGCAGCAGCAAGCAGCAGAAGCAAGCTGCAGCAGCAGCAAGCAGAAGCGGCAAGCAGCAGCAGCAAGCAGCAGCAGGCAGCAGCAGCAGCAAGCAGCAGCAGCAAGCAGCAGCAGCAAGCAGCAGCAGCAGGCAGCAGCAGCAGGCAGCAGCAGCTGGCAGCAGCAGCAGAGAGCAGCAGCAAGCCGCAGCAGCAGGCAGCAGCAGTAGGCAGCCAGCAGCAGCAGGCAGCAGCAGCAGGCAGCAGCAGTAGGCAGCCAGCAGCAGTAGGCAGCCAGCAGCAGCAGGCAGCAGCAGCAGGCAGCAGCACCAGGCAGCAGCAGCAGGCAGCAGCAGAAGCAAGCAGCAGCAGCAAGCAGCAGCAGCAAGCAGCAGAAAGCAGCAGCAACAAGCAGCAGCAGCAAGCAGCAGCAGCAAGCGGCAGCAAGTAGCAGCAGCAGCAAGCAGCAGCAGCAGCAGCAGCAGCAGCAGCAAGCAGCAGCAGCAGCAAGCAGCAGCAGCAGCAGCAGCAGCAGCAGCAGCAGCAAGCAGCAGCAGCAGCCGCAGCAACAAGCAGCAGCAGCAAGCAGCAGCAGCAGCAAGCAGCAGCAGCTACAAGCAGCAGCAAGAAGCAGCAAGGTAGCAGCAGCAAGCAGCAGCGCGCAAGCAGCAGCAGCAGCAGCAGCAGCAGCAGGCAGCAGCCGCAGCAAGCAGCAGCAGCAGCAGCAAGCAGCAGCAGCAATCAGCAGCAGCAAGCAGCAGCAGCAAGCACCAGCAGCAGCAAGCAACAGGAGCAGCAGCAGCAAGCAACAGCAGCAGCAAGCAGCAGCAGCAACAAGCAGCAGAAGCAACAAGCAGCAGCAGCAAGCAGTAGCAGCAGCAGCAAACAGCAGTAGCAGCAAGCAGCAGCAAGCAGCAGCAGCAGCAGCAGCAGCTAGCAGCAGCAAGCAGCAGCAGCAAGCAGCAAGCAGCAGCAAGCAGCAAGCAGCAGCAAGCAGCAGCAGCAAGCAGCAGCAGCAAGCAGCGGCAGCAAGCAGCAGCAGCAGGCGGCAGCAGCAGGCAGCAGCAGCAGAGAGCAGCAGCAAGCAGCAGCAGCAGGCAGCAGCAGCAGGCAGCAGCAGTAGGCAGCCAGCAGCAGTAGGCAGCCAGCAGCAGCAGGCACCAGCAGCAGGCAGCAGCACCAGGCAGCAGCAGCAGGCAGCAGCAGCAGCAAGCAGCAGCAGAGAGCAGCAGCAGCAAGCAGCAGCAGCAAGCAGCACAGGCAGCAAGCAGCCAGCAGCAGCAGCAGCAGCAAGCAGCTGCAGCAGCAGCAGGCGGCAGCAGCAGGTAGCAGCAGCAAGCAGCAGCAGCAGGTAGCAGCAGCAGCAAGCAGCAGCAGCAAGCAGCAGGCAGCAGACAGCAGCAGCTGGCAGCAGCAGCAGGCAGCAGCAGCAGGCAGCAGCAGTACGCAGCCAGCAGCAGTAGGCAGCCAGCAGGAGCAGGCAGCAGCAGCAGGCAGCAGCAGGCAGCAGCAGCAGGCAGCAGCAGCAGGCAGCAGCAGCAAGCAGCAGCAGCAAGCACCAGCAGCAAGCAGCAGCAGCAAGCAGCAGCAAGGAGCAGGAGCAAGCAGCAGCAGCAGCAGCAGCAAGCAGCAGCAGCAGCAAGCAGCAGCAACAGCAAGCAGCACCAGCAAGCAGCAGCAAGCAGCAGCAGCAGCACCAAGCAGCAGCAGCAGCAGGCAGCAGCACCAGGCAGCAGCAGCAGGCAGCAGCAGCAAGCAGCAGCAACCGGCAGCAGCAGCAAGCAGCAGCAGGCAGCAGCAGGCAGCAGCAGCAAGCAGCAGCAGCAGGCAGCAGCAGCAAGCAGCAGCAGCAGGCTGCAGCAGTAGGCCGCCAGCAGCAGTAGGCAGCCTGCAGCAGCAGGCAGCAGCACCAGGCAGCAGCAAGCAGCAGCAGCAGCAGCAGCAGCAGCAAGTAGCAGCAACAAGCTGCAGCAGCAAGCAGCAGCAGCAGCAAGCAGGAGCAGCAAGTAGCAGCAGCAAGCAGCAGCAGCAGCAAGCAGCAGCAGCAGCAGCACCAGCAAACAGCAGCAGCAAGTAGCAGCAGCAGGAGCAGCAGCAGCAGCAGCAGCAAGCAGCAGCAGCAGCAAGCAGCAGCAGCAACAAGCAGCACCAGCAAGCAGCAGCAGCTACAAGCAGCAGCAAGCAGCAGCAGCAAGCAGCAGCAGCAGCAAGCAGCAGCGCGCAAGCAGCAGCAGCAGCAGCAGCAGCAGGCAGCAGCAGGAGCAAGCAGCAGCAAGCAGCAGCAGCAATCAGGAGCAGCAAGCATTAGCAGCAAGCAGCATCAGCAGCAACAAGCAGCAGCCGCTACTAGCAGCAGCAAGCAGCAGCAGCAAGCAACAGCAGCAGCAAGCAGCAGCGCGCAAGCAGCAGCAGCAGGCAGCAGCAGGAGCAAGCACCAGCAAGCAGCAGCAGCAAGCAGCAGCAGCAATCAGCAGCAGCAAGCAGCAGCAGCAAGCAACAAACAGCAACAGCAAGCAGCAGCAGCAGCAAGCAGCAGCAGCAAGCAGCAGCAGCAATCAGCAGCAGCAAGCAGCAGCAGCTGCAAGCAGCAGCATCAAGCAGCAGCATCAAGCAGCAAGCAGCAGCAGCAAGCACCAGCAGCAGCAAGGAGCAGCAGCAGCAAGCAGCAGCAGCAGCAGCAAGCAACAGCAGCAGCAAGCAGCAGCAGCAAGAAGCAGCAGCAGCAAGTAGAAGCAGCAAGCAGCAGCAGCAGTAGCAGCAGCAAGCAGCAGCAGCAGCAGCAGCAAGCAGCAGCAGCACAGCAGCAGCAGCAGCAAGCAGCAGCAGCAGGCAGCAGCAGTAGGCAGCCAGCAGCAGTAGGAAGCCAGCAGCAGCAGGCAGCAGCAGGCAGGAACAGAAGGCTGCAGCACCAGGCAGCAGCAGCAAGCAGCAGCAGCAGGCAGCAGAACCAGGCAGCAGCAGCAGGCAGCAGCAGTAGGCAGCCAGCAGCAGGAGGCAGCAGCAGCATTCAGCAACAGCAGGCTGCAGCAGCAAGCAGCAGCAGCAGGCTGCAGCAGTAGGCAGCCAGCACCAGTAGGCAGCCAGGAGCAGCAGGCAGCAGCACCAGGCAGCAGCACAGCAAGCTGCTGCTGCAGCAAGCAGCAGCAGCATCAGCAGAGGCAGCAGCAGCAGCAAGCAGCAGCAGCAAGCAGCAGCAGCAGTAAGCAGCAGCACGCAGAAAGGAGCAGCAGGCAGCAAGCAGCAGAAAGCAAGCAGCAAGCAGCAGCAGCAAGCAGCAGAAGCAAGCTGCAGCAGCAGCAAGCAGAAGCGGCAAGCAGCAGCAGCAAGCAGCAGCAGGTAGCAGCAGCAGCAAGCAGCAGCAGCAAGCAGCAGCAGCAAGCAGCAGCAGCAGGCAGCAGCAGCAGGCAGCAGCAGCTGGCAGCAGCAGCAGAGAGCAGCAGCAAGCCGCAGCAGCAGGCAGCAGCAGTAGGCAGCCAGCAGCAGCAGGCAGCAGCAGCAGGCAGCAGCAGTAGGCAGCCAGCAGCAGTAGGCAGCCAGCAGCAGCAGGCAGCAGCAGCAGGCAGCAGCACCAGGCAGCAGCAGCAGGCAGCAGCAGAAGCAAGCAGCAGCAGCAAGCAGCAGAAAGCAGCAGCAACAAGCAGCAGCAGCAAGCAGCAGCAGCAAGCGGCAGCAGCAAGCGGCAGCAAGTAGCAGCAGCAGCAAGCAGCAGCAGCAGCAGCAAGCAGCAGCAGCAAGCAGCAGCAGCAGCAGCAAGCAGCAGCAGCAGCAGCAGCAAGCAGCAGCAGCAGCCGCAGCAACAAGCAGCAGCAGCAAGCAGCAGCAGCAGCAAGCAGCAGCAGCTACAAGCAGCAGCAAGAAGCAGCAAGGTAGCAGCAGCAAGCAGCAGCGCGCAAGCAGCAGCAGCAGCAGCAGGCAGCAGCCGCAGCAAGCAGCAGCAGCAAGCAGCAGCAGCAGCAGCAGCAGCAGCAAGCAGCAGCAGCAATCAGCAGCAGCAAGCAGCAGCATCAAGCAGCAGCAGCAAGCAGCAGCAGCAAGCACCAGCAGCAGCAAGCAACAGGAGCAGCAGCAGCAAGCAACAGCAGCAGCAAGCAGCAGCAGCAACAAGCAGCAGAAGCAACAAGCAGCAGCAGCAAGCAGTAGCAGCAGCAGCAAACAGCAGTAGCAGCAAGCAGCAGCAAGCAGCAGCAGCAGCAGCAGCAGCTAGCAGCAGCAAGCAGCAGCAGCAAGCAGCAAGCAGCAGCAAGCAGCAAGCAGCAGCAAGCAGCAGCAGCAAGCAGCAGCAGCAAGCAGCAGCAGCAAGCAGCGGCAGCAAGCAGCAGCAGCAGGCGGCAGCAGCAGGCAGCAGCAGCAGAGAGCAGCAGCAAGCAGCAGCAGCAGGCAGCAGCAGTAGGCAGCCAGCAGCAGCAGGCAGCAGCAGTAGGCAGCCAGCAGCAGTAGGCAGCCAGCAGCAGCAGGCACCAGCAGCAGGCAGCAGCACCAGGCAGCAGCAGCAGGCAGCAGCAGCAGCAAGGAGCAGCAGAGAGCAGCAGCAGCAAGCAGCAGCAGCAAGCAGCACAGGCAGCAAGCAGCAGCAGCAGCAGCAGCAGCAAGCAGCTGCAAGCAGCAGCAGCAGGCGGCAGCAGCAGGTAGCAGCAGCAAGCAGCAGCAGCAGGTAGCAGCAGCAGCAAGCAGCAGCAGCAAGCAGCAGGCAGCAGACAGCAGCAGCTGGCAGCAGCAGCAGGCAGCAGCAGCAGGCAGCAGCAGTACGCAGCCAGCAGCAGTAGGCAGCCAGCAGGAGCAGGCAGCAGCAGCAGGCAGCAGCAGGCAGCAGCAGCAGGCAGCAGCAGCAGGCAGCAGCAGCAAGCACCAGCAGCAAGCACCAGCAGCAAGCAGCAGCAGCAAGCAGCAGCAAGGAGCAGGAGCAAGCAGCAGCAGCAGCAGCAGCAGCAAGCAACAGCAGCAGCAAGCAGCAGCAGCAGCAAGCAGCACCAGCAAGCAGCAGCAAGCAGCAGCAGCAGCACCAAGCAGCAGCAGCAGCAGGCAGCAGCACCAGGCAGCAGCAGCAGGCAGCAGCAGCAAGCAGCAGCAGTAGGCAGCCTGCAGCAGCAGGCAGCAGCACCAGGCAGCAGCAAGCAGCAGCAGCAGCAGCAGCAAGTAGCAGCAACAAGCTGCAGCAGCAAGCAGCAGCAGCAGCAAGCAGGAGCAGCAAGTAGCAGCAGCAAGCAGCAGCAGCAGCAGCAAGCAGCAGCAGCAGCAGCAGCAGCAAGCAGCAGCAACAAGCAGCAGCAGCAACAAGCAGCAGCAGCGACAAGCAGCAGCACCAGCAAACAGCAGCAGCAAGTAGCAGCAGCAGGAGCAGCAGCAGCAGCAGCAGCAAGCAGCAGCAGCAGCAAGCAGCAGCAGCAACAAGCAGCAGCAGCAGCAAGCAGCAGCAAGCAGCAGCAAGCAAGCAGCAAGCAGCAAGCAGCAGCAGCAGCAAGCAGCAGCGGAAAGCAGCAGCAGCAAGCAGCAGCAGGTAGCAGCAGCAGCAAGCAGCAGCAGCAAGCAGCAGCAGCAAGCAGCAGCAGCAAGCAGCAGCAGCAAGCAGCAGGAGCAGGCAGCAGCAGCAGGCAGCAGCAGCAGGCAGCAGCAGTAGGCAGCCAGCAGCAGCATTCAGCAACAGCAGGCTGCAGCAGCAAGCAGCAGCAGGCTGCAGCAGTAGGCAGCCAGCACCAGTAGGCAGCCAGCAGCAGCAGGCAGCAGCAGTAGGCAGCAGCACAGCAAGCAGCAGCTGCAGCAAGCAGCAGCAGCAGCAAGCAGCAGCAGCAGCAGCAAGCAGCAGCAGCAGCAGCAGCAAGCAGCAGCAGCAGCAAGCAGCAGCAGGCGGCAGCAGCAGGCAGCAGCAGCAAGCAGCAGCAGCAGAGAGCAGCAGCAAGCAGCAGCAGCAGGCAGCAGCAGTAGGCAGCCAGCAGCAGTAGGCAGCCAGCAGCAGTAGGCAGCCAGCAGCAGCAGGCAGCAGCACCAGGCAGCAGCAGCAGGCAGCAGCACAAGCAAGCAGCAGCAGCAAACAGCAGCAACAAGCAGCAGCAGCAAGCAGCAGCAGCAGCAGCAGCAGCTACAAGCAGCAGCAAGCAGCAGCAGCAGAAGGCAGCAGCAGCAAGCAGCAGCAAGCAGCAGCAGCAATCAGCAGCAGCAAGCAGCAGCAGCAAGCAGCAGCAGCAAGCAGCAGCATCAAACAGCAGCAGCAGCAAGCAGCATGCAGCAGCAGCAAGCACCAGCAGCAGCAAGGAGCAGCAGTAGCAAGCAGCAGCAGCAGCAGCAAGCAACAGCAGCAGTAAGCAGCAGCAGCAATCAGCAGCAGCAAGCAGCAGCATCAAGCAGCAGCAGCAAGCAGCAGCAGCAGAAACAAGCAGCAGCAGCAATCAGCAGCAGCAATCAGCAGCAGCAAGCAGCAAGCAGCAGCTGCAAGCAGCAGCATCAAGAAGCAAGCAGTAGCAGCAAGCACCAGCAGCAGCAAGGAGCAGCAGCAGCAGCAAGCAACAGCAGCAGCAAGCAGCAGCAGCAAGCAGCAGCAGCAAGCAGCAGCAGCAGTAGCAGCAGCAAGCAGCAGCAGCAGCAAGCAGCAGCAGCAAGCAGGCAGCAGCAGCAGGCAGCAGCAGTAGGCAGCCACCAGCAGTAGGCAGTCAGCAGCAGCAGGCAGCAGCTGCAGGCAGCAGCAGGCAGCAACAGCAGGCTGCAGCACCAGGCAGCTGCAGCAGGCAGCAACAGCCGGCTGCAGCACCAGGCAGCAGCAGCAAGCAGCAGCAGCAGGCAGCAGAAGCAGGCAGCAGCAGTAGGCAGCCAGCAGCAGCAGGCAGCAGTTGCAGGCAGCAGCAGCATTCAGCAACAGCAGGCTGCAGCAGCAAGCAGCAGCAGGCTGCAGCAGTAGGCAGCCAGCACCATTAGGCAGCCAGCAGCAGCAGGCAGCAGCACCAGGCAGCAGCAGCAGGCAGCAGCACAGCAAGCAGCAGCAGCAAGCAGCAGCAGCATCAGCAGCAGCAGCAGCAAGCAGCAGCAGCAGCAGCAGCAAGCAGCAGCAGCAGCAGCAGCAGCAAGCAGCAGCAGCAGCAAGCAGCAGCAGCAGCAGCAGCAAGCAGCAGCAGCAAGCAGCAGCAGCAGCAAGCAGCAGCAGGGAGCAGCAGCAGCAAGCAGCACCAGCAAGCAACAGCAAGCAGCAGCAGCAAGCAGCAGCAGCACCAGCAGCAGCAGCAGCAGCAGCAGCAGGCAGCAGCAGTAGGCAACCAGCAGCAGTAGGCAGCCAGCAGCAGCAGGCAGCAGCAGTCAGCAGCAGCAGGCAGCAGCAGCAGGCAGCAGCAGCAAGCAGCAGCAACCGGCAGCAGCAGCAAGCAGCAGCAGGCAGCAGCAGGCAGCAGCAGCAAGCAGCAGCAGCAGGCAGCAGCAGCAAGCAGCAGCAGCAGGCTGCAGCAGTAGGCCGCCAGCAGCAGTAGGCAGCCAACAGCAGCAGGCAGCAGCACCAGGCAGCAGCAGCAGGCAGCAGCAGCAGCAGCAAGCGGCAGCAGCAAGTAGCAGCAAGCAGGAGCAGCAAGCAGCAGCAGCAAGCAGCAGCAGCAGCAGCAGCAGCAACAAACAGCAGCGCCAGCAAGCAGCAGCAACAGCAGCAAGCAGCAGCAGCAAATAGCAGCAGCAGGAGCAGCAGCAGCAGCAGCAAGCAGGGGCAGCAGCAGCAGCAAGCAGCAGCAGCAGCAAGCAGCAGCAGCAGCAAGCACCAGCAAGCAAGCAGCAAGCAGCAGCAGCAAGCAGCAGCACCAAGCAGCAGCAGCAAGATGCAGCAGCAGCAAGCAGCAGCAGGTAGCAGCAGCAGCAAGCAGCAGGCAGCAGACAGCAGCAGCTGGCAGCAGCAGCAGGCAGCAGCAGCAGGCAGCAGCAGTAGGCAGCCAGCAGCAGTAGGCAGCCAGCAGGAGCAGGCAGCAGCAGCAGGCAGCAGCAGGCAGCAGCAGCAGGCAGCAGCAGCAGGCAGCAGCAGCAGGCAGCAGCAAGCAGCAGCAGCAAGCACCAGCAGCAAGCAGCAGCAGCAAGCAGCAGCAGCAAGCAACAGCAAGGAGCAGGAGCAAGCAGCAGCAGAAGCAAGCAACAGCGGCAGCAAGTAGCAGCAAGCAGGAGCAGCAAGCAGCAGCTGCAGCAGCAAGCAGCAGCAGCAGCAGCAGCAGCAGCAGCAAGCAGCAACAAGCAGCAGCAGCAACAAGCAGCAGCGCCAGCAAGCAGCAGCAACAGCAGCAAGCAGCAGCAGCAGCAAGCAGCAGCAGCAAATAGCAGCAGCAGCAGGAGCAGCAGCAGCACCAGCAACCAGCAGCAGCAGCAGCAACTAGCAGCAGCAGCAAGCAGCAGCAAGCAGCAGCAAGCAAGCAGCAAGCAGCAGCAGCAAGCAGCAGCACCAACCAGCAGCAGCAAGATGCACAGCAGCAAGCAGCAGCAGGTAGCAGCAGCAGCAAGCAGCAGCAGCAAGCAGCAGACAGCAGCAGCCGGCAGCAGCAGCAGGCAGCAGCAGCAGGCAGCAGCAGTAGGGAGCCAGCAGCAGTAGGGAGCCAGCAGGAGCAGGCAGCAGCAGCAGCCAGCAGCAGGCAGCAGCAGCAGGCAGCAGCAGCAGGCAGGAGCAAGCAGCAGCAGCAAGCACCAGCAGCAAGCACCAGCAGCAAGCAGCAGCAGCAAGCAGCAGCAGCAGCAAGCAGCAGCAAGGAACAGGAGCAAGCAGCAGCAGCAGCAGCAGCAGCAGCAAGCAACAGCAGCAGCAGCAGCAGCAGCAAGCAGCAGCAGCAGCAAGCAGCAGCAGCAGCAAGCAGCAGCAGCACCAAGCAGCCGCAGCAGCAGGCAGCAGCACCAGGCAGCAGCAGCAGGCAACAGCACCAGGCAGCAGCAGCAGGCAGCAGCAGCAGGCAGCAGCAGCAGGCAGCAGCAACCGGCAGCAGCAGCAAGCAGCAGCAGGCAGCAGCAGGCAGCAGCAGCGAGCAGCAGCAGCAGGCAGCAGCAGCAGCAGCAGCAGCAGCAGGCTGCAGCAGTAGGCCGCCAGCAGCAGTAGGCAGCCAGCAGCAGCAGGCAGCAGCAGCAGGCAGCAGCAGCAGCAGCAGCAGCAGCAGCAAGTAGCAGCAACAAGCTGCAGCAGCAAGCAGCAGCAGCAGCAGACAGCAGCGGCAGGCAGCAGGAGCAGGCTGCAGCACCAGGCAGCAGAAGCAGGTAGCAGCAGCAGGCAGCAGCAGTGGCACCAGCAGCAGGCAGCAGCAGCAGGCAGCAGCAGCAAGCAGCAGCAACAAGCAGCTGCAGCAAGCAGCAGCAGCAAGCAGCAGCAGCAGCAGGCAGCAGCAGCAGGCAGCAGCAGCAGCAGGCAACAGCAGCAGGCAGCAGCAGTAGGCAGCCAGCAGCAGTAGGCAGCCAGCAGCAGCAGGCAGCAGCAGCAGGCAGCAGCAGGCAGCAGCAGCAGGCAGCAGCAGCAGGCAGCAGCAGCAGCAAGCAGCAGCAGCAGGCTGCAGCAGTAGGCAGCCAGCACCAGTAGGCAGCCAGCAGCAGCAGGCACCAGCACCAGGCAGCAGCAGCAGGCAGCAGCAGCAGCAAGCAGCAGCAGCAGCAAGCAGCAGCAGCAGCAAGCAGCAGCAAGCAGTTGCAGCAAGCAGAAGCAGCAGCAGCAAGCAGCAGCAGCAGCAGCAAGCAGCAGCAGCAGTTAGCAGCAGCAGCAAGCAGCAGCAGCAGCAAGCAGCAGCAGCAGCAGCAAACAGCAGCAGCAACAAGCAGCAGCAGCAACAAGCAGCAGCAGCAAGCAGCAGCTGCAGCAAGCAGTAGCAGCAGGAGCAAGCAGCAGCAGCAAGCAGCAGCAGCGGCAAGCAGCAGCAGCAGTAAGCAGCAGCAGCAAGCAGTAGCAGCAGCAGCAAGCAGCGGCAAGCAGCAGCAGCAAGCAGCAGCAGCAAGCAGCAGCAGCAGCAAGCAGCAGCAGCTAGCAGCAGCAGCAGCAAGCAGCAAGCAGCAAGCACCAAGCAGCAAGCAGCAGCAAGCAGCAGCAGCGGCAAGCAGCAGCAGCAGCAGCAGCAGCAAGCAGCAGCAAGCAGCAGCAGCAGCAGCAGCAGCAGCAGCAGCAAGCAGCAGCAGCAACAAGCAGCAGCAGCAACAAACAGCAGCAGCAAGCAGCACCAGCAGCAAGCAGTAGCAGCAGCAGCAGCAAGCAGCAGCAGCAGTAAGCAGCAGCAATCAGCAGCAGCAGCAAGCAGCAGCAGCAGCAGCAGCAGCAAGCAGCAGCAGCAGGCAGCAGCAGCAAGCAGCAGCAGCAGGCCGCAGCAGTAGGCAGCCGGCAACAGTAGGCAGCCAGCAGCAGCAGGCAGCAGCAGCAGGCAGCAGCAGCAAGCAGCAGCAGCAAGCAGCAGCAGCAGCAGCAAGCAGCAGCAGCAAGTAGCAGCACCAAGCTGCAGCAGCAAGCAGCAGCAGCAAGCAGCAGCAGCAGCAGCAGCAGCAGCAGCAGCAGCAAGCAGCAGCAGCAGCAGCAAGCAGCAGCAGCAAGCAGCAGCAGCAGCAGCAGCAGCAAGCAGCAGCAGCAACAAGCAGCAGCAGCAACAAGCAGCAGCAGCAACAAGCAGCAGCAGCAAGCAGCAGCAGCAGCATCAAGCAGCAGCAGCAGCAAGCAGCAGCAGCAGCAGCAAGCAGCAACAGCAGCAGCAGCAAGCAGCAGCAGCAGAAGCAGGCAGCAGCAGCAGGCAGCAGCAGTAGGCAGCCAGCAGCAGTAGGCAGCCAGCAGCAGCAGGCAGCAGCTGCAGGCAGCAGCAGCAGACAGCAGCTGCAGGCAGCAGGAGCAGGCTGCAGCCCCAGTCAGCAGAAGCAGGCAGCAGCAGCAGCAGGCAGCAGCAGCAGGCAGCAGCTTTAAGCAGCAGCAACAAGCAGCTGCAGCAAGCAGCAGCAACAAGCAGCAGCAGCAAGCAGCAGCAGCAGCAGGCAGCAGCTTTAAGCAGCAGCAACAAGCAGCTGCAGCAAGCAGCAGCAACAAGCAGCAGCAGCAAGCAGCAGCAGCAGCAGGCAGCAGCAGCAGGCAGCAGCAGTAGGCAGCCAGCAGCAGTAGGCAGCCAGCAGCAGCAGGCAGCAGCAGGCAGCAGCAGGCAGCAGCAGCAGGCAGCAGCAGCAGGCAGCAGCAGCAAGCAGCAGTAGCAGGCTGCAGCAGTAGGCAGCCAGCACCAGTAGGCAGCCAGCAGCAGCAGGCAACAGCACCAGGCAGCAGCAGCAGGCAGCAGCAGCAGCAAGCAGCTGCAGCAAGCAGCAGCAGCAAGCAGCAGCAGCAACGAGCAGCAGCAGCTGCAAGCAGCAGCATCAGCAGCAGCAGCAGCAGGCAGCAGCAGTAGGCAGCCACCAGCAGTAGGCAGTCAGCAGCAGCAGGCAGCAGCTGCAGGCAGCAGCAGGCAGCAACAGCAGGCTGCAGCACCAGGCAGCTGCAGCAGGCAGCAACAGCCGGCTGCAGCACCAGGCAGCAGCAGCAAGCAGCAGCAGCAGGCAGCAGAAGCAGGCAGCAGCAGTAGGCAGCCAGCAGCAGCAGGCAGCAGTTGCAGGCAGCAGCAGCATTCAGCAACAGCAGGCTGCAGCAGCAAGCAGCAGCAGGCTGCAGCAGTAGGCAGCCAGCACCATTAGGCAGCCAGCAGCAGCAGGCAGCAGCACCAGGCAGCAGCAGCAGGCAGCAGCACAGCAAGCAGCAGCAGCAAGCAGCAGCAGCATCAGCAGCAGCAGCAGCAAGCAGCAGCAGCAGCAGCAGCAGCAGCAGCAAGCAGCAGCAGCAGCAAGCAGCAGCAGCAGCAGCAGCAGCAAGCAGCAGCAGCAGCAGCAAGCAGCAGCAGCAAGCAGCAGCAGCAGCAAGCAGCAGCAGGGAGCAGCAGCAGCAAGCAGCACCAGCAAGCAACAGCAAGCAGCAGCAGCAAGCAGCAGCAGCACCAAGCAGCAGCAGCAGCAGCAGCAGGCAGCAGCAGTAGGCAACCAGCAGCAGTAGGCAGCCAGCAGCAGCAGGCAGCAGCAGTCAGCAGCAGCAGGCAGCAGCAGCAGGCAGCAGCAGCAAGCAGCAGCAACCGGCAGCAGCAGCAAGCAGCAGCAGGCAGCAGCAGGCAGCAGCAGCAAGCAGCAGCAGCAGGCAGCAGCAGCAAGCAGCAGCAGCAGGCTGCAGCAGTAGGCCGCCAGCAGCAGTAGGCAGCCAACAGCAGCAGGCAGCAGCACCAGGCAGCAGCAGCAGGCAGCAGCAGCAGCAGCAAGCGGCAGCAGCAAGTAGCAGCAAGCAGGAGCAGCAAGCAGCAGCAGCAAGCAGCAGCAGCAGCAGCAGCAGCAACAAACAGCAGCGCCAGCAAGCAGCAGCAACAGCAGCAAGCAGCAGCAGCAAATAGCAGCAGCAGGAGCAGCAGCAGCAGCAGCAAGCAGGGGCAGCAGCAGCAGCAAGCAGCAGCAGCAGCAAGCAGCAGCAGCAGCAAGCACCAGCAAGCAAGCAGCAAGCAGCAGCAGCAAGCAGCAGCACCAAGCAGCAGCAGCAAGATGCAGCAGCAGCAAGCAGCAGCAGGTAGCAGCAGCAGCAAGCAGCAGCAGCAGCAAGCAGCAGGCAGCAGACAGCAGCAGCTGGCAGCAGCAGCAGGCAGCAGCAGCAGGCAGCAGCAGTAGGCAGCCAGCAGCAGTAGGCAGCCAGCAGGAGCAGGCAGCAGCAGCAGGCAGCAGCAGGCAGCAGCAGCAGGCAGCAGCAGCAGGCAGCAGCAGCAGGCAGCAGCAAGCAGCAGCAGCAAGCACCAGCAGCAAGCAGCAGCAGCAAGCAGCAGCAGCAAGCAACAGCAAGGAGCAGGAGCAAGCAGCAGCAGAAGCAAGCAACAGCGGCAGCAAGTAGCAGCAAGCAGGAGCAGCAAGCAGCAGCTGCAGCAGCAAGCAGCAGCAGCAGCAGCAGCAGCAGCAAGCAGCAACAAGCAGCAGCAGCAACAAGCAGCAGCGCCAGCAAGCAGCAGCAACAGCAGCAAGCAGCAGCAGCAGCAAGCAGCAGCAGCAAATAGCAGCAGCAGCAGGAGCAGCAGCAGCAGCAGCAGCAACCAGCAGCAGCAGCAGCAGCAACTAGCAGCAGCAGCAAGCAGCAGCAAGCAGCAGCAAGCAAGCAGCAAGCAGCAGCAGCAAGCAGCAGCACCAACCAGCAGCAGCAAGATGCACAGCAGCAAGCAGCAGCAGGTAGCAGCAGCAGCAAGCAGCAGCAGCAAGCAGCAGACAGCAGCAGCCGGCAGCAGCAGCAGGCAGCAGCAGCAGGCAGCAGCAGTAGGGAGCCAGCAGCAGTAGGGAGCCAGCAGGAGCAGGCAGCAGCAGCAGCCAGCAGCAGGCAGCAGCAGCAGGCAGCAGCAGCAGGCAGGAGCAAGCAGCAGCAGCAAGCACCAGCAGCAAGCACCAGCAGCAAGCAGCAGCAGCAAGCAGCAGCAGCAGCAAGCAGCAGCAAGGAACAGGAGCAAGCAGCAGCAGCAGCAGCAGCAGCAGCAGCAAGCAACAGCAGCAGCAAGCAGCAGCAGCAGCAAGCAGCAGCAGCAAGCAGCAGCAGCAGCAAGCAGCAGCAGCACCAAGCAGCAGCAGCAGCAGGCAGCAGCACCAGGCAGCAGCAGCAGCAGGCAACAGCACCAGGCAGCAGCAGCAGGCAGCAGCAGCAGGCAGCAGCAGCAGGCAGCAGCAACCGGCAGCAGCAGCAAGCAGCAGCAGGCAGCAGCAGGCAGCAGCAGCGAGCAGCAGCAGCAGGCAGCAGCAGCAAGCAGCAGCAGCAGGCTGCAGCAGTAGGCCGCCAGCAGCAGTAGGCAGCCAGCAGCAGCAGGCAGCAGCAGCAGGCAGCAGCAGCAGCAGCAAGCAGCAGCAGCAGCAGCAGCAGCAGCAGCAGCAAGTAGCAGCAACAAGCTGCAGCAGCAAGCAGCAGCAGCAGCAGCAGGCAGCAGCTGCAGCAGCAGCAGCAGCAGACAGCAGCGGCAGGCAGCAGGAGCAGGCTGCAGCACCAGGCAGCAGAAGCAGGTAGCAGCAGCAGGCAGCAGCAGTGGCACCAGCAGCAGGCAGCAGCAGCAGGCAGCAGCAGCAAGCAGCAGCAACAAGCAGCTGCAGCAAGCAGCAGCAGCAAGCAGCAGCAGCAGCAGGCAGCAGCAGCAGGCAGCAGCAGCAGCAGGCAACAGCAGCAGGCAGCAGCAGTAGGCAGCCAGCAGCAGTAGGCAGCCAGCAGCAGCAGGCAGCAGCAGCAGGCAGCAGCAGGCAGCAGCAGCAGGCAGCAGCAGCAGGCAGCAGCAGCAGCAAGCAGCAGCAGCAGGCTGCAGCAGTAGGCAGCCAGCACCAGTAGGCAGCCAGCAGCAGCAGGCACCAGCACCAGGCAGCAGCAGCAGGCAGCAGCAGCAGCAAGCAGCAGCAGCAGCAAGCAGCAGCAGCAGCAAGCAGCAGCAAGCAGTTGCAGCAAGCAGAAGCAGCAGCAGCAAGCAGCAGCAGCAGCAGCAAGCAGCAGCAGCAGTTAGCAGCAGCAGCAAGCAGCAGCAGCAGCAAGCAGCAGCAGCAGCAGCAAACAGCAGCAGCAACAAGCAGCAGCAGCAACAAGCAGCAGCAGCAAGCAGCAGCTGCAGCAAGCAGTAGCAGCAGGAGCAAGCAGCAGCAGCAAGCAGCAGCAGCGGCAAGCAGCAGCAGCAGTAAGCAGCAGCAGCAAGCAGTAGCAGCAGCAGCAAGCAGCGGCAAGCAGCAGCAGCAAGCAGCAGCAGCAAGCAGCAGCAGCAGCAAGCAGCAGCAGCTAGCAGCAGCAGCAGCAAGCAGCAAGCAGCAAGCACCAAGCAGCAAGCAGCAGCAAGCAGCAGCAGCGGCAAGCAGCAGCAGCAGCAGCAGCAAGCAGCAGCAAGCAGCAGCAGCAGCAGCAGCAGCAGCAGCAAGCAGCAGCAGCAACAAGCAGCAGCAGCAACAAACAGCAGCAGCAAGCAGCACCAGCAGCAAGCAGTAGCAGCAGCAGCAGCAAGCAGCAGCAGCAGTAAGCAGCAGCAATCAGCAGCAGCAGCAAGCAGCAGCAGGCAGCAGCAGCAAGCAGCAGCAGCAGGCAGCAGCAGCAAGCAGCAGCAGCAGGCCGCAGCAGTAGGCAGCCGGCAACAGTAGGCAGCCAGCAGCAGCAGGCAGCAGCAGCAGGCAGCAGCAGCAAGCAGCAGCAGCAAGCAGCAGCAGCAGCAGCAAGCAGCAGCAGCAAGTAGCAGCACCAAGCTGCAGCAGCAAGCAGCAGCAGCAAGCAGCAGCAGCAGCAGCAGCAGCAGCAGCAGCAGCAGCAAGCAGCAGCAGCAGCAGCAAGCAGCAGCAGCAAGCAGCAGCAGCAGCAGCAGCAAGCAGCAGCAGCAACAAGCAGCAGCAGCAACAAGCAGCAGCAGCAACAAGCAGCAGCAGCAAGCAGCAGCAGCAGCATCAAGCAGCAGCAGCAGCAAGCAGCAGCAGCAGCAGCAAGCAGCAACAGCAGCAGCAGCAAGCAGCAGCAGCAGAAGCAGGCAGCAGCAGCAGGCAGCAGCAGTAGGCAGCCAGCAGCAGTAGGCAGCCAGCAGCAGCAGGCAGCAGCTGCAGGCAGCAGCAGCAGACAGCAGCTGCAGGCAGCAGGAGCAGGCTGCAGCCCCAGTCAGCAGAAGCAGGCAGCAGCAGCAGCAGGCAGCAGCAGCAGGCAGCAGCTTTAAGCAGCAGCAACAAGCAGCTGCAGCAAGCAGCAGCAACAAGCAGCTGCAGCAAGCAGCAGCAACAAGCAGCAGCAGCAAGCAGCAGCAGCAGCAGGCAGCAGCTTTAAGCAGCAGCAACAAGCAGCTGCAGCAAGCAGCAGCAACAAGCAGCAGCAGCAAGCAGCAGCAGCAGCAGGCAGCAGCAGCAGGCAGCAGCAGTAGGCAGCCAGCAGCAGTAGGCAGCCAGCAGCAGCAGGCAGCAGCAGGCAGCAGCAGGCAGCAGCAGCAGGCAGCAGCAGCAAGCAGCAGTAGCAGGCTGCAGCAGTAGGCAGCCAGCACCAGTAGGCAGCCAGCAGCAGCAGGCAACAGCACCAGGCAGCAGCAGCAGGCAGCAGCAGCAGCAAGCAGCTGCAGCAAGCAGCAGCAGCAAGCAGCAGCAGCAACGAGCAGCAGCAGCTGCAAGCAGCAGCATCAGCAGCAGCAGCAGCAGCAAGCAGCAGCAGCAGCAGCAGCAGCAGCAGCAGCAAGCAGCAGCAGCAGCAGCAGCAGCAGCAGCAGCAGCAGCAGCAGCAAGCAGCAGCAAGCAGCAGCAGCAAGCAGCAGCAGCAGAAAGCAGCAGCAAGCAGCAAGCAGCAGCCGCAAGCACCAGCAGCAAGCAGCAGCAGCAAGCAGCAGCAGCAAGCATCACCATCAAGCAGCAGCATCAGCAGCAGCAGCAGCAAGCAGCGGCAGCAAGCAGCAGCGAGCAGCAGCAGCAGCAGCAGCAGCAGCAGCAGCAGCAGCAAGCAGCAGCAGCAACAAACAGCAGCAGCAACAAGCAGCAGCAGCAGCAAGCAGCAGCAGCAGCAAGCAGCAGCAAGCAGCAGGAAGCAGCAAGCAGCAAACAGCAGCCGCAAGCACCAGCAGCAAGCAGCAGCCGCAAGCAGCAGCAGCAAGCAGCAGCAGCAAGCAGCCGCAGCAAGCAGCCGCAGCAAGCAGCAGCAGCAAGCAGCAGCAGCAAGCAGCAGCAGCAAGCAGAAGCAGCAAGCAGCAGCAGCAAGCAGCACCAGCAAGCAGCAGCAAGCAGCAGCAAGCAGCAGCAGGTAGCAGCAGCAGCAAGCAGCAGCAGCAAGCAGCACCAGCAAGCAGCAGCAAGCAGCAGCAGCACCAAGCAGCAGCAGCAGCAGCAGGCAGCAGCACCAGGCAGCAGCAGCAGGCAGCAGCACCAGGCAGCAGCAGCAGGCAGCAGCAGCAAGCAGCAGCAACTAGCAGCTGCAGCAAGCAGCAGCAGCAAGCAGCAGCAGCAGACAGCAGCAGCAGCAAGCAGCAGCAGCATGCAGCAGCAGCAAGCAGCAGCAGCAGGCAGCAGCAGTAGCCAGCCAGCAGCATTAGGCAGCCAGCAGCAGCAGCAGGCCGCAGCAGCAACCGGCAGCAGCAGCAAGCAGCAGCAGGCAGCAGCAGCAAGCAGCAGCAGCAGCAGCAGGCAGCAGCAGCAAGCAGCAGCAGCAGGCTGCAGCAGTAGGCCGCCAGCAGCAGTAGGCAGCCAGCAGCAGCACGCAGCAGCACCAAGCAGCAGCAGGCAGCAGCAGCAGCAAGCAGCAGCAGCAGCAAGCAGCAGCAGCAAGTAGCAGCAACAAGCTGCAGCTGCAAGCAGCAGCATCAGCAAGCAGCAGCAGCAGCAGCAGCAAGTAGCAGCAACAAGCTGCAGCTGCAAGCAGCAGCATCAGCAAGCAGGAGCAGCAAGCAGCAGCAGCAGCAGCAAGCAGCAGCAGCAACAAGCAGCAGCAGCAACAAGCAGCAGCAGCAACAAGCAGCAGCACCAGCAAGCAGCAGCAGCACCAGCAAGTAGCAGCAGCAGGAGCAGCAGCAGCAGCAGCAAGCAGCAGCAGCAAGCAGCAGCAGCAAGCAGCAAGGAGCAGCAAGCAGCAAGCAGCAGCAAGCAAGCAGCAAGCAGCAGCAGCAAGCAGCAGAAGCAAGCTGCAGCAGCAGCAAGCAGCAGCAGCAGCAAGCAGCAGCAGGTAGCAGCAAGCTGCAGCAGCAAGCTGCAGCAGCAAGCTGCAGCAGCAAGCAGCAGCAGCAGGCAGCAGCAGCAGGCAGCAGCAGTAGGCAGCCAGCAGCAGTAGGCAGCCAGCAGCAGCAGGCAGCAGCACCAGGCAGCAGAAGCAGCAGGCAGCAGCAGAAGCAAGCAGCAGCAGCAGCAAGCAGCAGCAGCAGCAAGCAGCAGAAAGCAGCAGCAGCAGCAAGCAGCAGCAAGTAGCAGCAACAGCAAGCAGCAGCAGCAAGCAGCAGCAAGCAGCAGCAAGCAGCAGCAGCAGCAGCAGCAAGCAGAAGCAGCAGCAAGCAGCAGCAGCAGCAACAAAGAGCAGCAGCAAGCAGCAGCAGCTACAAGCAGCAGCAAGAAGCAGCAGCAGGCAGCAGCCGCAGCAAGCAGCAGCCGCAGCAAGCAGCAGCAGCAAGCAGCAGCAGCAGCAAGCAGCAGCAGCAATCAGCAGCAAGCAGCAGCATCAAGCAGCAGCAGCAAGCAGCAAGCACCAGCAGCAGCAAGCAACAGCAGCAGCAGTAGCAAGCAACAGCAGCAGCAAGCAGCAGCAGCAAGCAGCAGCAGCAACAAGCAGCAGAAGCAACAAGCAGCAGCAAGCAGTAGCAGCAGCAGCAAGCAGCAGTAGCAGCAAGCAGCAGCAAGCAGCAGCAGCAGCAGCAGCAGCAAGCAGCAGCAGCTAGCAGCAGCAGCAGCAAGCAGCAGCAAGCAGCAAGCAGTAGCAAGCAGCAGCAAGCAGCAGCAGCAGCAGCAGCAAGCAGCAGCAGCAGCAGCAGCAGGCAGCAGCAGCAGGCACCAGCAGCAGTAGGCAGCCAGCAGCAGCAGGCAGCAGCAGTCAGCAGCAGCAGGCAGCAGCAGCAGGCAGCAGCAGCAGCAGCAGCAACCGCAGCAGCAGCAAGCAGCAGCAGGCAGCAGCAGCAGCAGCAGCAAGCAGCAGCAGCAGCAGCAGCAGCAAGCAGCAGCAGCAGGCAGCAGCAGCAAGCAGCAGCAGCAGGCTGCAGCAGCAGGCCGCCAGCAGCAGTAGGCAGCCAACAGCAGCAGGCAGCAGCACCAGGCAGCAGCAGCAGGCAGCAGCAGCAGCAGCAAGCGGCAGCAGCAAGCAGCAGCAAGCAGGAGCAGCAAGCAGCAGCAGCAAGCAGCAGCAGCAGCAGCAGCAGCAACAAACAGCAGCGCCAGCAAGCAGCAGCAACAGCAGCAAGCAGCAGCAGCAAATAGCAGCAGCAGGAGCAGCAGCAGCAGCAGCAAGCAGGGGCAGCAGCAGCAGCAAGCAGCAGCAGCAGCAGCAGCAGCAGCAGCAGCAAGCACCAGCAAGCAAGCAGCAAGCAGCAGCAGCAAGCAGCAGCACCAAGCAGCAGCAGCAAGATGCAGCAGCAGCAAGCAGCAGCAGGTAGCAGCAGCAGCAAGCAGCAGCAGCAGCAAGCAGCAGGCAGCAGACAGCAGCAGCTGGCAGCAGCAGCAGGCAGCAGCAGCAGGCAGCAGCAGTAGGCAGCCAGCAGCAGCAGGCAGCCAGCAGCAGCAGGCAGCAGCAGCAGGCAGCAGCAGGCAGCAGCAGCAGGCAGCAGCAGCAGGCAGCAGCAGCAGGCAGCAGCAAGCAGCAGCAGCAAGCACCAGCAGCAAGCAGCAGCAGCAAGCAGCAGCAGCAAGCAACAGCAAGGAGCAGGAGCAAGCAGCAGCAGAAGCAAGCAGCAGCGGCAGCAAGTAGCAGCAAGCAGGAGCAGCAAGCAGCAGCTGCAGCAGCAAGCAGCAGCAGCAGCAGCAGCAGCAGCAAGCAGCAGCAAGCAGCAGCAGCAACAAGCAGCAGCAGCCAGCAAGCAGCAGCAACAGCAGCAAGCAGCAGCAGCAGCAAGCAGCAGCAGCAAATAGCAGCAGCAGCAGGAGCAGCAGCAGCAGCAGCAGCAACCAGCAGCAGCAGCAGCAGCAACTAGCAGCAGCAGCAAGCAGCAGCAAGCAGCAGCAAGCAAGCAGCAAGCAGCAGCAGCAAGCAGCAGCACCAACCAGCAGCAGCAAGATGCAGCAGCAGCAAGCAGCAGCAGGTAGCAGCAGCAGCAAGCAGCAGCAGCAAGCAGCAGACAGCAGCAGCCGGCAGCAGCAGCAGGCAGCAGCAGCAGGCAGCAGCAGTAGGGAGCCAGCAGCAGTAGGGAGCCAGCAGGAGCAGGCACAGCAGCAGCCAGCAGCAGGCAGCAGCAGCAGGCAGCAGCAGCAGGCAGGAGCAAGCAGCAGCAGCAAGCACCAGCAGCAAGCACCAGCAGCAAGCAGCAGCAGCAAGCAGCAGCAGCAGCAAGCAGCAGCAAGGCAGCAGCAAGCAGCAGCAGCAGCAGCAGCAGCAGCAGCAGCAGCAAGCAACAGCAGCAGCAAGCAGCAGCAGCAGCAAGCAGCAGCAGCAAGCAGCAGCAGCAGCAAGCAGCAGCAGCACCAAGCAGCAGCAGCAGCAGGCAGCAGCACCAGGCAGCAGCAGCAGCAGGCAACAGCACCAGGCAGCAGCAGCAGGCAGCAGCAGCAGGCAGCAGCAGCAGGCAGCAGCAACCGGCAGCAGCAGCAAGCAGCAGCAGGCAGCAGCAGGCAGCAGCAGCGAGCAGCAGCAGCAGGCAGCAGCAGCAAGCAGCAGCAGCAGGCTGCAGCAGTAGGCCGCCAGCAGCAGTAGGCAGCCAGCAGCAGCAGGCAGCAGCAGCAGGCAGCAGCAGCAGCAGCAGCAGCAAGCAGCAGCAGCAGCAGCAGCAGCAGCAGCAGCAGCAGCAGCAGCAAGTAGCAGCAACAAGCTGCAGCAGCAAGCAGCAGCAGCAGCAGCAGGCAGCAGCTGCAGGCAGCAGCAGCAGACAGCAGCGGCAGGCAGCAGGAGCAGGCTGCAGCACCAGGCAGCAGAAGCAGGTAGCAGCAGCAGGCAGCAGCAGTGGCACCAGCAGCAGGCAGCAGCAGCAGGCAGCAGCAGCAAGCAGCAGCAACAAGCAGCTGCAGCAAGCAGCAGCAGCAAGCAGCAGCAGCAGCAGGCAGCAGCAGCAGGCAGCAGCAGCAGCAGGCAACAGCAGCAGGCAGCAGCAGTAGGCAGCCAGCAGCAGTAGGCAGCCAGCAGCAGCAGGCAGCAGCAGCAGGCAGCAGCAGGCAGCAGCAGCAGGCAGCAGCAGCAGGCAGCAGCAGCAGCAAGCAGCAGCAGCAGGCTGCAGCAGTAGGCAGCCAGCACCAGTAGGCAGCCAGCAGCAGCAGGCACCAGCACCAGGCAGCAGCAGCAGGCAGCAGCAGCAGCAAGCAGCAGCAGCAGCAAGCAGCAGCAGCAGCAAGCAGCAGCAAGCAGTTGCAGCAAGCAGAAGCAGCAGCAGCAAGCAGCAGCAGCAGCAGCAAGCAGCAAGCAGCAGTTAGCAGCAGCAGCAAGCAGCAGCAGCAGCAAGCAGCAGCAGCAGCAGCAAACAGCAGCAGCAACAAGCAGCAGCAGCAACAAGCAGCAGCAGCAAGCAGCAGCTGCAGCAAGCAGTAGCAGCAGGAGCAAGCAGCAGCAGCAAGCAGCAGCAGCGGCAAGCAGCAGCAGCAGTAAGCAGCAGCAGCAAGCAGTAGCAGCAGCAGCAAGCAGCGGCAAGCAGCAGCAGCAAGCAGCAGCAGCAAGCAGCAGCAGCAGCAAGCAGCAGCAGCTAGCAGCAGCAGCAGCAAGCAGCAAGCACCAAGCAGCAAGCAGCAGCAAGCAGCAGCAGCGGCAAGCAGCAGCAGCAGCAGCAGCAAGCAGCAGCAAGCAGCAGCAGCAGCAGCAGCAGCAGCAGTAAGCAGCAGCAGCAACAAGCAGCAGCAGCAACAAACAGCAGCAGCAAGCAGCACCAGCAGCAAGCAGTAGCAGCAGCAGCAGCAAGCAGCAGCAGCAGTAAGCAGCAGCAATCAGCAGCAGCAGCAAGCAGCAGCAGCAGGCAGCAGCAGCAAGCAGCAGCAGCAGGCCGCAGCAGTAGGCAGCCGGTAACAGTAGGCAGCCAGCAGCAGCAGGCAGCAGCAGCAGGCAGCAGCAGCAAGCAGCAGCAGCAAGCAGCAGCAGCAGCAGCAAGCAGCAGCAGCAAGTAGCAGCACCAAGCTGCAGCAGCAAGCAGCAGCAGCAAGCAGCAGCAGCAGCAGCAGCAAGCAGCAGCAGCAGCAGCAGCAAGCAGCAGCAGCAAGCAGCAGCAGCAGCAGCAGCAGCAAGCAGCAGCAGCAACAAGCAGCAGCAGCAACAAGCAGCAGCAGCAACAAGCAGCAGCAGCAAGCAGCAGCAGCAGCATCAAGCAGCAGCAGCAGCAAGCAGCAGCAGCAGCAGCAAGCAGCAACAGCAGCAGCAGCAAGCAGCAGCAGCAGAAGCAGGCAGCAGCAGCAGGCAGCAGCAGTAGGCAGCCAGCAGCAGTAGGCAGCCAGCAGCAGCAGGCAGCAGCTGCAGGCAGCAGCAGCAGACAGCAGCTGCAGGCAGCAGGAGCAGGCTGCAGCCCCAGTCAGCAGAAGCAGGCAGCAGCAGGCAGCAGCAGCAGGCAGCAGCTTTAAGCAGCAGCAACAAGCAGCTGCAGCAAGCAGCAGCAACAAGCAGCTGCAGCAAGCAGCAGCAACAAGCAGCAGCAGCAAGCAGCAGCAGCAGCAGGCAGCAGCTTTAAGCAGCAGCAACAAGCAGCTGCAGCAAGCAGCAGCAACAAGCAGCAGCAGCAAGCAGCAGCAGCAGCAGGCAGCAGCAGCAGGCAGCAGCAGTAGGCAGCCAGCAGCAGTAGGCAGCCAGCAGCAGCAGGCAGCAGCAGGCAGCAGCAGCAGGCAGCAGCAGCAAGCAGCAGTAGCAGGCTGCAGCAGTAGGCAGCCAGCACCAGTAGGCAGCCAGCAGCAGCAGGCAACAGCACCAGGCAGCAGCAGCAGGCAGCAGCAGCAGCAAGCAGCTGCAGCAAGCAGCAGCAGCAAGCAGCAGCAGCAACGAGCAGCAGCAGCTGCAAGCAGCAGCATCAGCAGCAGCAGCAGCAGCAAGCAGCAGCAGCAGCAGCAGCAGCAGCAGCAGCAAGCAGCAGCAGCAGCAGCAGCAGCAGCAGCAAGCAGCAGCAGCAGCAGCAGCAAGCAGCAGCAAGCAGCAGCAGCAAGCAGCAGCAGCAAGCAGCAGCAGCAGAAAGCAGCAGCAAGCAGCAAGCAGCAGCCGCAAGCACCAGCAGCAAGCAGCAGCAGCAAGCAGCAGCAGCAAGCATCACCATCAAGCAGCAGCATCAGCAGCAGCAGCAGCAAGCAGCGGCAGCAAGCAGCAGCGGCAGCAAGCAGCAGCAGCAGCAGCAGCAGCAGCAGCAGCAAGCAGCAGCAGCAGCAAGCAGCAGCAGCAACAAACAGCAGCAGCAACAAGCAGCAGCAGCAGCAAGCAGCAGCAGCAGCAAGCAGCAGCAAGCAGCAGGAAGCAGCAAGCAGCAAACAGCAGCCGCAAGCACCAGCAGCAAGCAGCAGCCGCAAGCAGCAGCAGCAAGCAGCAGCAGCAAGCAGCCGCAGCAAGCAGCCGCAGCAAGCAGCAGCAGCAAGCAGCAGCAGCAAGCAGCAGCAGCAAGCAGAAGCAGCAAGCAGCAGCAGCAAGCAGCACCAGCAAGCAGCAGCAAGCAGCAGCAAGCAGCAGCAAGCAGCAGCAGCACCAAGCAGCAGCAGCAGCAGCAGGCAGCAGCACCAGGCAGCAGCAGCAGGCAGCAGCACCAGGCAGCAGCAGCAGGCAGCAGCAGCAAGCAGCAGCAACTAGCAGCTGCAGCAAGCAGCAGCAGCAAGCAGCAGCAGCAGACAGCAGCAGCAGCAAGCAGCAGCAGCATGCAGCAGCAGCAAGCAGCAGCAGCAGGCAGCAGCAGTAGCCAGCCAGCAGCATTAGGCAGCCAGCAGCAGCAGCAGGCCGCAGCAGCAACCGGCAGCAGCAGCAAGCAGCAGCAGGCAGCAGCAGCAAGCAGCAGCAGCAGCAGCAGGCAGCAGCAGCAAGCAGCAGCAGCAGGCTGCAGCAGTAGGCCGCCAGCAGCAGTAGGCAGCCAGCAGCAGCACGCAGCAGCACCAAGCAGCAGCAGGCAGCAGCAGCAGCAAGCAGCAGCAGCAGCAAGCAGCAGCAGCAAGTAGCAGCAACAAGCTGCAGCTGCAAGCAGCAGCATCAGCAAGCAGCAGCAGCAGCAGCAGCAAGTAGCAGCAACAAGCTGCAGCTGCAAGCAGCAGCATCAGCAAGCAGGAGCAGCAAGCAGCAGCAGCAGCAGCAAGCAGCAGCAGCAACAAGCAGCAGCAGCAACAAGCAGCAGCAGCAACAAGCAGCAGCACCAGCAAGCAGCAGCAGCACCAGCAAGTAGCAGCAGCAGGAGCAGCAGCAGCAGCAGCAAGCAGCAGCAGCAAGCAGCAGCAGCAAGCAGCAAGGAGCAGCAAGCAGCAAGCAGCAGCAAGCAAGCAGCAAGCAGCAGCAGCAAGCAGCAGAAGCAAGCTGCAGCAGCAGCAAGCAGCAGCAGCAGCAAGCAGCAGCAGGTAGCAGCAAGCTGCAGCAGCAAGCTGCAGCAGCAAGCTGCAGCAGCAAGCAGCAGGCAGCAGCAGCAGGCAGCAGCAGTAGGCAGCCAGCAGCAGTAGGCAGCCAGCAGCAGCAGGCAGCAGCACCAGGCAGCAGAAGCAGCAGGCAGCAGCAGAAGCAAGCAGCAGCAGCAGCAAGCAGCAGAAAGCAGCAGCAGCAGCAAGCAGCAGCAAGTAGCAGCAACAGCAAGCAGCAGCAGCAAGCAGCAGCAAGCAGCAGCAAGCAGCAGCAGCAGCAGCAGCAAGCAGAAGCAGCAGCAAGCAGCAGCAGCAGCAACAAAGAGCAGCAGCAAGCAGCAGCAGCTACAAGCAGCAGCAAGAAGCAGCAGCAGGCAGCAGCCGCAGCAAGCAGCAGCCGCAGCAAGCAGCAGCAGCAAGCAGCAGCAGCAGCAAGCAGCAGCAGCAATCAGCAGCAAGCAGCAGCATCAAGCAGCAGCAGCAAGCAGCAAGCACCAGCAGCAGCAAGCAACAGCAGCAGCAGTAGCAAGCAACAGCAGCAGCAAGCAGCAGCAGCAAGCAGCAGCAGCAACAAGCAGCAGAAGCAACAAGCAGCAGCAAGCAGTAGCAGCAGCAGCAAGCAGCAGTAGCAGCAAGCAGCAGCAAGCAGCAGCAGCAGCAGCAGCAGCAAGCAGCAGCAGCTAGCAGCAGCAGCAGCAAGCAGCAGCAAGCAGCAAGCAGTAGCAAGCAGCAGCAAGCAGCAGCAGCAAGCAGCGGCAGCAAGCAGCAGCAGCAGGCGGCAGCAGCAGGCAGCAGCAGCAGAGAGCAGCAGCAAGCACCAGCAGCAGGCAGCAGCATTTGGCAGCCAGCAGCAGCAGGCAGCAGCAGTAGGCAGCCAGCAGCAGCAGGCACCAGCAGCAGGCAGCAGCACCAGAGGCAGCAGCAGCAGCAAGCAGCAGCAAGCAGCAGCAGAGAGCAGAAGCAGCAAGCAGCAGCAGCAGCAAGCAGCAGCAGCAGGAGCAGCAGCAAGCAGCAGCAGCAGCAGCAGGCAGCAGCTTTAAGCAGCAGCAACAAGCAGCTGCAGCAAGCAGCAGCAACAAGCAGCAGCAGCAAGCAGCAGCAGCAGCAGGCAGCAGCAGCAGGCAGCAGCAGTAGGCAGCCAGCAGCAGTAGGCAGCCAGCAGCAGCAGGCAGCAGCAGCAGGCAGCAGCAGGCAGCAGCAGCAGGCAGCAGCAGCAGGCAGCAGCAGTAAGCAGCAGTAGCAGGCTGCAGCAGTAGGCAGCCAGCACCAGTAGGCAGCCAGCAGCAGCAGGCAACAGCACCAGGCAGCAGCAGCAGGCAGCAGCAGCAGCAAGCAGCTGCAGCAAGCAGCAGCAGCAGCAACGAGCAGCAGCAGCTGCAAGCAGCAGCATCAGCAGCAGCAGCAGCAGCAAGCAGCAGCAGCAGCAGCAGCAGCAGCAAGCAGCAGCAGCAGCAGCAGCAGCAGCAAGCAGCAGCAGCAGCAGCAGCAAGCAGCAGCACCAGCAAGCAGCAGCAGCAGCAGCAGCAGCAAGCAGCAGCAGTAGCAGCAGCAAGCAGCAGCAGCAAGCAGCAGCAGCAGAAAGCAGCAGCAAGCAGCAAGCAGCAGCCGCAAGCACCAGCAGCAAGCAGCAGCAGCAAGCAGCAGCAGGTAGCAGAAGCAGCAAGCAGCAGCAGCAAGCATCACCATCAAGCAGCAGCATCAGCAGCAGCAGCAGCAAGCAGCGGCAGCAAGCAGCAGCGGCAGCAAGCAGCAGCAGCAGCAGCAGCAGCAGCAAGCAGCAGCAGCAGCAGCAGCAGCAGCAAGCAGCAGCAGCAGCAACAAACAGCAGCAGCAACAAGCAGCAGCAGCAGCAAGCAGCAGCAGCAGCAAGCAGCAGCAGCAGCAAGCAGCAGCAAGCAGCAGGAAGCAGCAAGCAGCAAACAGCAGCCGCAAGCACCAGCAGCAAGCAGCAGCCGCAAGCAGCAGCAGCAAGCAGCAGCAGCAAGCAGCCGCAGCAAGCAGCCGCAGCAAGCAGCAGCAGCAAGCAGCAGCAGCAAGCAGAAGCAGCAAGCAGCAGCAGCAAGCAGCAGCAAGCAGCAGCAAGCAGCAGCAAGCAGCAGCAGGTAGCAGCAGCAGCAAGCAGCAGCAGCAAGCAGCACCAGCAAGCAGCAGCAAGCAGCAGCAGCAGCACCAAGCAGCAGCAGCAGCAGCAGGCAGCAGCACCAGGCAGCAGCAGCAGGCAGCAGCACCAGGCAGCAGCAGCAGGCAGCAGCAGCAAGCAGCAGCAACAAGCAGCTGCAGCAAGCAGCAGCAGCAAGCAGCAGCAGCAGACAGCAGCAGCAGCAAGCAGCAGCAGCATGCAGCAGCAGCAAGCAGCAGCAGCAGGCAGCAGCAGTAGCCAGCCAGCAGCATTAGGCAGCCAGCAGCAGCAGCAGGCAGCAGCAGCAACCGGCAGCAGCAGCAAGCAGCAGCAGGCAGCAGCAGCAAGCAGCAGCAGCAGCAGGCAGCAGCAGCAAGCAGCAGCAGCAGGCTGCAGCAGTAGGCCGCCAGCAGCAGTAGGCAGCCAGCAGCAGCACGCAGCAGCACCAAGCAGCAGCAGGCAGCAGCAGCAGCAGCAAGCAGCAGCAGCAAGTAGCAGCAACAAGCTGCAGCTGCAAGCAGCAGCATCAGCAAGCAGCAGCAGCAGCAGCAAGCAGCAGCAGCAAGTAGCAGCAACAAGCTGCAGCTGCAAGCAGCAGCATCAGCAAGCAGGAGCAGCAAGCAGCAGCAGCAGCAGCAAGCAGCAGCAGCAACAAGCAGCAGCAGCAACAAGCAGCAGCAGCAACAAGCAGCAGCACCAGCAAGCTGCAGCAGCACCAGCAAGTAGCAGCAGCAGGAGCAGCAGCAGCAGCAGCAAGCAGCAGCAGCAAGCAGCAGCAGCAAGCAGCAAGGAGCAGCAAGCAGCAAGCAGCAGCAAGCAAGCAGCAAGCAGCAGCAAGCAAGCAGCAAGCAGCAGCAGCAAGCAGCAGAAGCAAGCTGCAGCAGCAGCAAGCAGCAGCAGCAAGCTGCAGCAGCAAGCAGCAGCAGCAGGCAGCAGCAGCAGGCAGCAGCAGTAGGCAGCCAGCAGCAGTAGGCAGCCAGCAGCAGCAGGCAGCAGCATCAGGCAGCAGCAGAAGCAAGCAGCAGCAGCAGCAAGCAGCAGCAGCAGCAAGCAGCAGAAAGCAGCAGCAGCAGCAAGCAGCAGCAAGTAGCAGCAACAGCAAGCAGCAGCAGCAAGCAGCAGCAGCAGCAGCAAGCAGAAGCAGCAGCAAGCAGCAGCAGCAGCAGCAACAAGCAGCAGCAGCAAGCAGCAGCAGCTACAAGCAGCAGCAAGAAGCAGCAGCAGCAAGCAGCAGCGCGCAAGCAGCAGCAGCAGGCAGCAGCCGCAGCAAGCAGCAGCAGCAAGCAGCAGCAGCAATCAGCAGCAAGCAGCAGCATCAAGCAGCAGCAGCAAGCAGCAAGCACCAGCAGCAGCAAGCAACAGCAGCAGCAGTAGCAAGCAACAGCAGCAGCAAGCAGCAGCAGCAAGCAGCAGCAGCAACAAGCAGCAGAAGCAACAAGCAGCAGCAAGCAGTAGCAGCAGCAGCAAGCAGCAGTAGCAGCAAGCAGCAGCAAGCAGCAGCAGCAGCAAGCAGCAGCAAGCAGCAAGCAACAGCAAGCAGCAGCAAGCAGCAAGCAGCAGCAAGCAGCGGCAGCAAGCAGCAGCAGCAGGCGGCAGCAGCAGGCAGCAGCAGCAGCAGAGAGCAGCAGCAAGCAGCAGCAGCAGGCAGCAGCATTTGGCAGCCAGCAGCAGCAGGCAGCAGCAGTAGGCAGCCAGCAGCAGCAGGCACCAGCAGCAGGCAGCAGCACCAGACAGCAGCAGAGGCAGCAGCAGCAGCAAGCAGCAGCAGAGAGCAGCAGCAGCAAGCAGCAGCAGCAGCAAGCAGCAGCAGCAGTAGCAGCAGCAATCAGCAGCAAGCAGCAAGCAGCAGCAAGCAGCAGCAGCAGCAAGCAGCAGCAGCTAGCAGCAGCAGCAGCAAGCAGCAACAAGCAGCAAGCAGCAGCAAGCAGCAGCAGCCGGCAGCAAGCAGCAGCAGCAGGCGGCAGCAGCAGCCAGCAGCAGCAAGCAGCAGCAGCAGAGAGCAGCAGCAAGCAGCAGCAGCAGGCAGCAGCAGTAGGCAGCCAGCAGCAGTAGGCAGCCAGCAGCAGCAGGCAGCAGCAGCAGGCAGCAGCAGCAGGCAGCAGCAGCAGCAAGCAGCAGCAAGCAGCAAGCAGTAGCAAGCAGCAGCAAGCAGCAAGCAGCAGCAAGCAGCAGCAGCAAGCAGCGGCAGCAAGCAGCAGCAGCAGGCGGCAGCAGCAGGCAGCAGCAGCAGAGAGCAGCAGCAAGCACCAGCAGCAGGCAGCAGCATTTGGCAGCCAGCAGCAGCAGGCAGCAGCAGTAGGCAGCCAGCAGCAGCAGGCACCAGCAGCAGGCAGCAGCACCAGAGGCAGCAGCAGCAGCAAGCAGCAGCAAGCAGCAGCAGAGAGCAGAAGCAGCAAGCAGCAGCAGCAGCAAGCAGCAGCAGCAGGAGCAGCAGCACAGCAGCAGCAGCAGCAGGCAGCAGCTTTAAGCAGCAGCAACAAGCAGCTGCAGCAAGCAGCAGCAACAAGCAGCAGCAGCAAGCAGCAGCAGCAGCAGGCAGCAGCAGCAGGCAGCAGCAGTAGGCAGCCAGCAGCAGTAGGCAGCCAGCAGCAGCAGGCAGCAGCAGCAGGCAGCAGCAGGCAGCAGCAGCAGGCAGCAGCAGCAGGCAGCAGCAGTAAGCAGCAGTAGCAGGCTGTAGCAGTAGGCAGCCAGCACCAGTAGGCAGCCAGCAGCAGCAGGCAACAGCACCAGGCAGCAGCAGCAGGCAGCAGCAGCAGCAAGCAGCTGCAGCAAGCAGCAGCAGCAGCAACGAGCAGCAGCAGCTGCAAGCAGCAGCATCAGCAGCAGCAGCAGCAGCAAGCAGCAGCAGCAGCAGCAGCAGCAGCAGCAGCAGCAGCAGCAAGCAGCAGCAGCAGCAGCAGCAGCAGCAGCAGCAAGCAGCAGCAGCAGCAAGCAGCAGCACCAGCAAGCAGCAGCAGCAGCAGCAAGCAGCAGCAGTAGCAGCAGCAAGCAGCAGCAGCAAGCAGCAGCAGCAGAAAGCAGCAGCAAGCAGCAAGCAGCAGCCGCAAGCACCAGCAGCAAGCAGCAGCAGCAAGCAGCAGCAGGTAGCAGCAGCAGCAAGCAGCAGCAGCAAGCATCACCATCAAGCAGCAGCATCAGCAGCAGCAGCAGCAAGCAGCGGCAGCAAGCAGCAGCGGCAGCAAGCAGCAGCAGCAGCAGCAGCAGCAGCAAGCAGCAGCAGCAGCAGCAGCAGCAGCAGCAAGCAGCAGCAGCAGCAACAAACAGCAGCAGCAACAAGCAGCAGCAGCAGCAAGCAGCAGCAAGCAGCAGGAAGCAGCAAGCAGCAAACAGCAGCCGCAAGCACCAGCAGCAAGCAGCAGCCGCAAGCAGCAGCAGCAAGCAGCAGCAGCAAGCAGCCGCAGCAAGCAGCCGCAGCAAGCAGCAGCAGCAAGCAGCAGCAGCAAGCAGAAGCAGCAAGCAGCAGCAGCAAGCAGCAGCAAGCAGCAGCAAGCAGCAGCAGGTAGCAGCAGCAGCAAGCAGCAGCAGCAAGCAGCACCAGCAAGCAGCAGCAAGCAGCAGCAGCAGCACCAAGCAGCAGCAGCAGCAGCAGGCAGCAGCACCAGGCAGCAGCAGCAGGCAGCAGCACCAGGCAGCAGCAGCAGGCAGCAGCAGCAAGCAGCAGCAACAAGCAGCTGCAGCAAGCAGCAGCAGCAAGCAGCAGCAGCAGACAGCAGCAGCAGCAAGCAGCAGCAGCATGCAGCAGCAGCAAGCAGCAGCACCAGGCAGCAGCAGTAGCCAGCCAGCAGCATTAGGCAGCCAGCAGCAGCAGCAGGCAGCAGCAGCAACCGGCAGCAGCAGCAAGCAGCAGCAGGCAGCAGCAGCAAGCAGCAGCAGCAGCAGGCAGCAGCAGCAAGCAGCAGCAGCAGGCTGCAGCAGTAGGCCGCCAGCAGCAGTAGGCAGCCAGCAGCAGCACGCAGCAGCACCAAGCAGCAGCAGGCAGCAGCAGCAGCAGCAAGCAGCAGCAGCAAGTAGCAGCAACAAGCTGCAGCTGCAAGCAGCAGCATCAGCAAGCAGCAGCAGCAGCAGCAGCAAGCAGCAGCAGCAAGTAGCAGCAACAAGCTGCAGCTGCAAGCAGCAGCATCAGCAAGCAGGAGCAGCAAGCAGCAGCAGCAGCAGCAAGCAGCAGCAGCAACAAGCAGCAGCAGCAACAAGCAGCAGCAGCAACAAGCAGCAGCACCAGCAAGCAGCAGCAGCACCAGCAAGTAGCAGCAGCAGGAGCAGCAGCAGCAGCAGCAAGCAGCAGCAGCAAGCAGCAGCAGCAAGCAGCAAGGAGCAGCAAGCAGCAAGCAGCAGCAAGCAAGCAGCAAGCAGCAGCAAGCAAGCAGCAAGCAGCAGCAGCAAGCAGCAGAAGCAAGCTGCAGCAGCAGCAAGCAGCAGCAGCAAGCAGCAGCAGGTAGCAGCAAGCTGCAGCAGCAAGCAGCAGCAGCAGGCAGCAGCAGCAGGCAGCAGCAGTAGGCAGCCAGCAGCAGTAGGCAGCCAGCAGCAGCAGGCAGCAGCATCAGGCAGCAGCAGAAGCAAGCAGCAACAGCAGCAAGCAGCAGCAGCAGCAAGCAGCAGAAAGCAGCAGCAGCAGCAAGCAGCAGCAAGTAGCAGCAACAGCAAGCAGCAGCAGCAAGCAGCAGCAGCAGCAGCAGCAAGCAGAAGCAGCAGCAAGCAGCAGCAGCAGCAGCAACAAGCAGCAGCAGCAAGCAGCAGCAGCTACAAGCAGCAGCAAGAAGCAGCAGCAGCAAGCAGCAGCGCGCAAGCAGCAGCAGCAGGCAGCAGCCGCAGCAAGCAGCAGCAGCAAGCAGCAGCAGCAGCAAGCAGCAGCAGCAATCAGCAGCAAGCAGCAGCATCAAGCAGCAGCAGCAAGCAGCAAGCACCAGCAGCAGCAAGCAACAGCAGCAGCAGTAGCAAGCAACAGCAGCAGCAAGCAGCAGCAGCAAGCAGCAGCAGCAACAAGCAGCAGAAGCAACAAGCAGCAGCAAGCAGTAGCAGCAGCAGCAAGCAGCAGTAGCAGCAAGCAGCAGCAAGCAGCAGCAGCAGCAAGCAGCAGCAGCTAGCAGCAGCAGCAGCAAGCAGCAGCAAGCAGCAAGCAACAGCAAGCAGCAGCAAGCAGCAAGCAGCAGCAAGCAGCGGCAGCAAGCAGCAGCAGCAGGCGGCAGCAGCAGGCAGCAGCAGCAGCAGAGAGCAGCAGCAAGCAGCAGCAGCAGGCAGCAGCATTTGGCAGCCAGCAGCAGCAGGCAGCAGCAGTAGGCAGCCAGCAGCAGCAGGCACCAGCAGCAGGCAGCAGCACCAGACAGCAGCAGAGGCAGCAGCAGCAGCAAGCAGCAGCAGAGAGCAGCAGCAGCAAGCAGCAGCAGCAGCAAGCAGCAGCAGCAGTAGCAGCAGCAAGCAGCAGCAGCAGCAAGCAGCAGCAAGCAGCAGCAACAAGCAGCAGCAGCAGCAATCAGCAGCAAGCAGCAAGCAGCAGCAAGCAGCAGCAGCAAGCAGCAGCAGCTAGCAGCAGCAGCAGCAAGCAGCAACAAGCAGCAAGCAGCAGCAAGCAGCAGCAGCCGGCAGCAAGCAGCAGCAGCAGGCGGCAGCAGCAGCCAGCAGCAGCAAGCAGCAGCAGCAGAGAGCAGCAGCAAGCAGCAGCAGCAGGCAGCAGCAGTAGGCAGCCAGCAGCAGTAGGCAGCCAGCAGCAGCAGCAGGCAGCAGCAGCAGCAAGCAGCAGCAAGCAGCAGCAGCAATCAGCAGCAGCAGCAAGCAGCAGCAGCAACAAGCAGCAGCAGCAAGCAGCAGCAGCAGCAGCAAGCAGCAGCAAGCAGCAGCAGCAGCAGCAAGCAGCAGCAAGCAGCAGCAAGCAGCAAACAGCAGCCGCAAGCACCAGCAGCAAGCAGCAGCCGCAAGCAGCAGCAGCAAGCAGCAGCAGCAAGCAGCCACTGCAAGCAGCAGCAGCAAGCAGCAGCAGCAAGCAGACGCAACAAGCAGCAGCAGCAAGCAGCAGCACCAGGTAGCAGCAGCAGCAAGCAGCAGCAGCAAGCAGCACCAGCAAGCACCAGCAGCAAGCAGCAGCAGCAGCACCAAGCAGCAGCAGCAGGCAGCAGCACCAGGCAGCAGCAGCAGGCAGCAGCAGCAAGCAGCAGCAACAAGCAGCTGCAGCAAGCAGCAGCAGCAGCAGCAGACAGCAGCAGCAGCAAGCAGCAGCAGCATGCAGCAGCAGCAAGCAGCAGCAGCAGGCAGCAGCAGTAGGCTGCCAGCAGCAGTAGGCAGTCAGCAGCAGCTGGCAGCAGCAGCAGGCAGCAGCAGCAAGCAGCAGCAACCGGCAGCCAGCAGCAAGCAGCAGCAGGCAGCAGCAGGCAGCAGCAGCAAGCAGCAGCTGCAGGCAGCAGCAGCAGGCTGCAGCAGTAGGCCGCCAGCAGCAGTAGGCAGCCAGCAGCAGCACGCAGCAGCACCAGGCAGCAGCAGCAGGCAGCAGCAGCAGCAAGCAGCAGCAGCAGCAGCAGCAAGTAGCAGCAACAAGCTGCAGCAGCAAGCAGCAGCAGCAGCAAGCAGCAGCCGCAGCAAGCAGCAGCAGCAACAAGCAGCAGCAGCAACAAGCAGCAGCACCAAGCAGCAGCTGCAAGTAGCAGCAGCAGGAGCAGCAGCAGCAGCAGCAAGCAGCACAGCAAGCAGCAGCAGCAGCAGCAGCAGCAGCAGCAAGCAGCAGCATCAGCAAGCAGGCAGCAGCAGCAAGCAGCAGCAGCAGAGAGCAGCAGCAAGCAGCAGCAGCTACAAGCAGCAGCAAGCAGCAGCAGCAAGCAGCAGCAGCAGCAAGCAGCAGCGCGCAAGCAGCAGCAGCAGCAGCAGCAGCAGCAGTAGCAGCAGCAGGCAGCAGCAGGAGCAAGCAGCAGCAAGCAGCAGCAGCAATCAGCAGCAGCAAGCATTAGCAGCAAGCAGCAGCAGCAGCAACAAGCAGCAGCAGCAAGCAGCAGCAGCAAGCAACAGCAGCAGCAAGCAGCAGCAGCAAGCAGCAGCAGCAGCAGGCAGCAGCAGGAGCAAGCAGCAGCAAGCAGCAGCAGCAAGCAGCAGCAGCAATCAGCAGCAGCAAGCAGCAGCAGCAAGCAACAAACATCAACAGCAAGCAGCAGCAGCAGCAAGCAGCAGCAGCAAGCAGCAGCAGCAATCAGCAGCAGCAAGCAGCAGCAGCTGCAAGCAGCAGCATCAAGCAGCAGCATCAAGCAGCAAGCAGCAGCAGCAAGCACCAGCAGCAGCAAGGAGCAGCAGCAGCAAGCAGCAGCAGCAGCAAGCAACAGCAGCAGCAAGCAGCAGCAGCAAGAAGCAGCAGCAGCAAGTAGAAGCAGCAAGCAGCAGCAGCAGTAGCAGCAGCAAGCAGCAGCAGCAGCAGCAAGCAGCAGCAGCAAGCAGCAGCAGCAGCAAGCAGCAGCAGCAGGCAGCAGCAGTAGGCAGCCAGCAGCAGTAGGAAGCCAGCAGCAGCAGGCAGCAGCAGGCAGGAACAGAAGGCTGCAGCACCAGGCAGCAGCAGCAAGCAGCAGCAGCAGGCAGCAGAACCAGGCAGCAGCAGCAGGCAGCAGCAGTAGGCAGCCAGCAGCAGGAGGCAGCAGCTGCAGGCAGCAGCAGCATTCAGCAACAGCAGGCTGCAGCAGCAAGCAGCAGCAGCAGGCTGCAGCAGTAGGCAGCCAGCACCAGTAGGCAGCCAGGAGCAGCAGGCAGCAGCACCAGGCAGCAGCAAGCAGCAGCAGCATCAGCAGAGGCAGCAGCAGCAGCAAGCAGCAGCAGCAAGCAGCAGCAGCAGCAAGCAGCAGCACGCAGCAAGGAGCAGCAGGCAGCAAGCAGCAGAAAGCAAGCAGCAAGCAGCAGCAGCAAGCAGCAGAAGCAAGCTGCAGCAGCAGCAAGCAGAAGCGGCAAGCAGCAGCAGCAAGCAGCAGCAGGTAGCAGCAGCAGCAAGCAGCAGCAGCAAGCAGCAGCAGCAAGCAGCAGCAGGCAGCAGCAGCAGGCAGCAGCAGCTGGCAGCAGCAGCAGAGAGCAGCAGCAAGCCGCAGCAGCAGGCAGCAGCAGTAGGCAGCCAGCAGCAGCAGGCAGCAGCAGCAGGCAGCAGCAGTAGGCAGCCAGCAGCAGTAGGCAGCCAGCAGCAGCAGGCAGCAGCAGCAGGCAGCAGCACCAGGCAGCAGCAGCAGGCAGCAGCAGAAGCAAGCAGCAGCAGCAAGCAGCAGCAGCAAGCAGCAGAAAGCAGCAGCAACAAGCAGCAGCAGCAAGCAGCAGCAGCAAGCGGCAGCAAGTAGCAGCAGCAGCAGCAGCAGCAGCAGCAGCAGCAGCAGCAAGCAGCAGCAGCAAGCAGCAGCAGCAGCAGCAAGCAGCAGCAGCAGCAGCAGCAAGCAGCAGCAGCAGCCAGCAGCAGCAAGCAGCAGCAGCAGCCAGCAGCAGCAGGCAGCAGCAGCAGCAAGCAGCAGCAGCAAGCACCAGCAGCAAGCAGCAGCAGCAAGCAAGCAGCAC
>JARKHS020026793.1:0-110000 GCA_030143305.2 Amblyomma americanum
CACACGGGACGGAGAGGCAAAGAGACACCGTATGGCTCAGTTTAAACAAACAGGTATATTCAATAATTACACATGGTTAAGGTTATACATCAGAGGCTGGGGCGTCCGAGCTTACGTGCCGACGACTTCATGGGGGCGATGGAGTGGCTCCGGAGTTGGGCTCGAGCGGTTGCTGGCAGAAGCTGCACGCCGTCGGGCTTCGGCACTGAAGGCTCTCTTGGCGAACGATGTCGTCCTCAGCGTGTATGCAGTAGAATTTCAATAGTCGTCCGTTTCTTCGAGGATGGTTCACAAACCCTTCCTCTAGTGTCGTTCGGCTTGGAAGATGAACAGGAGGCGAGCTTGTAGATGATGACAGCAGAGCATAATTTTACAACATACATATACAGAGAGTTAAACTGGAAAAAGCAGAACTGAATTTACAAAAGAACAAACTTTGCACTACTTTACTCATCGACCGGGCAGGTTAGTGCCTAAGTAGCATCACATTACATGCTAAGCATGGAGCCCCAGCTCAGACTGGACTGCATCCGTTTACATGTGCTTTTAAGCACTTGATTAACAAAGGACTAAGGGCGGTCATTTCCAGTGGCCCGCCCAAAGCATCAATTCTCCAATCCAAAATAACATGCGAGATGGGGACCACCCCTTTGGGTTGGGCTTAGCCTCGAACCCAGAGTCTGTTAACAATACAAACTAAATAAACAACAAAAACGCCACCACTCTCTCTCAAGTGAGAGTATACACAGGCTCTCTCTTCGGAGCTAATTCACTAGCGCCTGTCTTTCCACATTCTTGGCGAGTACTGCCTGTCCGCCATGACAGGTGTCCGTCGCGGCCCTTCTGGGAAGCTGTGGGTGCCTTCCCGGCGATAGCCCACGACAAAGGGGGGGGGAGGGAAAGAATGTCGTCTTCGCGGTAGCGCATAGCGTCGGCTGTGGTACGGCGCGCTCTGGCCCGCTGACAGCTCCCTTGTCCTGGAATGTAACCGGAAATTGGGGAGGATAAAGCCTGTTTCCCCGGGGCGGCGGCGGGTCCGGTTTTTCTGGTCGTCACTCAAAGAGCATGGCTGGGTAATTGATGATGCCGCTGTCACGGGTCTCCGTCTACGCCGCGCCGTCGAACGTGGATCCTCGTAGCACACACGGAATGTCACACTCGCTCACCCTCCAGAAGAATGTTCTCCGAACATTTGAGTCCACGCAGCTCCCCTTGTCTTTCTGAATCGCCTCGCACAGTGCGTCCGACAAAACACTTTTCGCTGCACTCAACACCACTGCACAACACCATATGCCTCCGCTGTCAATACTGGCGTCTCCAGGGGCAGCACTGATCTTCTTTTACAGATAAACATGAAACTCAGCACCCAAGCCTCTCCTTTCTAGTCCAAACTGGACGAAATAAATTTACCACAGTTACAAAGGAGCTCCCACTTCTAGCACGATCACGGCACAGACAAAAATATAGATAACGAAAGGAAGTAGGGCAGGTTCTGCATGCGCTCCGCATGCTCTCCTGTGCAGGTGTTACTTAATGACAGAAAGGTTTAACTACCAACTCCGATAACTTAACACATAAGCACATAGCAATGTTATGAGCTGCGGCATTACACAATTCTAACCAGTTCACAACTCCGCTCTGTTTACGCCATTAGTCCGACTTAGCTTTCCGATTTCGCAGCGGATATCGGCCTTCATGAGTCATACTAAGTAAGTCTGTGCCCCTTTGTCTGCTTTGGGACTCGCGAGGGCTCGTGGCAGGAGCCTCTCCTGGCGTTATCTGCGCGGCAACCTCGCGCGCTTCTTCTTCTAGCAATGCATGAAGTAAATCCGGTGGCATTCCGGCCGTCACCTCGGGCGCCTGCCGAACAAATGCAGGAGAGGGCGTTTCTTGCGAACTATCTGCGCGCTCCGCTTCACTTCTGTCCCCATCAAAATCCGCGCTTTCCCTTTCCTCATTTCGTGAATACTGAACCGGTGCCGACTTGAGGCGATTTGCGTGTATCCTTATCAAACGCCGGTTCACGTCTCGGACTCTGAAGTTTACCGGAGAAAGCTTCTCGACAACCTCGCACGGTCCTCTCCACTTCGTCTGGAACTTACGAGCTAGCCCAATCTGCCTTTGGCAGTTTTCAATGTACACGCTGTCCCCCACATCAAACGGCGCGTCTCTAGCACTGCGATCGTGCACCTCCTTCCTGCGCTTCGCCGCTTTCTTTAAGGACTCCTTTGCGATGTCCCTCGCCACTTGCAAGCGCGATTCTAGCTCAACCTTATAGTCGTCCAGTGAAGCGTATGGGACACGACGGGGGCCCTCTGGCACTTCACTAGGCTGGTCCGGGTCTCGGCCGTAGAGAAGAAAGAATGGCGATTCGCCCGTGCTCTCGTGTGCTGCGGAATTGTAGGCAAACATTGCATACGGGAGCCACAAGTCCCAGTCCCGCTGGTCGCGCGAAACAAAATGCGACAGGAACCCGGCCACGGTTTGGTTCAGTCGCTCCACCGCGCCGTTGCAAGCCGGATGGTACGGTGTTGTCTGCTTCTTAGCGATCTTAAGCAGCTCGCAAACTCTCCTCATTAGCTGCGACACGAAGTTCGTTCCCCGATCTGTCAAGAGTTGCCTCGGGGGTCCATGTCGGAGCACGATCTGTTCGACAAATGCTCTTGCAACCGTGTCTGCCTTCTGATCTGGGAGTGCTACCGCTTCCGCGTATTTTGAAAGGTGGTCGACAAATACTAAAATGTACTTGTTTCCGGAAGTGGTCGTGGGCAATGGGCCCATTATGTCCATACCTGTCCGCTCGAAGGGAGCCGAAACCTCAGGGAACGGCTGAATTGGAGCTGGTCTTCGTCCCTTGGGTGTTTTTCTTTCGAGACAGGAATGACACTTCGCACAGTAGTCTCTAACATCCTGTCGCATGCCACTCCAAAAGTACAAACGCTCCACACGCCTGCGTGTCTTCGCTACGCCAAAATGACCGGCGCATGGCGCATCGTGAAACGCGCGAAGAACCCTTTCTGTCCACGACCGAGGTATGACGACTCTCTCCCAAGCGGTTTTCTCTGGTCTCCCTTTCCTGGTTGGCCTCGTGCGCCGACACAGGGTGCCGTCTTTGTCAATGAAATAACCTAGCTGTTCGGGATGAGACGGTGCGCCCTCTAAGCTTTCGATTATTCGCTTCAGGTCAGGATCTTTGCACTGCTCTGTGCGTAATTCGGCGGGGTCGACTACGGGGACAAACTCTTCTATAGCTGCCACGGCAGCTGTGCGGCTGAGTGCATCAGCATTCAGATGTGTCTTTCCTGACTTGTGCTCAACTTCAAAGCAGTATTCCTGCAGGTGTAGATTCCATCTAGCGAGTCGCGAGCTAGGGTCCCTGACACTCATCACCCATTTCAGAGGATGGCAGTCTGTGACTAGCTTGAATTTGCGGCCGTAAAGGTAGCATCTGAAGTGCTTTACTGCCCAGACAACGGCGAGGCACTCCCTTTCCGTAGCTCCGTACTTTTGCTCTGTGGGGCTCAACTGTCGGCTAGCAAAAGCAACGGGATGTTCTTTGCCCTCGATAACCTGAGATAGCACGGCACCAACTGCGAACTTTGACGCATCTGTGGCCATAACGAAGGGCAAACTAAAATCCGGGTGGCGTAACAGCGGTGCACTCATTAGCTTCCTTTTCAGGGCCCCAAAAGCATTCTCCGCGTTTTCGTCCCAGCGAAAGGCGACATTTTTGGCTGTTAAGGCGGTGAGCGGCTTAGCGAGCTTGGCGAACTCCTCTATGTGCCTTCGGTAGTAACCGATCAGGCCGAGAAACTGCCGGACCTGGCGGACGCTAGTCGGGGATGGAAAATCCGAGACACACCTTAGTTTCTCAGGGTCCGGTCGCACGCCGTCAGCTGAAACAACGTGCCCGAGGTATTTCACCTCGTTTTTGAGGAATTGGCACTTAGAGGGCTTCAGTTTGAGACCCGCTGCTCTTAGTCGCACCAAAACCTGCTCAATATCGCGCAAATGGTTATCAAAACTGCCACTGTATATGATAATGTCATCCATATACACGAAGCACAGCCTCCCCAGAAGACCTGCCAGGATAACATCAGCGGTTCTCTGCCAGACAGCAGGGCTGTTGGCCAGACCCATCGGCATTCTTTTCCATTCATAGTGCCCTGAGGGCGTGTTGAATGCCGTTTTCTCGGCATCTGCCGGATCCATTGCTATCTGCCAGAATCCCGCCGCCATGTCCACTACCGTGAAGTACCTGGCAGAGCCCAGCTGAGAAAGCGTCTCCTGTATATTGGGGATGGGGTATGGATCGATGCGAGTTACGGCATTTAGTTTGCGGTAGTCCACTACCAATCGATACGAGCCATCTGGCTTTTCCACCAATAGTGCTGGTGCTCCCCAGGGTGACTTTGAGTGTTCGACAATGCCGCGATCAATCAGGTCCTGCACCTGCCGCTCCATCTCCTCACGTTGGGAGTAAGGAATCCTGTACGCACGCTGGTAAACGGGCGATGAAGTGCCGGTTTCTATCCTGTGCTTTATAACGCCACAGCAGCCCAAATCCAGGTTGGACGCGGCGAATACCTCCGAGTAGTCGTTCAGCAAACCAGCCAGAGCCTCCCTCTCCCTGGATTTTACGTGAGAAAGATCGAACGACACCTTTGGAGCAGCCGAAGGACTAGCATGCTCTACAGTTGCGAGTACCGTATCGGTGGGCTCACGTTGCTCTATCGCAGAGGTGAAGAAAGCCAATGTTTTGTTCTTGGGAAGGCTCAGTGGCTGCTGGCTACAGTTAACCACCCGTAGGGGCACTCTGTGGGCGTCATTAACTGTCACGAGGCACGCGGCTGCCTTCAGGCCATTGCTGAGAGAGTCGACCGGCTCAAGCACTCCCACGGCGCCGCTCTCTACATCTGAAGGCACAAACGCGTACAAAATGTGCTCCGACCAAGGAAGGACGACCGCCTCCTCGACCAGCCGGACGGCAACCCGCGAATATACCTTCTCCAATGATCCCACTGTTTGACGGGTGTCAATATCGGTAATGCGAATCTCAGCCCCTCTCCTGTTCAAAAACGGAACTTTTGAGCCGCCCGCATTAACCTCTTCCTCAGAGAATGAGACTACTACCTTCCCTTTTCTCAAAAAATCCTGCCCTAATATACCTGACACTCCGTTTGGCAGAGACACCGTGTCCGGGCATACGTAGCAGGGGTGCTCCAATGCAATTCCGCCGAGAGAGAAGTGTAACCGGTAGAGTCCACTTATGCCAAGAGGATCCCCCGTTATGCCTACAAATTTGGTTGCCATACCACCAGACGCTTCCAACACCTCGCGGTCCCCCTTCCTTCGAAGCGTGTTAAAACTGCTCTCCTTAAGCAATGTCACCTTTGACCCCGTATCTATCAACAATTCCATACAACAACCATTTAACTTGCAACGCACAACAGGGCATGCCTCGTCGGCCACACAAACTACCACCACCTCATCATCTACTGCTCCCTCCCCACGCTCCTCAGGCTGGGGAGGACTAACTAGTTTTTTGACTCGGTATCTGGAGCCCCGCTGTAGGCTTGCTTAGGGCGTGTCTCGCCTGCTTCTCTTTGTGGCTCCCCACGGCGCACGTTTTGGCAGAACCTGGCGATGTGTCCGCGACCCTGGCAAGCGAAGCATACGATTTCTTCAAAATCTCGCATACCGCGCCTGTAGCTTTGTGGCGGTCTCCGGTTTCCAGCGAATGGGCGCTGTTGAGCGCGCGCTTCAACCTGGCATTCTACCTGCTGAGATAGCAGCTGTTCTAAGCGATCTAACCGCTCTGTCAAGAGAGCAACCTCAGGGTTGAGCACCGCTCTCTCTATGACGCGTACTCTCGCTGCGGCTGTCGTTAACGCCTCATTTTGTTCCTCATCCAATGCGGCCTCCACGGCTTGGTCGAAATTGCTCGGCTTGCGCGAGAGCACGAACCGGCGCACGGGGTCTTGCAGACCAGCCACGAACAAAGCGGTCATTTCCTCTTTAAGTATATCCTCCGCGTATTTCTTCTTAAGCTGGTCTCCTTCCTCCTCCCTGCTTAACGTATCGCGCGCTAAGCGCTGAAGCCGCGACGCAAACGTTCGCACGTCCTCCCCTACCATCTGTCCGGCGTCACGGAACCTCTGTACTCGCACGTGACGTGGTTCAGTGTCAAAATGCTCAAACGCGAGCTTCTTAAATTCCGCAAATGATTTTGTGGATTTTACTTTTTCGTCTCGCCATGCAAAATCATGAGCAGCTCCTGCCATCTTACACCTCGCCATTCCCAGCATTTGAGCATCGGACCATCCCCCCATTTTCCCAATCTCTTCTAGCATGGAAAAGAAATCGCAGATTGGAACCCCTGTCTTATCTCCCGTAAACGTCGGAATGACGCTTCCTAATGCCAGCATGCTTGCTCCGAGCGACGGCTGTGGAGTGGGAGCTCCCTCAGATACAGTCATTTTTTTTTCAAGCCCTCCAGTGCCTCAAGCCTCTCAAATGGGGGTAAAAGTCCCACAATCAGTCCCGCGATTCCCTTTTGATTACAATTTTGAAGTCATGAATGTCACAGCATTCAGAGGACATTTGCTTTTGAGACCCCACTTCTGACACCAGTGTGATGACCCCCATAATGCGCAGGTCCACACGGGACGGAGAGGCAAAGAGACACCGTATGGCTCAGTTTAAACAAACAGGTATATTCAATAATTACACATGGTTAAGGTTATACATCAGAGGCTGGGGCGTCCGAGCTTACGTGCCGACGACTTCATGGGGGCGATGGAGTGGCTCCGGAGTTGGGCTCGAGCGGTTGCTGGCAGAAGCTGCACGCCGTCGGGCTTCGGCACTGAAGGCTCTCTTGGCGAACGATGTCGTCCTCAGCGTGTATGCAGTAGAATTTCAATAGTCGTCCGTTTCTTCGAGGATGGTTCACAAACCCTTCCTCTAGTGTCGTTCGGCTTGGAAGATGAACAGGAGGCGAGCTTGTAGATGATGACAGCAGAGCATAATTTTACAACATACATATACAGAGAGTTAAACTGGAAAAAGCAGAACTGAATTTACAAAAGAACAAACTTTGCACTACTTTACTCATCGACCGGGCAGGTTAGTGCCTAAGTAGCATCACATTACATGCTAAGCATGGAGCCCCAGCTCAGACAGGACTGCATCCGTTTACATGTGCTTTTAAGCACTTGATTAACAAAGGACTAAGGGCGGTCATTTCCAGTGGCCCGCCCAAAGCATCAATTCTCCAATCCAAAATAACATGCGAGATGGGGACCACCCCTTTGGGTTGGGCTTAGCCTCGAACCCAGAGTCTGTTAACAATACAAACTAAATAAACAACAAAAACGCCACCACTCTCTCTCAAGTGAGAGTATACACAGGCTCTCTCTTCGGAGCTAATTCACTAGCGCCTGTCTTTCCACATTCTTGGCGAGTACTGCCTGTCCGCCATGACAGGTGTCCGTCGCGGCCCTTCTGGGAAGCTGTGGGTGCCTTCCCGGCGATAGCCCACGACAAAGGGGGGGGGGGGGGGAGGGAAAGAATGTCGTCTTCGCGGTAGCGCATAGCGTCGGCTGTGGTACGGCGCGCTCTGGCCCGCTGACAGCTCCCTTGTCCTGGAATGTAACCGGAAATTGGGGAGGATAAAGCCTGTTTCCCCGGGGCGGCGGCGGGTCCGGTTTTTCTGGTCGTCACTCAAAGAGCATGGCTGGGTAATTGATGATGCCGCTGTCACGGGTCTCCGTCTACGCCGCGCCGTCGAACGTGGATCCTCGTAGCACACACGGAATGTCACACTTCCCTTGCGGCGCGGTTCAGGTGTCCAACGATATATGAGACACATACTGCGCCATTTCCTTTCCCCCAAAACCAATTATTATTTTCAGAAACTTGGGTATTCGGCGACTCATCTTTGAAAGTGACCACCATCATGAAGTGCAGCTCTTATGTATGTGCCTCAAGTCTCAAAAAGGTACGGAAGACTATATGGATGAAAATTGGTTTTTGAGGAAAAGAATTGGCTCAGTATCTGTCTCACATATCGGTGGACACCCGAACCGCACCGTATGCGAGGAGAGATAAAGAAGGGAGTGAAAGAAGAAAGGGAGAAAGAAGTGCCGCAGTAAAGGGCTCCGGAATAATTTCGACCACCTGGGGGTCTTTAACGAGCACTGATATCGCACAGCACACGGGCGCCTTAGTGTTTAGCCTCCATCGAAACGCAGCCGCCGCGGTTGGGTTCGAAACCGGGAACTCCAGATCAGTAGCCGAGCGCTCTAACCACTGAGCCACCGCGGCGGGTACCAAGTTTCTGCACCTTCTCGCGTTTCGGGTCTCGAGAGCACTGCCACGTTTACCTGCGCTTGGAATCCATGACGCTACTATAAATCCCCGCTTTGGTACTGCATTTTAAAGCGAAAGCTTTACTGGCCGCAGGTTGACCAGTTTCGCGTGATTCCTGGAGAGCCGTGCTACACATGCACGAGGAGCAGTGACGACACACGGCGCATTTCTCACTCTCGCTCCATAGTCACAACGGCGCATGCGCTACTAGTAGCACCGAGCCACAGGTGTTCCGCCGCTGCGCAGCGCCACGTCTTTCCTCAAAATGCAACTTTCAGTGTTCAGTTTCAGTTGACCTGCCGCGGTGGCTCAGTGGTTACGGCACTCGGCTACTGATCCGGAGTGCCGGGGTTTGAACCCGACCGCGGCGGCTGCGTTTTTATGGCGGCAAAAAGATAAGGTGCCCGTATGCTGTGCGAGGTCAGTGCACGCTATAATATAATTATAAATGCTTTTTGGGGAAATGAATTGACTCAGTATCTGTCTCATATATCGGCGGACACCTGAACCGCGCCATAAGGGAATGGATAAAAGAGGGAGCGAAGAAGCAAGTAGGAAAGAGGTGCCGTAGTGGTGGTGGCGGTAGTGGTTTTATTAAAAATAATAGTAAAAAGGAAGGAAAAGATTTTTGCTACGGAATAATTTTGACCACTTGGGTATCTTGCACTGACATCGAAAAGCACACGGGCGCCTTAGCGTTTTGCCCCCATAAAAACGCAGCCGCCACGGTCGGGTTCAAACCCGGGAACTCCGGATCAGTAGCTGAGCGCCCTAACCCCTGAGCCACCACGGCGGGTCTCAGTGCACGTTAAAGATCCCCAGGTGGTCGAAATTATTCCGGAGCCCTCCACTACGACACCTCATCCTTTCTTCTGTCACTCCCTCCTTTATTCGTTCCCTTACGTCGTGGTTCAGGTGTCTAATGATATATGAGAAAGATACTGCGCCATTTCCTTTTTCCAACACCAATTATTTTTATTAAGAATAATAATAATTGGTTTTTGGGGAAAGAAAATGGCGCAGTATCTGTCTCATATATAGTTGGACACCTGAACCGCGCCGTAAGGGAAGGGATAAAGGAGGGAGTGAAAGGAGAAAGGAAGAGAGAGGTGCCGTAGTGGAGGGCTCCGGAATAATTTCTACCACCTGGGGATCTTTAACGTGCACTGACATCGCACGCACACGGGCGCCTTAGAGTTTTTCCTCCATAAAAACGCAGCCGCCGCGGTCGGGTTATTATTACCAATTTTCAGTTTTCTCTTTCTTTCCTTGCTTCCTTTATCCCTTCCTTTACGGCGCTGTTCGGGTGTACACCGAGATATGTGAGACGGTTACTGTGCTTTGCGCGCTCGCCGCGCCATCTGGCATGACGTCACACGGCACGGCTCGCCGCCGCCGACTTTTGGTATGACGTCAGACCACGTTCCTGGTCGTTGCGCTCGCCTCCGCTCGATTCGCCAGCTGCGTCGCATGCCTGATAAGTAGGAGAATTGAAAAGGAGAGCTCGCGTGCGCCGCAACCACAGTTGTGTTGTCTTTAATGCGACAACATGCCTAGACAACCAGACTAACCTGGACTTGCTATCAAGTTTAACCAAGGCTAACCATGCTATGCCTTAGCTTTCACTATGTTTATTCTTGCATAGCCGAGCTAAGCCACTGCCAGTTTGTTATAGAACGACTATGCGTTCATAGGTTATGGTGGGGACTAAAGGTCCTGATGATATGTGAATGCGGAAGCACATGCTGAATACATATTCTTTTAACTAAAGGCCTTTACCATGAAGGCCTTCAACCTAAATTATTTTACCCAGAAGGCGGTTACACTGAAAGCCTTCACCCTAAAGGCTTTTAGCTTACAGGCCTTTAGCCTGCATGCCTTTGAAATAAAGGCCTTTACGCTGAAGGCCTTCACCCGGAAGGCCTTTCATCTAAAGGTCTTTACCACCATGGTCATTAATAACGCTCATCAATATTCATAACATCCCTTATCATTCCTAACTACCACTGCGACTATAATTATCGCTGTCACTACCTATTCCTATCACAGTTACTGTCTGGGCTAATGTCTTTGCTACAGTGTCTATAATCATTCATTAATACTTTATGGTCTACTGCTGATGGCATGCGTGGTAATAATAAAATCATGATGTTTTGGTATCGTTTTTCTTGGTCAACGACGGCGGTTACGTCGCTGATGAGGTATACTGTAATGCTTTCGCATGAGTAAACTCCATTTATGACTGCATTATTCCCCAAAAACGATTTCTTCCTTGCAATAATTACGACACGGAGAACTTTTGTGCTCACTAGCATTCCCCAGGGCTTGGTTGGTACGTTTGTTTTTCTAGTTCAAATACATGATATTGAGAAAGCTTTTCTCGTAAAAATCATATCTGCAGACGGCCATCTACTGCGCTCTCAAGTAAAAAGTGGGGTGGACGAAATACTGTCAAATAATAAATTCAGAACACTGCTGGCTTGCGCGAGGATTTAATTACTGCGCTCAAAGATATTCTATATCTGAAAAAAGTTAATGCTAAGCCTTGAAATTATAACTCACAACATCAAGTATTGTCAAATTCGTAAAGTGAGCTATAATTACCGGCGAAATTGTTATTACATTAAAACTGCCGACAAGTTCCTTTAGCTTTGTAGATGATAACGCTATCGTAGGCAGAGTCCTGGATGTGAAGCAGTTATCCGGGGCCATTTCACATAAACTAAGATAAAAGAACTTGAAAAGGCACAGGAAAAGGCTGTTCGGGATATGTATAGCAGCTTCAGGCTAACTTCGGTAGCAAAACTCTTAATACGAGCTATATCGCCTGCACTAGCACAACGTTTTCGAGCTCCTTAAGGGAAATTAGCGTTTAAATTCGCGTTAGATTGTTATTATTTCTCATATAACTTTCCTCTAGACTTGTCACCACAGAGAGGCGTCAAAAGCCAGTGACGCGGTTCAACGTAAAAAAATGCAGAACAACGCTAATTAAAAATCCATCCCCACAGGAGGAGCTGCGAGGCGGCGACAGTATCTTCATTGCTAGCGGAGAGGATAAGCATACTGCCAGGTGGTAGGATGATGTGATAGAATAGATAGATAGATAGATAGATAGATAGATAGATAGATAGATAGATAGATAGATAGATAGATAGATAGATAGATAGATAGATATATAGATATATAGATATATAGATATATAGATAGATAGATAGATAGATAGATAGATAGATAGATAGATAGATAGATAGATAGATAGATAGATAGATAGATGATAGATAGATAGATAGATAGATAGATAGATAGATAGATAGATAGATAGATAGATAGATAGATAGATAGATAGATGAGATAGATAGATAGATAGATAGATAGATAGATAGATAGATAGATAGATAGATAGATAGATAGATAGATAGATAGATAGATAGATAGATAGATAGATAGATAGATAGATAGATAGATAGATAGATAGATAGATAGATAGATAGATAGATAGATAGATAGATAGATAGATAGATAGATAGATAGATAGATAGATAGATAGATAGATAGATAGATAGATAGATAGATAGATAGATAGATAGATAGATAGATAGATAGATAGATAGATAGATAGATAGATAGATAGATAGATAAATTCACGTTTTTAAGAATCTTAATGTGAACATTGCGGCTCAGCCGTTTGTCTGAGACAGTTCGGGGTAGTGGCAACCATTTCACGTTTTGTGCAGCATAAACTTCCTAGTTCAGTTAAAATCTAGCTCACGGCAGGGATTCGAGCCGGCGACCACTGTTCGGAGTGCTAACGCTGGCTGCCTCGATGTAGGCTCACTTTTTTTTTGTAACTGCTAGCCAAAACCCTCGCACCTGCCAAGCGTCTCTCTCCGCCATTTGCAGCACTCCTCGTCCGCAGAGTCTGCTGTGTGCCAGAAGAGGTCCGGAAGGCTCCTTGGTGCCGTACTTGCTTACACTTTCCTGGGCCTGGTTTGAGGTGTATGCCCTGCAGCACGAGTACGGTACGCTGCACCTTTCCGCGCTGGGGTTGCTCTTGTTGCAGGCGAAATATGGGTTGGCGTCCCAGTCTCGGTAGCCGTCTGTAGACATGCCGCAGCATTGCAAGGTCTTCTGCAGGTAGTCGATGACCTACATACCAAGTGGTGTCCATTGGTGCGTGAAGTACTGTACGCGTGTAAGTGTAATGTTAGTTTCTGAACTACTCCATTGTATTAAAGAAATTCTGACAGCACTTACGTCTGCTTACGTATAGGAATGCGAAATCATGAAAGTTTCAAGAACGCGGGTTGTTTTCCACGCCGCCCGTACGTGCTCTATGTATTTATCTATCTGTTTATTTATTTTTATTCTGTTCCACATCTTTGAATTTCATTTATTTTAGCTTTCACGTCCAGGTGCTATATCGACGTCTATGGCTGTTTAGACATCCAGGTGCTATGTCGACGTCCATGGCTATTGTGACGCCGAAGTGTAATTTTCGCGCTTTCCCACAGCAAGATCTCATTACGCAATATCTAATACAATGAAACTTTTGCACATTTATCTTCACCAAACGACGTAATCGTGCGGAGAAAGCTTTGCTGACACGAATCATGGGTCATAACCATCTAATGCTTTCGCATTAATAATTAGAAGCCGCCTGTCTATCTTCGCCTGTGTTGTTTTCGAAGTGTATTATAAAGTCCAGTCCCTCTGTTCCCCGTGTGTCGTCCGTCCGTCCACCGTCTGGTTGCATGCTACACGTCCTCAGCCAAATAAACATGTGCTTCAAAGAAGCGAGGTTGAAGAGAAGGAAACCGACTTTACTGGTGGACAGCTGTTTGACATCTGGAAATACCCACAGAAATGTTTAAAGTCGAATTCTTGTCACTTTTCGTTCTTCATGACAAAGACAAAACGTGTGGAGACAGCCTCCAACATCTCTTTTACGCAACATCCCTTTATGTATACCGTAGTCGATGATTTCAGCGCTTTGTCATTGGCAGGTGGCGCCTCTGTTCTTAGACAATGTTAGCAAACAATTGCTGGATCTGCTTTCTTGTTTAAATTAAAAAACATAGCGGCACAATAAAATTAAGAGAAAAAATTAGGGATTACGAGGAAGCATTTGACTCAGTGGAAAATTCAGCAGTCATGCAGATATTGCGTAATCAGGGTGCAGAAGTGCCATACGTGAAAATACTGGAAGAGGTCTGCAGCACCTGCACAGCTACCATAGTCCTCCATAGAGTCAGCAATAAAATTCCTATAAGGAAAAGCGTCAGGCAGGGAAACACGATCTCGCCAATGCTATTGACCGCCTGTTTACAGGAGGTATTCCGAGACCTGGATTGGAAACAATTGCGAATAATAGCTAATTAATGAAGGATACCTAAGTAACTTGAAATTCGCTCATGACATTGCCTTGCTAAATCACTCTGGAGATAAGCTGCAAAGCATGATTAATGAGTTAGACAGGCAGAGTAGAACGGTAGTCTTAAAATTAACACGTAGAAAACGAAAGTAATGTTCAACAGTCTAGCAAGGGAACAGCAGTTTACAATTGGTAGCGAGGTGCTGGAAGTGGTAAAGGAATACGCCCAGGTAGTGAGAGCTGATCCGGATCATGAGAGGGAAGTAACTAGAAGAATAAGAATGAGGTGGAGTGCATATGGCAGGTTCTCTCAGATCTGGAATGTAAGTTTACCAATATCGCTCGAGAGAAAAGTATACAGCAGCTGTATCTTACCTGTGCTGACCTAAGGACCGAAACGTTGAGGCTAACAAAAAGGATTCAGCTCAAGTTAAGGACAACGCAGCGAGCTATGAAAATAAAAATGATAGACGTAGCATTGAGAGATCGGAAGCGGGAAAAGTGGGTGAGAAAACAAACGCGGATTAATGGCATCCTAGTCGGAATCAAGAGGAAGAAATGGGCTTGGTTTATGGAAATATAAAGTCCCAAAGCGACTCAAGCTATGAGAGACGCCGAAGTGAAGGGCTCCGGAAATTTCGACCACCTGGTGTTCTTTAATGTGCTCAGGGCATGTAATGCGAAGGCAAGATAACCGCTGGTCCTAAAAAGTAACGGAGTGGGTTCCAAAAGAAGGCAGGCGTAGCCGGGGGCGGCTGAAGGCTAGGTGGAAGGACAAAAGTAAGAAGTTAGCGGGGATACGGCGGCGCCAGCTGGCAAAGGACAGGGTTAACTGGAGAGACATGACGGAGGGGGGGGGGGGAGGGGGCTTTTCCTTGCAGTGGGCGTAGTCAGGCTGATGCTGCTTATATTTTTACGGGAATTATGCGTCATATAACCTTCAGCTGCTCGAACCTTGACACTGGGTACTGAACGAAAACATGTCATTTCCTGTCTCATCGAGCGTCTTTGTAGGATGATTGAATTTTTGAGAACCAAAGCCAGTTTCACCAAGGAGTATTGTGACTCTGTTGCCAGCACGGGATGACTTGCAGACGCAATAGGCCACGTGCATTAAAGCCCAGAGATGTGGGGTACTAGGCAAGGGGAAAGCTGGCGCCCACTGAAAGCCGGCGGGTACCCGGCGGCACTAGCGATTTATTCCCAAGAGCCACCGCGGTGGCTGAGTGGTTATGGCGCTCGGCTGCTGGCCCGAAAGACGCGGGCTCGATCCCGGCCGTGGCGTCGAATTTCGATGGAGGCGAAATTCTAGAGGCCCGTGTACTGTGCAATGTCAGTGCACGTTAAAGAACCCCAGGTGGTCGAAATTTCCGGAGCCCTTCACTACGGCGTCCCTCATAGCCTGAGTCGCTTTGGGACGTTAAACCCCCCATATACCATATACCATTTATTCCCAAGAGACTGAAATCACCAGGCGACGGCTGCGCTGTCTTAACAGGCAATGTTAAGCTGCTCGCCTTTTTTTCTCAAGACTCAAGTTGGTACAGTGGGCAAGGAACATCCTGCTGCAAGAAGACACAATTCACATGAAATCGCTTCGTGCACATTGAATGGTCCTGCACTCAGTGATTTCATCGAACAATTTACCCAATTATGGCGGATGTCTCACCCGCAGCGGGTAACGCACGCTTGCCTGATGGTAGTCTGCCTTGTCTCTGTAGTGAACGACGAAGTCCTCGGTGACGTGCGTTGTGAGGATGCTTCGAGCCATGAAGGGAATCGCGGCCACCAGCAGCGCCGCGAAGAGGGCCAGGGCCGCAAAGCCGGTCATCACGATGGTGTAGGCCTTGAGCAGGCAGATGTTCTGCCGGAGTGCCCCCAGGAGTCCGACCGTACCCGTGATGAAGAGCGAGCCCGAGACAACCATGAGCACGGTTTCCAAATGCAGCAGCAGTGTGGCTAGCAACGAGCTGCGCGCCGACGAGGGCACCTCAGTCTCGTCCTTTCCGAACGTGGCGTACAGGCTGGCCAAGAATGCCACGGCGGAACCTGTACCAATAGGGCAGTGTTGGCGATCAACATCACCGTTTATTGCTTCCCACTGAATATAATGCGGCGAATCTTTGTAGTGTTTGTTTGTTCATTCTTTAAAACTCCCGGCACGCCGCTTTATCGCTCTGTTTGTGATGGAAGACGCGACCAGATTTATCTCGATTCATCGCATCCAGGCGGAGCTGATTCTACGTTGTTCCAGAATGGTTTGATAACCTTGCGCGCGTATCTCGAAAGTTCGCTATCAGCTCTAAATTCAGTGAACCTGAGAGCGGCTGGCATTGTCTTCGATGACCGCCGAGCACGCTCGTTGCAAGGCTACCGTCGAGTCACTCATTTCTTTGTGGGCGCAAGTAAGCAAAATAGAGTTTAATTTGGAAGGCTTTTCACCGCATTGCTGCTAGCCGGACTGCCGTTACCACTACGTGACAGTGTATACGTACTACCTCTTTACCATTTCACTCTCAGGAGTCAGGTGAGGAACACATCTGGGGCCGCAGTTTGTAACGTGTCGCTACGGTTCCCTTCGTTCGGTTCTCTTTCACAGGTCGCTTGTCACGCCGTGGGGAAGAACGTCGCGTGGGTAGCGGCGGAGACGTGTCTACGATTTCACTTCTTGACTAAACGAGCCCGACGCTCATCTCGCCCTGGCAGATCTGCGCCGACGACGGTGACTGAAGGAACGTGACGAATACTTGATAGTGCTATCGAGTTTTTTCGGAGCCTTACTTCCGTTCCGTGACAGAAACTGCGCGGTGAGTCTGGGACGAATTGGTGGAACATGGCACCGGTGGCGCGGCCGGACTGGATGCCGTGGCCATGAAATGGGTGTCGGTGGCGCGGCATCTGGGCTGCTCGCGCCTGTGATAGGTCGTTCACTTTTCCCCATCTTTTTCCTTTCGTCTATGAGGGACGTCGCGATAAGCAGTAGGGAAAACACAACGAAAGTTACAAAATTCGCATCCTGAAACTAAACTTCGAAGCCATTCTTTTACAGTCTCTTATCCTTCGTCAGCTCCTTCTCTGTTACCAGAGCTGAAAAAATATATTCCATATTTAGCTATCAAACTTGGCACCACATGCGGCATAAACTAGCGAACAGGGCGTCAGTTATTGACGATATGAATGAGTACCGCGTACTAGTCCCGGCTGCCTGATTAGGAAACTTTTTTTTTCTCTTGGCGCTGTTTAAAAGCAGCACTTGCCAATAAGCGTTGTTTTTTCAATGCTTTCTTTAGATTTTACAGACAGATAAAAGTCTTCTTCCTTTTAGGCTCGTGTGAGAAGAATTGTCATTTCCATGCTGGCCAGATGTGTCGAGATTGCGGTGGAAGAATCGGGACCATGCGCGACAGCGCTTCCCATGGTCCGGTCTACTGGCGGCATTGAAGGCGCATCATCCGGGAGGTTTCAAGTAATCCATAGACTGCGGTCAAAAGCGAGGCGCACTCACTAAGTACACTTGAGATTTTGCGGTCTCCTGATATTACAGCGATAGGTTGAATTCTCATAAAAGAAAACAGAATTGGGCATGCTAATCTGCTGGCGGACGATGTTTCACGGGCGTGCGTCCAGATCCTTGACCGTTCGCTGCGCTGAAGTGCCCGCATATTTTTTAAATGAATTAATATACACTTCGCGGCGTAATTCGCATTATAAAGTGAAATACTGAAACGTCACCGTCAACGACATTTCCGAGCCTGTTTTCTGCAACTTTTCCCCACTATTGTAAAGAAGCATGCGTCAGAGATTTGAAATTGGCAGTATCGTGCGAGTCAGAGCAAACGTACCGACAATGAGGAGGAAGTTGCAGACGCAGAGAGGCAGGAGATAGATGGCGCTCACATCGTAGACGGTGGTGGTCGAGATCTCCTTCAATTGTCCGCTCATGGGCGAGCTCTTGGGCGAGCGCGTGGACGCCTGCTGCCGCTTTCTAGCCGTCTGTGCCGGCGATGAAAGCGCGTAATCTGCAGCCTTAGCATAGCGAGGAGGGTGCGGGTACGACCTGAACGTTGCCCACTCAGGATATTGAGCAGCTGCGAACGGTCACGTTCATTAGGAATGACGTTGTATTGTCTATGACCAAGAGCGAAATGACGTCGCATGTTCTGATGAAAAATAATAAGCGTTGGGAATAGCAACTAACGTTTAGAGCTGGACGAATTGGTTTAGGGGGAAAAACCACAGATTTATTTCCAGAAAATGCTGGCAACCTAGGCCTATGTCACATGCTACAAGACATGGTTTTGCGTTTCGATGGCCTGGTGCACGTTGCATCAGTGAATTTCTTGAAAACCGTTTCCGTGTGCTAGAACACTTGCGGCGGAAGGCATCGCCAGCGTTTTGCTCATCTTGGGGTGTCAAATGAGAATAATTTGTTGTGTATAACCGAATTCTGTGAGCGCCAGATAAGGAGAGAATGAAATTTCGCATGGGGCAGAATATTGCTTTGTAGTGTGGGACACATCAGATGACTCGCAGAGTCATCTTTGGCTTCAAGCATGGCGTGTTGCGAGGCTAATAACTCGGTTTCTGCACTCTGTAGATTGTTTTCCCTGCGTGATCTCGTGATCGTTATCCAATTGGTCCATGTGCGCAGTAGCTTGTGTGTTCGTCGGGTGGCCAGTGCTTCCCCTATTAATAACACTTAGCCAGGGAAGTGCGAAATCTCTGAGAGTTTTATAGTGCTCCAGCAATGAGACCCCAACTCGTCGATTTCGCCAGCGTCTGTCTGGCATCGCGGTTTGGTAATTTCGCCACTGTCGCCTGCCTGTCTGCGTGTCTGGCTAGCAGCCCGTCTAGGTCACAGGCGGGCCACATAAGGCACGTGACCTTCTGACGTCATCACAACGTACCCACCAGATTGTAAGCAAACTGCCCACAGTGGCAGGTGGCTGTTCGGTTAATGATTGGTCGCAAAAGGTTGCTCAGGAAGAGCAGTCTGGGTCTCACAAGCCCCACCGGTGGCAGCACCTAATATAGCAGGGCATTGCCACGTCGCTTAACTGCTACATCAAGGCACCTGAAGTGGTATAAGAATTACCTGCGATCTATGAATGTAAGACGTCAAGCATTCTTGAACAAAAAGTTTGAATATTGGAACGTTGAACCCAAGCAGCACAGGTAATTGGCCCAATATTGGAATCGTGTAGGCAAAGGCCGGGCCTACAAAGGACCAGGATGGAACCATCCTGATGATATATTGGGCCGATTGCCTGTGCTGCTTGGGAAGGCCCTGTTATGGAAATTTTGAAGTTAATGGCCCATAATTTTTTTTCGTTAGCACCGGTTATTAATATGACTGCCATAGAAAAGCAATGTGTGACGTTTTAGAAGAAAGCAAAAACATTAACAGCAAAAAAATTTCACCCTACATAGGGGAGATCTGCGGATATATTGATCCTTACAGTGAAATCTTACGATATTGGAAAAGTTTGCGTTCAGAGATTGTTTCCCGTTTAATAATGCGTTTGTACAGAATTTTTGGGTACATATGAAAATTAACCCATAACGCTGTCGCGTCATAACCTTGAGCTGGAGGTTAAGTGTGCCGTGCTGTTTCAGTGCGCCAGCACTAAGACCCCCACGCACCGATTTGGGCATTATTTGTCTGAAGCATGCCTGACCTTTTAAAGCGAGCCTACAATCGAAACCGAAACGGAAATGAACACTAAAGTACTAGAACCCATAAATGACATTTCGCCTAACCACGCTGTATCCTCCGTCATTTTTCAGATGATATATAATTGGGGCGGACAGTATCTCTTAAACGTTGACTGAGTAGACCCTCGCGTCGTATTACATATAGAATAAACAGCACCAGACATGTTTATAAGCTCCGCGTTATGTCGGAACCTTAAATTCCTCTAGTTACCACTTGTCCAAAGATGATGTTCCTTGGGCGGGTACGAGAAATTAGGAAAATGTGGGTCCGGGAGGTAATCATCTATCATCATCATCATCATCATCATCATCAGCCTGACTGCACTCACTGCAGGACAAAGGCCTCTCCCATGTCTCTCCAATTAACCCAGTCCTTTGCCAGCTGCGCCCATCCTATATGTCTGCAAACTTCCTAATCTCATCCGCCCACCTAACCTTCTGTCGCCCGGTGCTACGCTTACCTTGTCTTGAAATCCGCTCAGTAATCTCTAAGGGCCAGCGGTTATCTTGCCTTCGCATCACATGTCCTGCCCAAGCCCAATTCTTCCTCTTGACTTTTTATTCCTCTTGGTGCGGGACATATCGAGCGGCTTGTAGAGTGTGTGTTATCTTCTCTGTTATGGCCATGATTGGCCCCAAAGTGCGTGCCTTCATGCGGGTGGGATGACGAGTGGCGAAGCCCCGCAGTCGCTTCTAGGCCTCCTCTAGAGGGGGAAGGTACTCAAGCTGCTTTCAAGTTTGTGTTTTAATGAGAGCATAGGTAAGGACAACTCAGCGAGCTGTGGAAAGAAAAATGATAGGTGTAACGTTAAGAGACCGAAAGCGGGTAGAGTGGGTGGGGGAACAGACGCGTCGGGTTAATGACATCCTAGTCGAAATCAAGAGGAAGAAATGGGCTTGGGCAGGGCATGCAATGGGAAGGCAAGATAACCACGCTCTGGTCCTTAAGGATAACGGTGTGGATTCCAAGAGAAGGCAAGCGTAACAGGGGGCGGCAAAGAGTTATGCCTTTGGCCTGCAGTGGGCGTAGTCAGGCTGATGATGATGAGAGCATAGTTGCGGCGAGTTCTCTGGATCTGAGGCGAAGTCCACAAGTACACAGTCGGGCGTTCGCTAGCACCATGACAGCGCGTCGAGTAGTGCCACTCTTTCGAGCTCACCTTGTCTGGGCGAGAAATGGTGCAAGGGCGGGAAGTGCACCAGCCAAGTGAGTTTGCGACCCCGGTACAGGTGGCCTGACGTCACGAGTGGTTGTAGTTCTCCCTGCGATGCTCTCAAGAGCTGGACCGCGCTGCAGTCACCGGCCGACATCGAGGACGCCCAGTAATGAATCAGCAAGAGCAGGCTCCGCCGCACTGGATGCGAATTCTCCTAAAGAGGTCAATGATGCGGCCACTGGGAAGGGGAGCTGCATGCGAGGACGACCGATTACACACAAGGGACAGCGACTTGAAGCGACGGTCGCATCTTCTTTTTAATCAGCATGGCACATACCAACGCAGGGGGATTGGCCAAGGTGCAGTAGATAAGGTCGCATCTTTCGTCTTCTTCTTCTCCTTAGTACGCATGGCACATCTTTAATCAGCCTTCTTCTTCTTCTTTTCCTGCTGGAATGACATGGAATGAGAATGATGATTACTGCATGAATAGGTGAATACACAGACGTTCGGTATTTTGGAAGAATTACAACAAATAATCTTTTTTCGTCGCAAGTAAAAGAGAATATTGTTAAATTCGAGAAACGAACAAGTGACTGAATGCACGTAAAAACTTGAGCTCAGAGTAATACCCAGTTTAAATGCCCAGAATAACGTGTACAGCTGGTTGGCTTCGATATACTCATACTCATACATCCACTCGAAGCCTTCTCCAGCAGGTAAGCACAGAAAGTCGGACATTTGATTCGCCTCTGAAAGACGGCGGCTGGACGAGCCCTACGCAGTAGACTACGCTACTTCGTGCCAGAGGCCCCCTTACCCCGAGAAATCGTACCACTGGCACTCGAAACCTTGGCCAAAATACAGGTAGCTCCAATCACAAAAAATGCACCTAGAACACAGCATGTCCAAACAGCGCGCTCGATTCCAAGCCCTCATTCCGGAATTCGGCCTGGACCCTCACGTCATGTACACGGACGCGGCACGCGACACAAACAGATACCATGAGCATCGTGGGTACGGATCAAACAGGCGGAATTCAAATAACCGGCTCCACCAGGGGTGTGAACTCGAGTAAGACCAGGGAAGAGGCCGCCATTGCACTCGCTATGCGACAACTGCACCACAGGTACGCTATAACAGCGGAAAAACAAATGCGCAGTGAAGACGACGCCATAGACACTATCATCAATGACTGGCAGGCAGCATGACGAGCATTCGCATTCGACTTCCTGTCCCCACAGGCAAGACATATGCAACAGCATAGCGACGCCAGCAACCTTACGCTTATTCGCATAGTCTGGGCCCCGGACCATGCATCTTCTCCGTGTCAATGAGAGTGCACACGCTTTCGCCCGAGATCTGACCCGTGGTTGCCAGCAGAACATTCGGTATAGCCCGGACTGCAGACAAAAAAGGCAATGAGGAGGCACAAGACCACCCCGCGGGGCATCCAAGCTCAAAGCTACTCACGTGAACATAACCCAGCACTACAATTTACAAAGACGAACACTTCCATCCACCCCCATAGCCTTCAGTAGAAACGACATCATCGCCTGGCTTAAGCTCCAGACTCTGACGTACCCTAAAATGTTTCATAAGCACCTTTTCTTTCCCTCGCAGTACCCCGAATGCGGTCCGCAGAGCAACAATCGAAAATCGACACTATCACTCTGCCTGGTGGTGCCTGTACCCACATGGAAACCAAACACCCAACTGCCATCCTCCATTATACTCCTTGGAAGTTGTCCTGTCTGGCTCGGACACGAGCAATCCTCAGTCGCTGATCGAGCGGGCGCGCCGGATCGCCTCAGCCATCGAGGTCTTGAACTGAGGACTCCGCCCATCATAGAGGGATGCTTTTATAACTGTTTTTACCACCACGTTTTCATACTGCAGGATAAGGGCGATAGAAGAAGACCTGGCCGTACCACTAATGTATCGCATGTGATAAAAAAACCCTAATTAAACATTAGAGAAAGGGGCATAGTATCAAAAAGAGGAATGAACTAAATTTTAAATAAGATGAAAGGGGAAAAGGTTCAGGAGATGAAAGCATAAAAGAGACAAAGTTAGGCTTCCCACTAAACGTCCTATGGGCGCTTAGTGAAGTATTTTTTCTTCTTCTATCTCTCCCATCGTCGATGTCTTTGTTTATGCGTAGTTAAATTTAGTAAATGTGATATGCGTCCTGTTTGATAGTCAAGGTTTCCTGCGTACACTGGAAAATCCTGGTATTTGCCGCTGGTCCTTGCCTGGTTGCCTTGATATGTGGGTGCTTGCTTCTACTCCTTGGCGAGTATGTGGTATATAAACACTGGTGGTGTTTGTTGACGCCTAAGAAGGCGTAAGCGCTTCTAAATAATATAACCTCAACTGTGGTGCATTGCAGCAGCCATCCAAATGTTGTTTTTGTGGACCGAACATCATCGTAAACTGAACATTTGAGTTTCAGTACTGAGGAGGATATCTGGGGTCATCCGACCCCTCCCTCAAGCGTGTATTAGATGCTGACGAGCGAACTCCGTCTCGGATGCCATCTCTTCATCAGATCGCAGGGTAAATTGGGGGAGCGTAAGTACCCATGCTTTGAATGGAGATGCATTAAGAAGTTTTCTGCGGCCCTGGTCGTTAACAGCAGCCTTTTCGATGAGTTAGGTCTTCGCGCCACTGGCAGTGTCTGTAATCTTCAGATGCTTCTGCAATCGTGCTCAGTACGCGGACAAAGGGAAGTGAGAGGCACAGACGGCAGCTCAGAGGAGAATCTTTTCTTCTATATACAGACCCTTTGTTTAGTAGCTTGAAATCTGGTGTCGTGGGTGACCTTGTCATGATTTGTCCTGGCTTTTGACGCGAGGGTTGTTTGTCTCTTCTTACAGCAAACTTACAGCGGACGCCCAGAAATGAAAAAAAAAACTGCAACATGATGGCGATGGAGAAATTTACGAGGATGTGGGCCTTGGGTAGCCAACGACTATAAAACAGATGTTCACACTCAGGACTTCTTTCTAGGAATTCTAGTGCTTTATTAAGGGAAAAGCAGAAAAAATTGCTGCTGAATGCAGTCCAGACCAGAGGTATTATTGTGTAGTTAACATTGGTCAGAGCTACACTATCTTCACTCTCAGTTAGCAAAAGATGTACGTACCAAAATTTAAAGAAGAAATTTCAGCATGTCCTTGAAAAATACTTTGGTTCACAATCTGAGAGATTGTAATGTCCCGGCTTCCTTGTTCTTGAAGGCACAATGTGACTGAAAAAACTGTCACAGCAGAAAAGCGCTGTTTGTTTTACGGAGCAAAAAGTTGGCCACTCAATACACAATTTAAAAGTATAAGCTGCAGAGTTCACAACTTTCGCACAGAACCAACAAACAGTACCACTTCTGGCTCATTGGTCTTGATAAAAAACATGAATGGGTGGTCTACTATGAATCGGGTAGGATGAGAAGCAACCATGGCGCCGCACATCATTAATGTCATCCCTGTCGCGGCCGCTGCCTCCGTGCCCTCTTCGTCAACTTCTACAAAGGCCTTGTGGACAACGTCCGAGACCGCCGGGCTGCCTTTCTCGAAGATTCCTGAGAGGTCTGCAATGCCAGGTGTGAACATCTCCCTAATTCCGAGGGCCTTTAACGTGTTGCTTAGACCGATGCTGTGTTCCAGCTTGAACTTAGGAACAGTGAGCTGAACACTGTTGTCTACCTTGAGGCTTCCAAAAAGTGCACTCAGCCTGCTTGGAGAAAGTTGCTTCTCCAGAAAACAAAGACCTTCAACCTCATCTGGAAGGAGTAAAATCATGGACATCTTCTGACCCCTGTACGGCATCTCCAAAGCTCTGGCCTTCAACTCCTTGGAGTGGCCTAATTTGTAGCTCTCCCTTTCCTGGTACATCATGTCTATTCGAACACTTTTCTTGGAGTCTAGATGGAAATCTTGTGGCCTCGTGTTGTTTGCCTCGAAGGGAGTCTCCCAGAATCCTTTGAAGTAGATGGCATTCAGCAGAATGATGGCAGTTGTAGCGTCAACGCTCCCTGGGGCTAGAAGATCTTGGATCTTAGACGCAGTCTGTTCAGACACCCATGCATTGGCTTCAAGCCTAACAGCCTCGTGGCTGTTTTTGAAGTCAGCAGACTTAATAGTTGCCCCGTACGAATTTTCTAGAAGAGATCGGTACGACTTGCGCACCGAGTACTCTTCAGCACTGTAGATCCGGTTAGCGACGTGAAAGACTACATGCGGCGCAAAACTTGACAGGTTAGCTAGGAACTTGGAGAAATTTTCGTGAACTTTATCCTTCTTTCCCTTGACGTCAAGCAAGGCGGAGATTTCTTCGGCTGTATTGTTGCGTGCCCCGACGAGAGCCATCGAGAGGGCCACTGCGATGCTGAAGGGTGAGCAGAAGATATTTTCGCCCTGCTTGTTTTCTGTTTGCAGTTGCTTGTAGAGGTGCAGAGAAAAGGTGAGGACAGAGTCTGTGAGGGCTCGTGATATGTCTGGAGGCGATCTAGAGGGGAAGAAAAAGAGGTAAAAGAGGTAAATTATGTGCCGGTAACAAAGAACCTCGTAAAAAGGGGGAGGAGAAAAATAAAAAGTGGAAACGCAGTATTTGGAGGAGATTGACGTCATTTAAAGGAGTTGGAATGGAGGCTAATGCAATCGGAACGAAGGAACGCTAGTGCAGCATGAAGTAAAGAAAGGAGAAAAATTGCGACACATCTGGTTGTGTTCTAATATAGCTGACGAAAACGGGCAGGAAACACTATATTGCCTTAGGTTATACTACAGCTGGAAAACAGCTGTCCTCACATTGCAAAAAAAATAATTGAAAAGTACGGTAGACATGCGTATGTGTTCCGAGAACATTGTATGTATACATATTACTCAGTCTTAATTTTTCATTCAGTGATAGCGCATACTGGAGACGTATCCGGGCTTCAGGGAGAAAAATTAGCAAAAAATGCTCATAGCTAATGCCCGATAATTTGTCCTATCAGAGAACGACCGCAACGCGAGTACAGAGCTTGTGTCGCAAACAGCTGAGCTGAACTTACTTTCTGCATGAGTGTTAGTATAGAGCCAATTTTCAGCACTCATGGGGATGTCAAAATACTTAGCGACATAGTGCCTAACTTATGGCCCCTATATCTGGTGCGTTACTCGCGTAGTTTCTGTAGAGATCATCGTGGGCAGGGTGGGCAATCTGATATTCTTTAATTTTGCTCGCTTAGAATGCTTATAGGTTGTATTAGATTAGACGGATTAGATGTATTCAATCAGTCTGCGTAGTGAAGCTTGAAGCAACCGATTACATTGTCGTTGAATTACAACAGACGCATCGTTCTGCATTGCCTGTTTAGGTCATCAGTCATGCTTTGCAATTCGTCCGCTGAGTTATTTACCAAGGCAATGCCGTCAGCGAACCTCAGATTACTAAGATACTCTGTATTAACTCTCAACCCCAAATGTTCCTAACCCAGGTTTCTGAATACCTCTTGTAAGGTACACACGCTACGAACAGCGCTGGAGAGATTGTATCTTCGTGCTTAACCTCATTGTCTATAAGGATATTGTTTCTTTATTTACGAGAGACTATGGTGGCTGTGAATCCGCAACAGATATTTTTGCACTATTTCTACATATTGCTCTCCTACACCCTGTTTCCGCAATGCCTGCATGACTGCTGATGTTTGGACTGAGCCAAATGCTTCCTCTTAACCTATAAACTCTGTATAGGGGTGCGTATTGCTCTATCTATCAGCTGTCATCACTTGTGATAATGGGATATTTTCGAGCACTTTTCAGGAAAACCTGCCTCGTCGTTCTGGTTGGCTGATGTATAAGGCACTCCTGATTCTATAGCGACTACCTTAATGAACACATTTTAGAAAACGGAGAGCAAGCTGATCGGTCAGAAAATTTAAAAGTCATTAACGTCCCCTTTGCCATGGATTGAGATACCGTTAGCATTCCTCAATTATTCCTGTTCGCTCGAGGTCATGCTGCACTGTGTATACTTGGTGGTCACGTCTTCTATAACTGACCAGTCAAACCACTCTAACATTTATGCTATGTAAAGCAGTTCAACCGTCTGAAATGAAGTCATCGGGTTCCTTTTTCAAGCCCAATATCTAATGTAGCGGCACAAGCATCGCTCGAATAGAGAAATCTATGATGCGGAAGCTACATTGAATCTCACGCGTATTCGAAACTGTATGCCGCGGGCGTGTTGATGAGAGCGCTCATTGAGGGGGCGTATGAATCCATAAATGACGGTTATAGCACGACTCACCTTGAACGTGAAGGCCGTTGCTTCTTGCATGATTCTGCTTGCGTCTTAGTGGCCATTTCTCACAACGATGTCGATGCAGTTTGTAATGCATGGTGGAGTACCACATGACAGGCAACAAATACGGTTATTTAAAAAATCAGGGGCCAGAAAGTGTCAAAAGAAGCAGAACATTTTGTCGAAACTAGTAAAAAATTACGAAAACGAAGCAATTGGCAGTAATTAATTGGAGTGCGAGAATAAAATAATATTTTGGGCGTTTTTGTCGTCGTCTTGTGTAGCTTGTTAAAATTTGAATGATTTATTAATGCTTTTATTTAGCCTATGTTGCCTATTTTGTAAGAATATTAGCCTATTTTGTGAGGATTTTATTTTCCAGTCCACTATTTTTTGTTTCTCTTTGCTGATGACAGTGGATTGCGTTCCTGCTGTGGCACCGCAGGGAAGACTAAAAACATTGGGAAAAATCTGTGAATCTAACTTTCCATGCTTACGGGATTCAATTTCGGGGGTGCGCAAGCAGTTTCGAAATAGAGAGCTCTCAAATTTCTCAGCACTTGTTTATTACCTGTTTACGCCTGTCACGAGCGTTGCTTGTATTCCGAATGCTCCTTGAAAGTGCTAACGGAAACAGAAAATATTTTTCGAGACATATTGTTGAACCTTCTGTTGTACTGATTACTCACCTGCTAGGGTCTCGTAGTGAGAGAGCCAGCACAGTAAATAAAACATAATTTTATCGGTAGGCTATTCTGGAGGAAGTATTAGGGAATATGTCTAATTTATAAAACGCCGACATCGATTACAGCTGCTCCACTGTTAAAAAGAGAGCGGCAAAGCTGGTTGAAACTTGCGATAATATTATAATAATTGGTTAATAATTCGTTTTTGGGGAAAGGAAATGGCGCAGTATCTGTCTCATATATCGTTGGAGACCTGAACCGCGCCGTAAGGGAAGGGATAAAGGAGGAAGTGAAAGAAGAAAGGAAGAAAGAGGTGCCGTAGAGGAGGGCTCCGGAATAGTTTCGACCACCTGGGGATTTTTACCGTGCACTGACATCGCACAGCACACCGGCGCCTTAGCGTTTTTCCTCCATAAAAACTCAGCCGCCGCGGTCGGGTTCGAACCCGGGAACTCCGGATCAGTAGTCGAGCGCCGTAACCACTGGGCCACCGCGGCGAGTTGATAATTTTATCAAATTTCGATTTTGAACATGACCTTCTGTTTAGCCGTACAAATCACAAAAATCATAATGCCCCGAATTTAACACACGAGCTCGTTGAAGGCGGCAAAATTACTTGAACCTTTTCTTGTCGTGACGGATGCAGTGTTTCAAAAAGTGATGCCGTCCTTGTGTTTTTTTTTGCGCTATGTCTACGAGAAGCCTAAAGGTTGCTTACGGCAAAGGCGTCGACTTCAGAGATCGCACTTCACTAAGCTTACAATAAGCGTGGTGAGATCTTCAACTTAACTCTATGCACACGATGTAAGTTGTGGTATGCTCGCCAACTATGCGAGCTGCTTCTTTGTCTGGTGCTTAGTCTGGAGGGACAAGTGCAGGGGGAGTAACTCTGGCCTTGGGAAAAAACCTACGCTTCGAGGAAATAAGCTACAACGGCATGTGAGCGCGTGAGAAACCACAGATTTTACTGCTCTCTTCTGAGTTTTTCATGAACTGCACCACTGCACATTCGAAATAGCCGCGGAATTTTGTCAAATTCAGTGTTCTCATTTTGGTAGCGGAGAGTATATTGCCCAAAGTCTACACAGTACAAATCTAATTGAGCAAATTAATTCGAAGTTTTGACGTCTCCATAGTTACGTGGCGGGCCCGGGGTAAACACGTAGCTTAGGTGTTTGTCAATGAAGTTTGCAGGAACAACTTGTGCAGCAATCAATGACTATACGATCGATAGACACAGCCGCAGAGAGGGCCTGCTTATCCATTGTGCCGTAAGGGGAGCATGGTGTGACTGAACAAACGTAAGGTTGCGTGACGAATGAAGTGCAGGTCGCCTCTTATTGCTCAAACGCGGTTAGAGTGAAACGTTTTAACGCACGTGCTCCTGCCGCTGCTGTTACATTGAAATCGTAGCTGATAGGTCCTTTACACGCTGTCACACAATCATCACAAGAAAGAATTAGCATCAAGAAGGCGCATTGAAGGAAGTTTCGCATGTTTCCAATTGGTCCTATTTGTCAATCCGATCTGCGAGAAAAATTTCGGAAGTGCCACAGTACACAAAAGAAAAAGGTGACCTAGAAGACATTTTTTTTTGTTTCCAAAGTGGAGTGAATTCGAGAACGCAGAGGGCTCGCGTTTCAAGTATGCCAAATGATTACTATGGAAATCAATTTTAATAGCAATATGGTGCTTGTGGTATGACAATGCTCTTGAAATTCCACTTTTCTTAAAACAATAACGTTTTGCAGTTCTGTTTGATTTTATAACCTCAAACACTCTTCAGTCTTTTGAAGAAAAAATTTTGATTATACCTTGCGCTGCTAAAAAGTTACTGGCTACATTGCTACTTGCACCGAGCTAAATGAAACCGATAGAAAAACAAGAAAGTAAAGGCAAGCTGCTGCCCGTGAAAAAAAAAAAAGCAAAGGAAACGATCAAGGAAAACCTTCCACATCTGTGGCCCTGCAAAGATTGCCTCGAGGCAAGTAAAAGTGTGCGTACCATGTGTCGGTACTATGACGCTTGTCTTGACATTGTAGAAAAGATTCCTTTGCAGCATTTCATAAAATATCTGGTTTGGAACTGCCCACCGACTTGTTAGCGATGGAAACTGAAGCATCCAGATAATATCTGAGGAAACCCAGAAGCCTTTTCACGTTGCTAAGGCCACGTGAGCATTTTTTTCGATGCGAGAACGGAGAGCCTGAAGAACCGGCTCACTGTATGTCTCAGCTGCCTCCAAAACCAATTGATAGTGTAAGACCATGACTGATGACGTAAGCACTGACATAGTAGCCATTATGAGTTACGTGGACCTTTGCTTAGGTTTAGATAGCTTTTTCAGAAACACTGCTTAAAGACCCACAATCCTTAATTACCACCAGTTTACTGAAGGTTTTAAAATACTCCATCGTTCTTCAGTTAGTAATGTGCAGTGAGTGGATAGAGCGAGGCCGTAGCATTACGTACTCGTACACATAGATTTTTGAAGGTGTCCAGAGTTGAGTGTGAGTTCTGATGACGAAGCCCAAGCTGAACGAATCATTTCAGGCTGATTAACTTGGAGCTTTGCCGTCTCTATTTTGACGCGGCGGGTCCAAAGTAAATTCCTAACAGAAGTGCTCCTCGATGAGGCAAGCAGGAATAACTGTTTAAGAGATGAACGACTATGCGCTCAGTAAATGTGCACAAAGGATCGACTTCTTGCAATGAATTGCTCAGAGCATCCAAAGTGACGGAATTTTCTAATGGTGCGTCTGAAAAAGAATGAATTTGGGTGATATTGCTAGTAAATAGAATTGATCGCAGTATGCGTTATGTCACAACTCCGAACGGCCTTCGACTATTATAATGCGATCGATTTTGCCAGTTCTGTGAATTAGAATGGTTGCTCTGGCGGTACTGCTTTCGGCTCTCTGCCTTGAGCACTGCTGAAGCGTGCACGGTCGAACGTCGTCAGGCACAGATTCAGTAACGGGAACCGAGGTCTGGTAAGCGCTGTGAGGAAGCTTCAATATGGATCCAAGCGCCCGTCATATCCAGCTCAGGAGAAAAAAAAATGGCGAAGCTGAGCCGGAGTCCAGCCTTTCCTCTGGTTACCGAAGTGCAGAGAAATGAAAAGCCAGCCAACGCGTTACTCTCAGTTTTTTTTAAACAGATCGCACTGCAATGAGCGATGCGAAAACTATTCAGCGTACTATAGTTAGTTTCTTGGATGTTTTTTTGCAGGATGAGCAACTTTCTACGCTGTAGTGCTAATAAAGATCGCGATCACGTCTCCGGAGATACAAGCTTTACTCAGTCCACCTGCCAGCTCCTTGAAGGGAAATGAGCAGAAAAATTACTCTTCCGTATAACGAATAATCTATGCATCTTGTAAACAAACGATACCGCCCTGTCTACAGGGCAGAAATAATAGTTCGCATCCCTAGTGCTTGTCCCGTAAGCAGGAGGGTTTAACTTTGTAAGATGCATGTTCCCTGTGAGGGACGCAATTTCCTCTTGGAAATGTCCACTGTCGAATAATGAACGGTGGTAATTGGCATCTAAAATTGCCGTAGGTCTATGAATAGCCGTAAACTCGCAGGGATAACCTATATGTTTCGGCACACAACCTACGTGGAAGGAATAATTTTTGCAAACTCGTTGAGGGCTTTGCCGTCTGCTTCGCGATGTATCGGCCACAAAGTGGACAGAGTGTTCCTTTGTGACGCTACAAGTCAGCAACTCGAGCGGGCATCTTTCACCAGGGCGGTCAATACTGAAAGTTGCAAAAAGGGTTTGTTTGTTCAGATAGGTGGCAGACGGCACTGACAGTGACAGCTCGTGCAGGCGACGCGAATAAAAAGGCGTGTAGCGTGACATGGTTGGTAAGAATAACGGATCTTGTGGCAGCTTTAAACATGGATCGAAATGTGTTCCTTGAATTCAGGTGCTGTTGCTGCAACCTTAAGATCGAACGAAGCTCTTAAGCGAGGCTTGGTGGACTTGTTCCTATTTATCATTAAGGAAAAATAGACTTGAGGAAGTGGTTGCTTGGATGTTTATCATTCAAAACATTGAGCTGCGGGTGAATTAAACGCGCTATAAGAAGTTAGAATGTCTCCAAGCGCTTTTATTTATTTCTCTGTGCGAAAGAAGTTTCGAGAAACGTACAGCAAAAAGTTTTACAGAGAGATCTCGAAATAGGAGCTGTTTTTTTTTCATCCGAAATGCGTAGATGTCTATCGATGCACGGCGTAAATTATAATGTCGTCAAATGAATGTCTTACCGCTTTTTGGCGGTTGACGTGACGCAGCGTTTTCGCTCTTGGTTACGACCTTAGTGACGGATTAGGGTGGCTTGGCTACCCTGACTTTTCTGTGCGACTACAGAAAGGTGTCCTTCTTGGCCTAGACGACCTTGTTTACCTCTTGACAAAGCCGGCACACTCGAATGGCCACTGCTGCATCAGCATTGCAGGCGACCATTTCAAACCACAGGGCGCGCATATGGCAGATGACGAAGACATGTTTGATCGCCAGAAGAGAGCATATGCCAATTAGGACACGTAGTGCGAGCTGACGCGCCAACGGTCGAACGGTCTGACGCATTTGAAATCTAAGCTGAGCTCTGTTCTCTCAGTCGTTGGTCCGAATAATGCTCGGAACGCTAGGATAGGAAAGTTTTTTGAACAAGCTAACATTCAAATAGAACGTATCGTAGTGTTTTAGAGTTTCCCCAGTGCCTTCCCTGACTGCCATATGGTCAACTGGTTTCGGCTGTTGAAGCCCTTTTCTACAATTCTTTCATATGCTGTCTCTTTGGCTACACTTCATTATTTCTCCGATTGAATCCACGCAAAATGATCGAACAAATTTTCGAACAAAGAACATTAGGCAACGATGTCAGCAGCTCGCACTAGGAGGTATTCCATGCTTCCGAACACTGACGCTACTCAGCAATGAAACAAAAAGTAGAGGCGCCCAAAGGAGACACATTGCGAAGCATGGAATATTAGGGACATTGAAGTAGAAAAGGCTTTATTTTCTGCTCTAGTTTTGCCTTGAGCTTCCGCCTCAATTTGGACATCGTGACGAATGCCACATCATGACGAGAATGCGACATCAGAAAAGAATGCTGTCGCATTTCCTCCGCATCAATCTAATTCATCGGCGTTCACTTCTTTTGTACTAATATTTGTAGTCATTGCAGTTAGGGCTCCAAGCTGAAGCCAACAAAATTGTATTCGAACAAAAATTTTCTGTCAGCGCTCCAATGATTTTTGAAAGCGTTCAGAGGGCTCCAAAAAAGAACAATATTCCTTGAATGCGTTGCTCCGGTAAACGCAAAAATGTTGTGTCATGCTAATATTAATAATAATAATTGGTTTTTGGGAGAGCCATTTATTATTATTATTAGCATGACAGAGGAATTGTGCTGTACTGCGCTCAGCAAGGCTGATGATGATGAAGTGCATGCCAGAGGCAAAATGATATCGCTATTATCGTCCTCAAAAATTAAAGCCAATACCATTACCCGTATTGGTCAGTACTGACAAGCTGGAAGTGAAGTAAAGAAAATCTTCGGGCGCTTACTGATGTAGACCCACAAAGAACCACCAACTAGTCCACACCAGAGTTCTACTTCATGTAGACCAGCGTCGTTAGGGAATTTTTTTGAACCCGTTCGTGGGCTTTATCCAGAACCGCTTCGACCTTTCGTTTCTTTTTTTTTTCGTGAATGAAGAAAGCGCGTATTTGGAGTGGGAACTTTAGTTGTAGAGGTCCCTCAGAGCTGTCTACGTCCGGTCAACTCTAAAGGTTGCTGAAGCCTCCGTGCATTTACATTTCGCCTCTCACATCCCAAACTTTTAAGCTGTGTGGAAGCATTCGAGTATCACGTGGAATTCTAAAGGAGCAATTTTCAACACATTCGTTCATCAGGAGACTAGTCAGCGCAGATGTATCTGGAGCTTCGCTTGATTCTTGCCCAGGTTTAAACTGCACGACACAACTGCTTCGATGTACGCTCCCCACGACTTCAATGACCGCAACGTTTGTCCCACTTTTGGCTGTCTATTGAGGCCTCTGGCCCGTCAAGCAAATGTGACCACGTTTTTGGGTGCAGACGAGACAGTCTGCGAAAGTTCCTTTCTCCGGTGGCTTTTCCTGCTTCTGTTTCCAGTACAATGAGCTTAACTTCGCATAAAGGACGTTCGAAGTTTTATTTCTTTGCAGATCTGCCTTACTAAAAGAATGTGAAGTCAAATACAGATGAATACGTCCACCGTCGAGGGCATCTTCCAGCTCATCAAGGGTGTCTAGATTTTGGAGGTAACCGGATGCAAAGCCGGGATGTTAACTCGCTCCTGTTGCAGTTCGAGAATGTAAGAATGGCGAGTAGCCAGAATCCATAGACTAGGTTTCTGCTTAGAGCCCAACGCTTAGTCGCAGGTATGGGCGATGATGTGGCAAAGAACAACGCCACGAGGGATATCGTGGAGTTCAGCGTCATCATGGATGGAAAAGGACCGGATTTCCATGGCATCTATGATTCAAAGGACAAGCAGAGATGAGACTAAGACTGTGAGAACAAAGTAGAAAGCGTTCTTGGATTCTACGAGTATGCTGAACAGCGACACAGCTTGCCTTTCACCGCCTTGGGAATAAAACATTTCATGCGTGTAAAGAACCACGGGCGGAAATTTTCACTGTCCGCAGGAAGTCGTCCATTACTCCGTAGATTGCAAACATGATATCAATGTATTCTGCTGAGATACTCCTGGAAATGCTTGCTTGACCTTGGTAAGAGTACACTGAAAGGGTAGCATTATAAAAGCGCAAATCGCTCTGAATGCCTCGAGTTCTCTGCTGACTGTAGTAATCAGCTTGTTTGTGCAAGGGAGCTTCATAGCAGGCCATACGAATCACGCTATTCTGTAAGGATGCCCTGATCCCTTTCCTACTCTGTCGCCTATGATACAATGTCGGGCATTCATGAGAGAAAATTGACGCTCTAAATGGTCTGCTAGACCCGCGCCAAGTTTCGGTGCGCTCATCATCGATGTCGTCGTTGTAAGTCACCTGCGTGCCACTCAAAACTATCGATAAGAGGGGTCCACATTGAATGACTCAGTCTTTTCCTGTCGTGTGTAGCGCCGCCAATCAGGATCCCCTCTACGAGGTAAAAAGAGCGGTTGTCTGTGAAGATTTCTTCGAGGCACCATGAACTGTGCCTGCCGTGTGTCGGTACTATGAAGATCGTCTTGACGTTGTGCAAAATATTCATTTCGGGCATGGCGCGAAATCTCAGATTGGGCAGCACCCATCGCTCGATAGCCATATAAACTATTGAATCCAGTGAATCTCTGAGGGGTCCTGCAAGCCTCTACACGTTGCTAAGTCTACGTAGGCATCTTTTTCTATCCGAGAACGGAGGGCTTGGAGAAAGGGCTCACTGCGTGTCTCAGCTGCCTCTAAAGTCAATAGAGAATGTAAGATCACACCTGCTGACGTAAGCACTACTGTAGTCACCATTATTAGATAGCTGGACCCTCGCTTTCGTCAGATGCACTGCTTCAAGAAGCACAATCCCGAATTACCACCTCAGCGCCTCTGCGCGCCGTTAGAAGCCTTCTTGCTGAAGGTTTAAAGTACTGCATCAGCCATTTCTTACTAATGCGCGGAGAGTAGTTTGAAGAAGATATAACACTGAGTCCTCATACACACGGGTTTATGAAGCTGTCCAGATTTTAAGGACAGTTCTCTTCACAATGCCTACCTAGAAAGATTAAATGTTTGGCTATCCGCTTAGACTTTTTCTGTCTCCATTGTGACATCACGGGCCCTAAGCAAACACGTAAGAGAAGTGCTTTTCCATGGAGGAAGCAGGAAGGACTCTTTCAACGATCTATCACTATGCGATCAGTAAATGTGCAGAAACGATATACTACTTCTGATAAATTCCACATGGCATGCAAAATGACGAAAGGGACTCACGGAGCGATTGAGGAGGAATGAATTTGGGTAATATTAGGAGTAAGGAGGGAGTATCGCAGGGCCCTTTTACCGGTAGTCAATGGTGGACGGACATTGACAGGTTTACTGCAAGAGATTTCGCCCCTTCTGGGAGATGGAAATCGCAGGTCAGGTGCTGTTGCTTTCCAAGGTAAGTGCTGAACACGCTAGGAGCGAGTACGTTCGAAGGTCGTCGCGTAGCGTTTCATTATTGGGTACCGGCGTTTGCTAAGTCGGGGCTGCTAAGTCGCAGGAAGCTCCGGTATGGATTCAACCTTCCGTAACTTCCAGTGCTGTGTGAGAAATTTGGAAATACTGCAGAAACAAAATTATGAAGTTTACCCGGAGCCGTACCTTTTCTCTGATTCCAGAAGAGCAGATAAATCAGAGAGATCGAACGCCACTGAACGCGTTACTCTCTCATTTTTTAACGTATCACATTAGATTGAGTGATGCTAAAGTTTTCCGACGTACCGCTGCCAATTCTGTGCTAGCTTTTGTCGCGAGATGAGGAACTTTCTAAGCTGTAGTTCTCATAAAGATCGCGATCGCGTCTCCGGAGATCTCAGCCCAGATGGCACCTGCTTGAATGCAAGTGAGCACGAAAATTGCTCTTCTATAAAGAAAAATCTATGCTTCCGGCAAATAAGCAATACCACCGTGTCGAGACGGCAGAAATAGCACTCGTCCTTTACAGTGCCTCTTCACTTTGGAAGGGGTTGAAATTTCCAAACGTGCATATTCGCTATGAGACACGCCAGTTTCTCGCGTTTATGTTCAGTGCTAATTAAGGAACGATATTTACTGACATCGCAAGACTTGAATATCTGCAAACTCGCGGAGGTAACTAGATGACTATGCACACAAACTGGCCGGAACTAATTATTTCCTGCAAACTCTTTGAAGCCTTTGCCATATGTTGGCGCTGTGTCAGCCACAAAGTGAACAGAGAGTTACTTGGTAAAACTAGACACAGCAACTCGTGCAGGTATCTTCCGCCAGGAGGGTTAATACTAAAAGCTTCGAAAAGGGTCTGTTTGCTCAAATTGATTGCAGACCGCGCTGCTAGAGAAAGAAGGTGCATTCGGCGCAAATAAAACGGCATGTAGCGTGACATCGCTGGAGAAAAGAATGGTTCTCGCGGCACCTGTAAACATGGATCGAAATACACTTCTTGAATTCAGGTGCTTTTGTTGTTACCTTAATATCGAGCGGAGCTCTTATGTGGGCTCTGAGGAGTAGTTATTGTTGATTTTCCTCGAAAAAGTCTTGAGACAGCCGCCGCGTGGAGGTTTGTTCATGAAAACATAGAGCGGCGGGCAAAGCAAACCCACCAGAAAATATTCGCGTGGCTCCAAGCGGTTATCTTTCCTACTGTGTGCGAGAGAAGCTCCGAGAAATATACCGGGCAAAATTTTACGATCATATCTAGAATTAAGATTAGAGTTTTTGTTGAGATGAAAGGCATTGATGTTGATCGATGAATGGTGTGTATTTTAGGGCGATTAGATGCCTTACCGCTTTTTGGTGGTTGACACAATACTGCCCTAAAAATTAACCAATATGGAAGTAAAAGGACAATAAGCTGCCCTCAAGCACTCTTTTTTATAGGTAGGGTACGCTGCCAATGTCCCGGGGTATATTTTTATCGTTAAATATACGGAATACTTTCTGTTGGCAACAGAGGCTTATGACAAATCCCACCGGTGGCAGCACATGCTATCGCAGGGCAGTGGCGCATCTCTTAACCGCAGCAACATTTTGCAAGAAGTGGTATGACTCCCCAGGTTCCTACGAATGTAAAGTTGAGAATGACCTGATACAGACGGTCGGCGCATCTGAGTGCAGCCTGATCTGGCAGCTGGTGGGGGAGGTAGGCGCTTTCCGTAGTAGCACGGCAAGTGCCTTCACAAAGTTAGCGCGCAGATCAAAAGGGGTGCAGCAGCGGCTACGTAGAGCGGTGGTAAAGGAAAGAATTCCCAGCTCCGTGGCATCAGGTTACATCAAGCTGCTGTGCGCGCCGACTTCGTTAACGCCATCTCTTATGTGAACAGTTTTATGTGTGTTTGCCGAGCTTTTTTCATTATGGTTTCTTTGAGATTTTTGTTTGCTTATACCTGGTTCCTTACACGGGTGCGAGCGCGCATGTGTTTTTGGGAAGGCTATATACGTCCACCCCTTGCACGTCATTAAGCAGTTAGAGTAAGCGCCGGTGTTGCCTTTTTATTCTGTGTAGTCTTGAGGCCGAACTCCTTTTATAATGTCGACCAAAGGACTTGGACAAAATACCCTGACCCTAAAAGGGAGTGTGTTAAATGTACACGTTACCCCATTGTAGGCTAATTTCTGCTTAGAAAGCGGCTTGGCTACACACAGTTTTGTGTGTGGCTACTGAAAGCTGCCGTTCTTGACATAGGCGAACTTGGTCACCTTTTGACAAAGCCGGCTCACTCGATCTGGCACAACTGCATCAGTGTTGCAGGCGGCCATTTGGAAGCGCTGGACGAACATATAGGAGATGATGAGGATTTCAATTTAGTTTCCAGAAGAGTGTAAATTCCGAATAAGAAAAAAAATACTGAGAGGCGTTGCACCGACGATTGAGTGATCTGACGAACTGGGAATCGAATGCTGAGCTCTGTTCTCTCCGACCATGATCAAATCGTGCTCGAGACGCTCGGATAACAAGTATTTTCCAGCTGGCTAGCATTCCAATAGAAGGTTTCGGAGTGTTTTAGAAAGTTTCCATAACGCCTTCCTTAACTGAACACCAAACAGATCACCGGGTTCCGCCATTGAAGCCCTCTCGTATGGTTATTTCTTAGCCTCGCTATTTGGATACTCTTGGTTACCTCTCTCATTCATACCATAGAACGTTAAAGAACCCCTGGTGGTCGGAATTTCCGGAGCCCTTCACTACGGCGTCTCTCATAGCCTGAGTCACTTTGGGACGTTAAACTCCTTAAACCTTAAACCTCATACCATAGAAAATGGGCGAACAAACGTTTCGTGTCAGTTCTCTTATAGGAGCGTTCGACACCGATGCCAGGAGCTTGCACTGTGAGGTTTTTCAGGACTTCTGAATACTGGCGCCTCCTAATGGAGAAGCAAAAAATAGTGAAAACTAGATAGAGAAACCGAATCTCTCCCGAACTCAAGCAGAAAATAAAGCCAAGTATCAGAATAATTATAGGCATTGGCTTCGACAGGGCGAAATTTCCTCGATTGCAATGATTGAAGGGGCTGTAAAATGGTCACCTAGAAAGTCGTTTCCCTGGCTATCAAATATATTTCGGGACATTTAGTAGGTCGCAAACTATGACAGAAAACCCTGAAAGAAAATATATCATTATTTGCCACCTTCTGCGAATCAACAATTGCTGAAAGAACAGAGGCTGTCCTTTGAGGGTTTTGCGATTAAATTTCTGAGTAATGTAGCGATCGCTGCACGACGTTTCTATAGTGAACATTAGCAGCGCGAACACGCAGTTCAGTTTTACCACGAAGTCCTCGTCACTGGCTTGGCGTTTCTACACGACTCTGCGAATTCTATCGCACAGGAGCTCTTCACGGCGCACTTTCTACACAGGAGAAAGGATTGAGCGCAATGATCAAGAGATGACGGTTGATAAACAGGAGCTTCACCTGCTGCACTGGAGTTTTGCGAGAAATGTACAATGACTGATAGACTAGGCTGAGGTCGAGAGAACGAGATCTCGCCGACGCATCTAATATATCGCGGGACAAGTATTGATGGTGACGAAGACGTTTACTGAGGTCCCTGGTGGCGTATTTGAAAAAAAAAACCTAGTGCAAGTGAAGAAGAAAGTGGAAACTAGCCTTTCATAAGTAGAGAGACAGCTTACTATGTGCATACCATGGCAAGCAACCTGAAACTTGCGTTAAATCTTTGGCTGCGCGGGTGATGAGTGTTGGGGTTTTGTTAGCTGACGTGCAATAGACACAGAAAAAGAACCTCAATAATTCTGGCACCGTCACAAATATTTCAGTTCCCTGTATTCTTCCTTCTTTTAATTCCCCCAGTGCGGAATAGCAGGTGGTCAGGAACGTGTTCATCCTACCAAACGCTGTTTGCTTGTACAATTCATTTTTTTTTGTTTTTCAATGCTGGCCAGCTGGAAAGCCGGGAGCGCCTTCGAGTACAGGCTAGAAAACTATATTAATTTCCTGTTCAATTTATCCATTTTTAGACCACGTACGAGGGCGCACGAACAGGGACAAGAAGTAGAACGTTCATGCGGGTTAGTTGGTTCATTCCATTAAAATGTAGCACTGCGCAAATGAGACCCGGACAGAAGACATAGGACTGAAAACGACACCACGAGCGCGGAGTTCCAACTGTTTATTGATTAATGCAAGCACATGCTATAGCACATGTCGCGACACCTGCTTCCGCACTTAGCTGTATAGCATGTGCTTTCACTCTCAATAACAGTTGGAAGTCTGCGCTCGTGGTGTCGTATTTGTTCCTATGTCTCCTTTGCGTGTCTTATTCGCGAAGTACAACCTTTTAATAAAGAACAAAAAGGACGCAGACAGTGCAAGCGGTCACTTGTAACTATTGGTTTAATGACGCAAAAGTTTGATATACATCCTGCATCGTGACGTCATTGACCTGAACATGGCCACATCAGGTGGCCGCACTTAGAAATGATGATTCTTTGACATTCAGTGAAATGGGTGGTGCGCTGATACATGATGGACCCGCTTTTTTTAATCAAATCTGCTTAAATGATTTCCCTGACATCCTGGCTCCTATGCATAGCTAAAGCCCTGCGTGCAGGATAATAGCTACGCATGGGCGCCATGCGCGTGCTTTCACTGGCGGGATGGAGAGGCGATCGCCTAGGAGAAATGTTGGTAAGGAAAGGGTGCTAGCCAATCACGTGGTTAGCTACGTTGACACAGAAATAAGTAAATCGTCAAAAGCGGCGGCAGCGTGATAAAGTCTGCAAGCGGTGCGAAGATTCAGCTGAAGGCATTCTGCAGTACAACTGCACCGCTTTTTCATAAAGCTTTTTTTCATAAATCAGTCAGTATGCTCTTGTAGCTTAGTACACTGACATTAGTTTTTAACAATAAAAGGAAGGGTATCATCTCGAGTCAATATTTTCCCCATTTTAGCATCTAGAGAGGAGTCCTGAAGCCCAAAGTCCTCACACTTAATTCGCTGGCTTTTATTTCGCCTTTTTTTCTCATAGGGGTGAGTTTTGTGCTCATGACCTTGCTGTGGCTGTTCCAACTGAAGCTTTAGGAAGAAAAAGCACCGGACGCTGCATATTTAAATTAAAATTCATCAAAATTACAAGTGTAACTGTGGTGAAATATGAAGCCATGAATTCACTCTAGGAATTCCACGAAGTAAATGATCCTTTAATTTAATGTTGTGACTTTCTACCCAGAGAAAAATCTTCCTGATGTTCTTCAATTTCTTGTGTCTGCTGTTGAAGCAGCAAATCACTGTCTGCTGGCGTAGCGGCTGGAGAGAGGCTGTACTGTGTCACATTCGATCTCCCATTGGATCTCACATTTCGAGCACATCGTAATAGTTTTGCAGCTGTGCAGATCGAGCAAATTCCTTATGTCCATCAGAAAGCCAAGAAAAGCGGCCTAATACAAACGCATGCAGAAAATGTGACAGGCGCCCTGTTGTTGTTGGCGTTTTTATTTTAAAAGCCGACAACCGCTAAACAAGACAGCCAGGTTTATGCAAAAATTAAGAAGCGCGTCGTTTTTAGCTTTTGTTTTTCATTTGGCGGTACTCATGAAAGTTTTTGAGCTGGAATGTGAATTAAGAAACAATTCAGTCACAAAATAAATGCGATATTCCAGAAGCGCTGTGTGAAGTCTTGAAAATGAAAGCCATTGTTCGAATATTGACAGTACCGCAGCTACTGCTAGCTTTGCTCGAACTCTTCACATTCCTCATACTTCTTTCAAGAATACGGGTTTTTGATCAAATAAATAAAGTGGTATGGGAAACCCCAGCTTTTGAAAAGAATAAAGTTGGTGTCTTCCGCTACGGCATGCAGCGATCGAGAAGCGTCTGGCGAGACACAGGCGCTACGCTACAGCCGTTGTAGGAAGCAGGAACCCAGAACGTCGGGTAATAAGCGTGGCGCGCCTACGACCTCCCGGTGTCCACGTCCTCGACGCAGATAGAGTAAGCGCGGTGCATCGCACACGTGGAGCAGAGGCGCCCATCCTTCGCACGTGTCGACGCTTCCGCTCGGGCCACGATAAGTGCTCGGGGTACACTGGCCCGGGAACAAGTCAGACGCTGCCGGCAGATGAACGTAGGCCAATCCTCTCGTGGCCTTGCTTACTTACGTGAGACGCAATTTTTCTTACGTTAGAGTGTGCTGCTTTGTGCTTTATTTTAGCGCGGTGTAGGAACAGCGCTAAGTACGGGACAGGAGACAAACATGGAAGCACAAGGACGGGCGATGTTTGTCTCCGGTCCCGAACTTAGCGCTGTTCCTTCACCATGCAATACCAACCAGCCCGTCAACTCGCTCTTCTTTCTTTTAGCCTTTCTCTGTATGTTGTGGAACTAATGCTATTTTGATGGGTTGCATTTTGTGAGGATTCTTTCAGCGATACAATGGTTTACGCTTTACTATTGGAAGTTGCCGTCTTTGATGCAAGTGCGAATGTTCCTCAAGGGACAGCAGGCGCCGGTTGTGGTACAATGCACAAGTTTGACCAATGGTAAACTAGCAAAATAATGAACCCTGGCAAAAAGCTGGTATGAAATGTGCACTCATATCCATAAAACCTGATATTTCTTAAGACCTCAGAAAAGAGGTTCACACTAGACAATGCATTCGCAAAGAGCGGAGAAGATTATTCGTTGAGCCGTAGAGGAAATTCAATACATTGCAGGGAAAATTGGTAGGCCAGGGATACCTGTAGAGTAGCAAGAAAGGTCCTTACTTTTTTTCTCTAAGTTGCTGTGATCCTGCTTTGCCTACCGATCATAACAATTGTACACTGCATGAAAACCTTTCTAGATGTGTTGAACGGTAACATTGGAGTGGAGTGTCAAAATATCAACCCGAGGGCCCCAGGAATTCATCACACTACATAGTAGCTTTCGCGCGGAATTGAAAGCATTCGAAAAACAACCCAAAAACAAATTCACTTGTCTGCCTCTTTTTTTTTCGTAACGACGATAAGGATCAATTCATGTATTTATGGGGAGCAACTTGCGCAGACACTGGCATCAAGCCCAGCATTTCACTTATGCGGTGCATAAACCGTTCCAAGTTTTGACTGGACGATTTGCTGTTTGCGCCAAGAACGAATTTTAGTTGCGATAGTGTAGGCGGGAAAAACAATTGATGGCTCGTGCCTGCCCCAACCGACAAATGTTTAGTGGTTTTTAAGTTATGTTTTCGTTATCCCTGTATATAGAATTTCATCATTTGTGCACTGATATCAGTACTCATTGATGACAATTCTTTCCTTTCACACAGAAAAAAACAAGATGAAACTAACAGGACTCGCTGCTTTGATTTTGTCCTACATCACACTGCCCTGTGTTTTGTCACAAGTGGTTACCTCATCACGTGAGTACATTACGAGTTCTTTCCGTCGTTTTGTGCGGGCTAAAACTCAATGGTTTTCAGGCACTCGGCCGTAATAATGTATACGGTTATATGACGCAGAGTCCCTAGCGCAGTTGCGCTCACAAGCTCGCCAGACATATATAGCGACAATGGCAAGCTTTGGTTTGGAATACATGGAATTTATATAATGATTCCAGTGAAGCTTTAATTTTTGCCGAGTGTTGCGTGAGACATTGCTTTGTTCCTCAGGACGTATTGCGTTTTTCGTATATACCTCCTCTCTTTCCCCCTCTCTCTCTTGTGCTGGGATAAAGAAGTGCGTCTTCACATCAACAGGGATAAATGGCGGACCTTCTAGTGAGGAAGGGTGTGGCCGTCAGCAGGATGAATCTTCCTGACGTTTCCAAACTCACGGTTAGAAAAGAGGGAACAGCAGAAAAAAAGAAAAGAGTTACGGTGAACTTAAGGATGCAATTTTACATTGACGTGATGCTTGGAAGTATAACGCAGAATACGGCAACGCACATGCATCGAGGTCTTCAGCACAGAAGGGCAGAGAGGCAACACGCACACGTGCTAGAAAAGCGCTGCACGCCCGGATGTCCTGACGGTTTCATGCAACAGTTTCAATGTTACGTTCGTAGCGCAATGCGCTTGACCGAATTCCGCTTAGGAGCACGAGACTTCCCTCGGCGGGGAGGCGGGAGGTCAGCGAACGGCGACCTTCAAGTGTAGACCTCTAGATCATACTGGTATAACAGCCACAACCTGCGCTACGAAGATTAACCAAGGTGTTCCACTAGAGCGCAATTGCTGCGGTCTTCAGAGCAGCACATACAACATAAGAATTCATTTTTATGGCATGATACAATTACGAAGAGAAATATAACAAATCTGCAGCTAAAAATTAGTCGCGGTGGAAGTTTTTCGCAGGAATTTAAAGCAGATGTTTTGCATTCACTGGGACTACAACGTCGTAGACACTTGTTTTATTTACTTTTCTTCAAGCGCACAATAAGCAGAAATTCACTGCGTGGTCCTTTGGGCTAAAGGTAAATTTTATACATCGCCTGCTGAATACACATTAAAATTGCCTATCGCGAATTCGTTATTGTGCAGAAGAGCGCAGAGCAAAGCGCAGAACAGCAATTAGTTTGTTTCATTTGTATAAAATTTATCTACCTGTCGTTTCAGTTGAAATGTTTATTTTGCATTATAGCATGAGACACGCTCGATTTGGGGCTCAGATTCTGACTGACCTACACAAGATACTATTACTTGTTGCGTTCAGCGTGCATTAGCTCAGCCACCCTTCCCACATCTTCATTCAGAGGAAAATACCTCTTGTGGTCACAAAGCAGCAGTCTTCTTTCTTGTAATTACGATTTTGTGTAAGCTGATCTCGTTTTCTTCCACAGCGTTGCCTCCCACTTCGGATTTTGTTCTTTGACACGCTTTTCTGCGTTCCAGAGGCGTGCGATTTCTCCGGCCTGGATCTCGACAGCATGGTGAACGAAGTCGTCAGCCACATTCCCGTGGATTATGCCGAGCACGAGTCGTGGCCGGAAGCCTACATTGGCGGCCTGGTGTCCTCGAGCATCATTTTCAGTGGACTGAACAAACTGCGGCCATACGGTCCGCCGCTGTCCTACTGCAACAATGGTTCGAGGCTTGTGCAATTCGACCTGGCCACGCCGAAGGACGAGCAGATTAAAGCCTGGGCGCGCTGGAAGACGTGCTCCAGCCAGAACGGAACGTTCGGCACGCTAGCAGGAGCTAGAGTAACGGCCACGTTCGAGGTAGGAGGAAGCGGCCAACTTTAGTTTCTGGACATTTTACACGGTTATCACTAACATGAGAGAAAGCACGTCCTCTGCTGTACGCTAGAATCTTCCTTGCTTTATTTGTCCTACGGTAGGCTGTGCCACCTTACCCTGAAAAATTTCTTGAGATCTTGCCAACCGGGTCTATGTGGCCCCCCGTAGGCTTCCATTCAACTGAAATCCGTCCTGTCACCACAGCAGACCTTTCATTTTTTTCTTGACGGCATTCGATGTCGTGCCGGTTCTTTTTTCTTCCTACTGACTTCCAGTGCCGTATCGTTAGTCCGGTAGCGCCTGATCACTGAGAAGAACGGGAGATAAAGCTCTGAACGTCACATATTTCATCGCTGTTAGGTCTTTTAGTGCAGGAGTGTAAATTAGTCGATTCATTTGTGGAAACATAGTTACTTTGATAATAAAATTAACATAATTTATTAAGGCGACGGTGAAGGAATATTGAAGCTCATCTAAATCCATATATTGGATTCCGTTAATGAAAGAGGCTGATTTCATAAAAAACGGAGCATTCTAAAGCAATTACCACAATCACAGTTTTCCTTCACAGAAAAAAAAAGAACTGCGATGACATTAAACTTTTTACAGAGTATCTCTGAGGCCAGCCCGCACAGTTAGAGACTTTAAGACTGTGATCGCGGAGTTTTTTTTTGCTATTTTTATCACGAGTTTTAGCCGAGTGGCTGGCAGAAATTCCGGAACAGTCAGAAATAAACCATCTTGCCGCAAAGAGATGAACGCTCATTTTAATATTTTTTATAGTAGTAGTAGTAGTAGTAAAGACTTTTATTCGACCATAATTGATAGGCCGAGCATGTCGACCGCCTGGGCGACCAGAAGCCGCTGTTCTTCTTCCCCTTCAGCGCCAAGCCAGTCGAGCCAGGTGGTGATGGATAGAAAGGGTGGGGGGAAGGAACCCGACTGCTGAGCAGCCGGGCAATAGAAGAGGCAATGGGCCAGGTCCGCATAGATGCAGGGGCAGTTGGGACAGGAAGGGTCCGATCGATAGCGATAGAGGAAAAGGCGGGACGGGGTGATAACTGTATTCATCTGAATGTGCCGAAGAAGGCGAGACTCCGGCACCGTGAGTGATGGATGAGGAGGAGGGTAAAGGCGTTTGTCGAGGCGGAGCTCAAGGTAGACCTCTTTTATGGTGCGGCGAAGGGTGAGCCTCCCACCGTCCTCCGAGGGATTGGGCCAGGGGATCAACGGTGCCCGGAAAAGTGTGTCGCGGGCGAGCTGATGGGCCAGCTCATTGCCGTCAATCCCTGAATGCCCAGGGACCCAGCGGAGGAAAACGATGGAAGGCTGCAGTGCGGAGACCGCTCGTTCGACCGCCTGTTGGAGAGAAGGGGTCAGGGTGCGTTTCTGTATGTGGTGTATAGCGGCTTGTGAGTCTGAATAGACTGTGTACTCTTGGAGAGAGGGAAGGAGGGCAAATGACTGGAGGGCATGCGCAATGGCGAGGACCTCGATGGACAATTCGTCTGGAGGGTGTAGATACGGCCCGCTGGTGTGGGTTTCAGGAGAAGGGAGGTGTGGATGGTACAGGGCGTAGCCGCAGGAACCTCGAGGAGCCACGAAGGAGGCATCTGAGTAAGCTACACCCTGGGTATCAAAGAGAGGGGAATGGTGCTGTGCGGCCGCATGACGACGTCCGGCGTGCAGGACGGGGGACATGTTGGTCGGGAGGGGAAGGATACGAAGATTGGGAGCGGGGGTGGGAATAGGAGAGGTAAACGGGGAGATTGGAATGGGCGAGATACCCGCTTGAGTCAAAAACCACTGACCCTGACGGGTAAGGGAAAGCCGGGCAAGTTGCGAGTCACGATGGAGACTGAGAAGAGAACGAAGAGGATGGAAGAGGCCTGTGGCAAAGAGCTTAGTGGTAGAGGTAGTGATAGGGAGGTTGAGAGCTGCCTTGTAGAGGCCCACAAGGGCAGTCTCGAGAGCGTTAAGTTGAGTCTGATTGAAGGAAGCGTAGGGTGCAAAGTACAAGACTTTGTTGAGGGCCAGCGCGTGGGCAACGCGGCACGCGTGAGCCTCGTGGAGACCTGAGCGTCGAGTGACCACGCGCCGCAGGAGGTGAGTTACAGAGTGGCAGGTGGTGACAGCGCGGTGGAGGGCTTGCACATTCTTAGCCGCATGCAAAGGGAAGCCAAGAACTTTGCACTGTGTGACGACAGGAATGGGAGAGCCAGAAAGGTGGAGAGAGACGAAGTGGTTGTGTGAGCGCTGGTAGGAGGAATGGTTGAGAAGGAGAAGCTCGGATTTCTCAGGAGCAGGAGAGAGGCCAGCGGTGGTGAGAAAGGAGTCGATGAGATCTAGGCCACGTTGCAGGGTGTCCTGTACGTGACCGGGAGAGCCAGATGAACACCAGAGAGTGATGTCATCGGCGTAAAATATATGATGCAGGTCGGGAATTTCAGCTAGCTGGGAGGCGAGAGGGGCCATAGCGAGATTGAAAAGGGTAGGAGAGAGAACAGCACCTTGAGGAGTGCCACGGGTGAGGTGGTGTGGGTTAGACAAGTGGGTATCTACTCGAAAGCGAGCCACACGTTTAGAGAGGAATGAGCGGATATAGGAGTACATGCGGGAGCCACAATCCAAAGAGGCGAGTTGAGAAAGGATGTGATCGTGGCAAACACCGTCAAAGGCCTTGCGAACATCGACAGTCACAAGTGCGTAAATTTGAGTGGGTGTAGGGGACAGGAACGTTTGCTGGAGAATCAGAAACATGTCCTGTGCACAGACGCGGCGTCGGAAGCCAATGAGAGAATGGGGGAAGAACTCCCGTGCCTCAAGAAAATCAGAGAGGCGAGTCAGAGCCATTCGCTCAAGGGTCTTACCAACGCACGGCGTCAGGGAGATTGGGCGGAGGTTAGAGAGAGAGGGAGGTTTGCCCGGCTTTGGAATCATAGAAATAAGGGAGGATGTCCAGGAGCTCGGCAAGCAGCCGCTCTCCCAGGCCTCATTGTAGGTTTGAAGGAGGAATTCTTTGGCGCAGTCAGGAAGGTTACGAAGTGTGGTGTATGTAATGGCATCCTCACCAGGAGCCGAGCGTGTAGAATTAGCAGCCAGAGCAGATTCGAGCTCCCGGAGAGTGAAGCATTGGTCCAGATCGGGGTTAGGTCCACCTGAGTACACCGGGTAGGAGGGTGCCAGAGGGGGCGGAAGGTAGAGAGAGGCGAGTTGATCAAAAACTTCGGAGGGAGTCCCCTGAGTGAGGGCTTTAGCTAGAGTGGGAGCAAGGGCAGGCTTATTGCCAAGGAGGGATTTAAAGAGAGACCATGCGGATCGCGAGTGCAATGCAGAATCAAGGCCATCACAAAGAGCACTCCAACGAGAATGCTCGAGGGAGGCGCAGTGGGCGACGATCTCAGCCCGCAGAGCAGTGATCCGGGAGGAAAGTTGGGCATTGTGTGGTTGGGAGCGAAAGGAGCGTTGAAGACGTTTACGGCGACGCCATAAACGGATAAGGTGTGGATCTGGGTCCTGGATTGGGTAACGAGAGCGAACGCGACGGCTACTGGACGTGAGCGCTGCAGAGATGCGCGACGTCCAGTCGTCGTAGGATTGAAAGGAGTCGGAGGCGAGATTAGTGCGAAAAGCATGCCAGTCAGTGTGAATAACCGGATGACAGCGAGGGATGTGGGAAAGAGAGGTGGTGATATGGATGAGAAAGTGGTCACTTAGAAGAGTTTCGGCTGTCCCCTGCCAGTGAAAAGAAAGTGAACCCCGAGAGAAAGTGAGGTCGGGCGTCGTGGGGCGTTGTGAGGCAATGCCCGCTCGAGTAGGAGAGCCAGGAGTATTAAGAAGGGTGAGGTGGCGTTCCTGGGCCAGACAATGCAGGAGGCGGCCGGGTTTGAGGGTTTGTGGGTAGCCCCAGAGTGTTTGAGGGGCATTAAAGTCACCACCAAAGAGGAGATGGGAGGTAGAAGGAAGAGAGTGAAGGAATTTGCCCAGAGCAGAGAATAAAGAGGAAGTGACAGGGGGGTTGTAAAAAGACAAAAGGACGAGTGAGATGCGGGAAGAAGGGTGGTAATAAACCACACAAACTAAATATTTAAGGAGGGTGGAGGGGATGTCAATTTGCTCTACGAGCACGTCACTGCGTACATAAATAGACGCAAGTGGCGTGGCCGTAGTGGCATGGTAGGCGCGGTAGCCTGGGACATTGCGGGCCGTCCGGGTCTCCTGGAGAAGGAGAAAATGAGGCAGAGAGGGGCGGGTGAGTAGGTACTGGTGGAGGGGGGTCTTATTGTGGCAAAGATTTCGGCAGTTCCACTGCACAATTTCGAGGTCCTCGCCAAACGCCATTATGAAAGTGGAGAGGAACGCGGTGGTACGCGTTCCTTCTTTTTTGCCGGGGGCAGTGACTCATGGACGGATTGGAGCATAGATGTGAAAGATTCCAATTGCTTTGATTGTGCTTGGAGGGTGGTAAGAATCTGGAGAACCGAAGTTTCCAGCTGAACCAAGCGAGTGTGATGTGCCTGTGTGGTGGTTTCGACAAGGTCAGCCAAAGGGGCGACCTGGGCGCTGGAGGAGGGAGTGGGGAACGTGGCAAGGTGCTCATTTAGCTTGCTAAGCTGGGAGGTAAGAGAGGAGGTGGTTGTCTGGAGGGTTTGAGTCAAGGCATGTATCTGCTGTTGTAGATCGTGGGAAATGCGCTGCTGCTCTCGCTGCTGGCGTTCCAGCATTGCGAGCCGGAGGTCGAAGGAGCGGCTCGCGTCAGTCAAGGATGGAGAGGGTGGTGTAGTGGAAGAGAGGGACGCTGGCACCGAGGATCCTTTAACTATGGCGGCGAAGGAGCCTGGTGGTGACGTGATCGGAGCTGATGGATATTCATGATTAGAGGAGGAGGACGAGGAGGAGGAGGAGGGGTGGTGGGTTGAGTGGCCCGGCGCAAAGCTAGGCGTCGGAGGTATGCAGCTTTAGCACACTCGCGTTGTTTAGCAAGGAGGAAGGGGCAAGTGGGGTCGAGGGAGGGGTGGGTATTCACCTGGCAATGAACGCACCAGGGCTTGGCACACACATGAGCGGAAGGGTCAGCGGGTAGAGGAGCAGCACAGCGACGGCACTTTGCCGGAACGCTGTGCTGGGGGCATTGGTGGGCGCGGTGGCCTAGAGTGAGACAACGGGTGCAGGTGGGAGGCTTAGGGTTATGAGGACGGCACCGGAAGGCAACGCGTTTGAAATATACAAAGTGGGGGATGACGGTACCAGCGAACGTTATGAGCACTGATTGAGCGGATCCCATCATGCGAGCAGCGAGAATATCTGTTTTGAAAGATTCTAGTTCATGCATGAGCTCATCAGGAGTGAAGTGGCCACCGGCGTTATGGATGACGCCGAGGCATGAGATGGGAGGATGGGGGGAATAAGTTTTGATGCTGACAGGCTTACCGTGAAGGTGAAGGTGCGTGATAGAAAGTAGGAGGTGGGCGGTGAGAGGAGAATGAGTTTTTAAAAACACAAGGCTTTGGGCTGGCTTGGCCTGAAGGGTGATGTCTGCACTGGTCTTGGAGGAAAGTTGTGCAGCGGAGGTGACTGCGGCGAGCACGTCGTAGAGAGGCAGCTTGGGATTGAGGGTACCAGGAGGGAGTTGTATGCCAACAGTGATGAGCTCGGAGCGGGGTCGGGTGGCGGAAGCAGGCTTACGGCTGGCACCGATGGTGCTCCAGCCGATTTCCGGGGATGGAGTGTCGTCTACCGGGGACGCCATGAAGTCCATGTCTATTTCGGACAACAATGCATGGTTTCCGCGGGGAGAGGCTAAAGACTAAGATGTCTCCTGACGAGGCCTAACACCCGCATTACACGTCGGTGCAGATGGTACGGAGTAACATATCAGTGAGAACAGTGGTACATCACACACAGCGAGACAGGAATTCAACATAAGCAATTGCACAAGCACTGCTCAAGCAGAAAACAATACTGAAGGAGTCATCAACACTGAGCGATAGTAAGTGGTGTGGAAAAGAAAAACACATTCGCACAGAACAGTAGGAAATGAAATGCAGCAGGTGTGCATAACAAAATTTCTCACGAGGGCGTTGAAAAGATGGCTCATTTTCTTCTTGAATTGGTGAATGGTGACACTCTCCCGGCCACAAGCAATTGATGTTGGATATGTGTTGCATAAAACATTATTTGGTGATCTGTAGTCTGGGCGCCGTAATTAATGCGAGGCCTAGAACCAATCAAAGAAATTGTGGGTAAGTTATGTGTGATTTCTCTATTCAGATAAGAACGAGAGAAAGATTCAAGCTCATGTTTAATATTTTGGTAGATTTGGAGTGCTAAGTAGTATTTGTAGCATAGAAAAAACGATAACACATTATAAAAGGTAAACATGCCGTTAGTACTAACAGGATATCTACCCAAAATGCGCAAGGCTCTTTCATGTGGAGAGAACAGCCTATCTTAGTTTTATTACATGTACCCCACACTAGGAGACTATACACAATATGGCAATGAATAAAAGAAAAATATACCTTTTTTTGTACATGGAATGAAAGAAGATAATGAAGCCGTTGCTAAGGTCCCAAAATTGAAGGCTTTGCTACTCTAGATCTATTTGAAATTTACGGTCAATGAAACTTCCCAGGCATAGTGAGGCAGCGTCACATTGAACGTATAGCTTTTTAATTTTTACCAACGGACACAAATTTAACACGACACGTCCCTAAGAGCAAAGTAACGTATGCCACAAAAAGTTACTAATTATATATTCTCAGTAAAAAATACTGCGTTTTTTATGACTTTAGTAGTCTTCATTCGCTTCTTGAGGTTAGTAGCAGTCACTAGTTCTACTTTTACTGCCTTCTGTTTAGAAGATCGTGGTCTGTGAGAGAAGTATCTGATTAGTAGTTAGTGAATTCAAGAGCATTTTTTGCACGTGTAAACTACCTAAAGGGAGAGTTATATAGCGTACAACTATAAGGAACATGCCATACATTTCAATGGTAGTAATAACACATATGATATTTATATCACATCAAGTCTTACCTGAATGGTAGGGCTTGAAAGTACGAGCTCTCCAGAATTTTTTTTTTTCGCGCAAACAGTAGCAGTTTGAACATACGCATAAATGCAGCAAAGACGCTACAGAGGAGCCCAAGAACATCAGTGATCCATTGCATCAGAGCGAGACACTGATTGACAATTTGGAAAGGGTTAGGCTTAAGAGATTGCGTAAGATATGTAACTTATGTCGTGAGAGGTAGTCTGCGTCGATCTATGCGTTTTGAAAACAGCGACCGCTCATACAAAACTGAAAGAAGAAAGAAATTTGTTCATTATGTCAACAAGCTGCAGTAAAAATAGTTTTAAAACCTAATACAATAATTAGCGCTTGTGGGTACAATTCGAATGCGGAAATAGCATTTCTAGCCTTCAAGCTCTTCAAAACGATAGGTGGCCCAATGTAGTTCTGCATGAAGAGCTCAAGTGGCGAGCCTGCAGGCGATGTGATTCTATGAACATCAGGCTGGCCTGAATAAAGAGTGGTTTGAATTTTCGAGCGTGTTCTGGGCACCGCACAATTTCAAAAATATTTAATTTCATTACAGTTTTCGCTCTTTGATCACTCTGCTTTGTACTGAGTAGTCATGGAAAAATAGCTATAAGGCAGTCAATAGTTCACTGCCTCTCCAATGCGGGTGTTGCTATTCCTAAGTAAAAGCCCAAATAACACTACTATTCAGATGGGCACATGTGGTGACTACAGAACTTTCATTGATTATATGAGCTGTAACGCGAATATTATCCGGCCAAAAGTTTTTATCCTTTGCGCGAAAGCGTTCTTAGCCTAGCATAAAGTTTCTTGCTATTACCTATAGGGAAAGCTGGCGCCCCCTCTGCGGGAGTTTGCACAGAGCTTCCTCAAGACCACTCCAGCCACTATGGGCGCTCTTAACATCATGAGCCGGTGCGCTACCGACTGCAGAACCACAAATTCTTGCCAACAAATAATGCAAAAATAAAAGTTGTTCGGTGATCAAGAATGCCCTACATTAAATATCCTGTCTGTAAATTGCAACAAACGAGCAGAGAAGCATGTAAAAGCAAAGGTTGTCCAAAATAAGATATGGCTTGCTCTCCTAATAGCCAAGTATTGTGCACCACAGAAACTAATATTTCGTGCTTAAAATGCGCACTTTTAAAAAGAAGCATGTAAAAAAATGTTGTTGCTTGAACACCTTAAGAGGTTTTTTAGTGGTATTTGGGAAAACAAATTTTTTATTGGCGTCATGTGCGGCTGCGTTTTCGCTACTATGGCTTTTGCGCACTACGTTCGCGCCACAGTTGTCTGCGCGCGGGGCGCGCCATGGACGGCATGGGACATCTCAGTAACGTCACTCTGTGTTCCCGAAAAAATCCCACTGTACCGCACGAGGTCGCTCACCGGCCCATGATGCTTTCAGCATCTATGGTGGCGGAAGTGTAGCGCAGCCAGCTTTCCTTCGAACAGTAAGAAACGCTATGTTGCCTAGTACTGCTAAGGTCTACGGTTATCACTGTTGCTACCGCAAAGAATAAATTAAAAAGTTGGGTGAGAATGTCAGTGCGAGTTTATTGTTTTGAAAAAAAAAAGACATGAAAAGATAATCAATAATCGCAAATTTATACTGTTTACACTACGTTTTCCACCGTCTATTTCTTTCTTACAAAGGTCGTGAATCCACGGTTTGGCTGCCCCGGGGTATCCGGTCCAGTGCTCATCTACAACAGTGGCCCTACCATAGTGTCTGTCAACAAAGCGTCCTTCTACCTGGACGGTGCCGGTGACGTCATGGCCACGGTGGCTGCGGTGCTAGGAAAGTTGTTTCCGCAAATTCTAAACGAATTCTGGGATGACGCGCTGACCTCGAAACTAGGAAACATACTCGATATTGTAACGTTTGCCTAATGCGACTAGTGTGTGTTAATGTTTCAGTGAGGTTGATTGAAAATCCAGGAGGGATTAAAGTGGCGTTTGTTTGGTTTTGCGCGTACATGAAACGAGACGTTTGCGTTAGATAGGGGCCGGCTAATCCTTTTCACATAGGGGAACGAGTCACTACAACTGACTGAACAAATACTCAGCAAAACACGATATACCTGAAAAACACAATGCACAGTACAAAAAAGAAATGCAGAACACAATGCAGAGGTAAAAATTGCTAATTTACAGCGCAAAATAAACATTACGTGGTGCTAAAATATAATCACTGAATGTAAGCAATCAAACAAGAATTAAATGATCAATAAGAAACAGTCAACAAATTAAAAACCAAGCAGTAAGCAAGGATCATGGCGCTGCTAATAAAGACAGTTATTTTAAAAATAAATAATTAGAGAGGCTATACCTCCGGGCAAAAATTTCAGAGTTCGCCTGAGCACGCGGTGGCTTGTGCCCTTATACTCGCTCGTCCACCAGTCACACGGACAGTAAACAAGCAAACGACGCTGTAAATTTGCTGGCTTCTTTGAATGACAAAAAGAAGCGGGGAAAAAGTAGAGGCCATGAAACAGAAGTTGAGAAAAAGGAAATCATGCACGCTGCCAGACAGAGGACAGAGTACTTTGACATAGAGTGTCTAGCTTGCTGAATTTTTAAAGCGAAAGATTCCCTACGCCAGCCAGCTCGGTTCGTCGCGTGGTCGCACTTCAGCCGTATGCCCGTGGGCAACGACTACCTTGAGCCGCCGTTGCCTAGCAACGCCGCAGCCGCGCTCCAACAGATGGTGCCACAGTCGACACCACTGCCGTCGCCGCTTGCTCCACGAGATGTGCTCCGCTCGGGTAGAGGGAGAGGAGGTGTCGCCTCGTGAGGTATATATATATATATATATATATATATATATATATATATATATATATATATATATATATATATATATATATATATATATATATATATATATATATATGCCCTTCGCCTCAGTGTATTGTAGTCGCTATGGAGAGCGCGAAAGAGACGAAACAACGAGAGAACGAAGCGAGGAAGAGACAACGCGGGCAAGAGACGCCAGAAGAAGAGCGCGCCGCACGACTCCAGAAGCGTCGTAACGAAGATGCGGCTAGAAGTCGTGCCACGTGCCGGAGTGACTGTTCAACTGCGGAAGAGACCGGTTTGAGTTCTAGAGAGCGTCGGAATGAGACGCTGCGTAGACGACGTGCCGAGGAAACGAAGCTTTCGCAATTCATATAGGGTTAGCCAGAGCTATACCACAGCCAAATATTTTAGCTTAATAACCAAGGGAAATTCTAACTGTGATGTTTTCTGTGTAACACGACGTGAAAAAGAACCCCCCCCCCCCCTCCCCATCTGTGCACCTACTCCTGCCTCAAGGTTCACATGGACGATGTGGCTTCAGGTGGATCACTATTAAAGCTGTTTAGAAGCAGTCTATGAATTTTTAATTATTCGTAATTTTTCGGCAACTGCATGCGGGGTGTTTCACCTAAGACTTTACTTGATTTTTAGCAATAGGCTTCTCGAGTTAGATTAGCTCTTTTTCCGGCATAGCATTTTCAGCGGTGTAGTATATCGAAATACAGCCAAGACGGACTAACTACAAGGTTGGTTAACTAATATTGAATGGTTAACGTTTTATCTATTACTGTTAGGCTCCTTATCTATTGAGGGGCTGTAGCCCACTGCATGTAATTTTGGCTATTTCGACGATTCGCGTGCAGTGGAGAGGTTGCTTTGCCTGCAAGCTTCTCGAAAGCGCATGTATTTTGGCGCGATGTAGCCAAAACTTGTTGAGCCACAGCGCCGTGGGTAGCAACGTTTTCCAAATTCCAATAACTGATACGGATATGGGCCACACGCCTGTCAATAATTAAGAATTAAACCTAACAGTAATAGCTAAAAAGTTAACTATTCAATATTAGTTAACCAGCCTGCTAGATAGCACGTCTAAGCTTTATTCTGATGCAGTACACCACTGACAATGCTATGCCGAAAAAAGCGCTATTCTAACTCGAAAAGCATATTTTTAAAAATAGCGTAAAGTCTTATAGGAAACATCCTGTATATCGTACGAGCTAACCGGGACAACATCCTACGTGGAGAGTGGTTGACGCGTGAATCTTCGGATACGGTACATTTCGCCAAGGACAACAGCAGCCTCTGCGTTTAGCTCACAAAAGTTCCCTTGTGCAGCCTCCGTTGTAATAGAGCAGCATGGTGCAGCGAGGAATAAGTACCCGCGACAATCCCAGAGAAAAACTTGAGCAATGGGAGTCCGTGCTGTCCGGCTTAAGCCTAGAGGACCAAATAAAGCTGGTTCACCGTGCGCTGCAAACATCCAAGGTCGTAGGTGCCCTGTAGCAAGGGCACCTCCCAGTTCGGTGGGCGCAAAGCTCTTTATTTGATAAAACTTTTTTCGTCATCATCATCCACCACAGTTTAGCAGTACGCTATTAATAATAATAATAATAATAATAATAATAATAATAATAATAATAATAATAATAATAATAATAATAATAATAATAATAATAATAATAATAATAATAATAATAATAATAATAATAATAATAATTATAATAATAATAATAATAATAATAATAATAATAATAATAATTTGTTTTGGGGGAAAGGAAACGGCGCAGTATCTTTCTCATTTATCGTTGGACACCTGAAGCGCGCAGTAAGGGAAGGGATAAAGGAGGAAGTGAAAGAAGAAAGGAAGAAAGATGTGCCGTAGTGGAGGTCTCCGGAATAATTTCGACCACCTGGTAATCTTTAACGTGCACTGACATCGCACAGCACACGGGCGCCTTAGCGTTTTTCCTCCACAAAAACTCAGCCGCCGCGGTCGGGTTCGAACCCGGGAACTCCGGATCAGTAGTCGAGCGCCCTAACTACTGAGCCACCGCGGCGGGGCAGTACGCTAATTATTTACGGAATTACGTTTCTGCTTTCTTCTCAGGTGCATTATCACGCCTTATTTCAAAGAACGTGCTCAACTCTCTGGGCAATCGAAGCAATTATTGATTTCACTCAAAGGGTTCTAAAAGGTGACCACTTTTCCTGGAATGTTACCAGACATCGAGGCACACTCAACAGGAGTTAGACGTGTATCTGTTTTAGGCGAATTTGGTAGGGCATGCTACATTAAGCATCTGTATTAGCCAAGTACTTGAATCCAAAAAAATAGAATGACATAAAATTACATAAAAGGAAAGCGAAGCAGAAGAGGCAGAGAATAAGGTTGGGGAAGGTTAGGGAGTTTGCGGGGATTAGATGGCGGCAGGTGGCACAGGAGAGGGTTAATTGGAGGGATATGAGATAGGCAAACTTTGTCGTGTGCTGTACAGACCGTTTCACACTTGTAGGGAAACTGGGAGCGCGTGGCTGCCGCGATTTGAGTACCGCTGCGCGCGAGAGGTAGCTTGGATTGGTGCCTCGAGGCGCATGCGCGGAAAGAGCAGCCGGGCGTGCTTGTTCTGCGCATGCGTCTTTGCCGCCGATTCTGCCCCGTTGGCGGCGGCATAATCGGCGGGGCAGCGCTTCGCGAAGCGCGGCGGCCACGCGCTCCCGATTTCCCTCTAAGTGTGAAACGGCCTGTAAGTAGTTATGCTGCTAAGGATGATGATGACCGGAGCGAAATGAACATTAGATTGATTTGTTTAAAGCTCGTAAAAGGCCCTACAGGAGAGGAAGGAGAGTGCGTACTAGAAATTAAATAAATGTCCACTAAGGATTAAGTACTGAGTTGCAGATTAAGAAAATAGGTTTCAGCTTATACGGCAAAAGAAAAGACCTAAACAGGTAAGTCAAACAGTACAGTAATGATAAGAAACTAATATCACCAAGATTCAAGGGAACCGACAGTGTGAGGGGAGTGTGTGATTTATTTCTGTGACCGTTGACCTTGGGTTGGCCTGCACAAACACAGCCGTTTTGTGTAATAAGAAAACACGTATGGTGGCTGCCATCGTGGCGTTCCTACTCTGTCTCCGTAAAAAGTTCAGCTCTATAGCCGATCCAACTTGCAACAAATAATCATAAAAAATACTCATCGCGCCTTTGTTGCAACATTGCTGTGCACATGGGCATCAGCGCCGGTTCACGGTTCTCTTAAAGTTACAAGAGGCTTTCCGCTTATAACAGACTTAGAGTATTGTACAAGTTTCTTTTTCAAGTTCTTCATTTTCAAGCACGCTGTTGCTGCTCACTCTGGAATTCCTGAAGACGAGTTCGAACCTCACAATGGCTACCTATTCTAGCTATGTAGTGGTCGAAATGGGCCAGCGAGCGGTTGTTCTGTCATATACTATGAATTTTTCATAGTAAGATAATAAAATCTACTGCCACAAGAAAAGTCTGATCTTTTCTGGTGAGGACTGGCCTATGGTCTTACCTGCTTTCGTTCCAGGGTACGCGTACCAGTCCCTTTGTTTTGGAACATCATATTGCTACACTTACAAGTAGGCGCTTTAAGCGAAAGTGGAAATTTTAAGTTCGCTCAGCTCTTCTTACAGGCTACGATCCGGCAATCGTGTAGTTTCGCTTTGACATTTTGGCCTGCAGGTTAAAAACAGTTAATGGCCAAGCATTTTGCTCTACATCCTTCATTGTAGCAGCGGTATTTTGAATTGAGGTAGGGCTTTTGCATTTCAATATTCTCTAAAACAATCCTCCATTGGACGAACTAAGTAGATTCGGACGTTTGTAACATTACAATGAATTTGAAAAATTTCTCCTTACTGTAGTGCAACCTTGAGGCAGCGCTGTAAGAGAGCATCATCACCTATTCGTGTCATGGGCGTACCCCAGCTTCGCTCCCCAGGTTTTGTGTAGTTGCCGTTGCCGTCCATGCACAGGCATGGCACACTCTACTCATACTTTCGTCGTTATTCGGCTGGGGAGACGGTTGCAACAAGACACCACAAAAGGAATCGAAATGACTCAGAAAAAAACAGGAAGCTCATTATTACTGTCGAATACTACTACTACTACTACTACTACTACTACTACTACTACTACTACTACTACTACTACTACTACTACTACTACTACTACTAATAATAATAATAATAATCAATCAATCAATCAATCAATCAATCAATCTTTATTTTTCGGTGCCCAGGAACAACCCAAAGGTCTTGGTGCTGGTACACCATTCACACGCACAAAATGTAAATTTATTTCACTACAAAGGAAGACACTCAGGGGAGGTAATGCAGCAGTCAAGGCGATAGAAAGAAAAAAAAAAGACATATAAACTAGGCGTGACAGCAAGCATGAAGCAAAAAAGCGAAAACAGCGGTAAATGAAAACAGCTAGAACAGGCAACAGACATATAAATAACTAATGAAACAATAAACAAAGAGAATGAACGACCGATAACAGCCAAGTACAGCATATAGCAAAATACAAACAAGAATAAAGCCAATACTAATATGAACGAATATGAAACCTCTGAAATACAAACTAGAAATACAATCATACACAATAAGAAACGTAATTAGTGAACGCGTTACAGACAAGCAGGCGTGAGTATACAGTATTAAAGAAATAATATTAATGACAAGTACACGTGATGAACAATTAAGGAGAGAAAAAAACAATATAATACCGGTGCAAACGCACAAGTGTAGTAAAGACAAAATGCATGAAAGGGGAAGTTATGTATGAGAAAAAGAGTACTCAAAGTGGAACGTCACGGACATCCAATATAAAGGAAGGGAGAGAATTTTCGAATATATCTAGGTGAGGACAAAGAGAATTAAACAACTTTTGCATTCTGTTCAGAGGGGAGAGGGAGTGCAGGAGCGCAGAAACTTGGAATGGTCTGAATTCCCTTATGCTCTTTCGCGGTACACGCAAAAGGATACGCGCTAGGAGCTGAGGGCATAGAATGTGACCATGAAGAAGTTTATACAAGAAAATTATATCTGCCCTCACGCGACGGCAGCTAAGAGAAGGAAGCTGCAGTGAGTTACTCCGTCTGGGACGAGAGCTGAAAGTTTTGCAAGAAAACCGATGTTGAAATATGCGTAAAAACTTTAGCTGAACTCTATCGATTTTTTCACAGTTCGACTGGCAAGTGCCGTTCCAAACAACAGACGCATATTCCAAAAGCGGCAAGCATATGGAGAGGTAGAGCTTTAAGAAAGGAAGTGGGGATCGAAACTCTCTCGAAAGCCTGCAGATGAAGCCGAGTGTACGCATAGCCCGTAGAGCAATGCGTTTTGTATGAGAGGAGAAGCTGAGGCTACGGTCGAAAAGTACGCCGAGGTCATTAATTTCATCAACCCTGGGCAGCGGCCTACCATTCACAGAATAAGAGTAGAGAAGACTGTGCGTTTTACGCGTAAATGAGACAACCTTGGTTTTAGATGAATTGAGAGTGAGCCCATTCTTCAAGCACCAATCAGAGAAGGCGGATATGTCAGATTGCAATGACAAGCAATCGTGAAGAGTATGTATTGCCTTGAACATTTTTATATAATATGTGGTAATAATAATAATAATAATAATAATAATAATAATAATAATAATAATAATAATAATAATAATAATAATAATAATAATAATAATAATAATAATAATAATATTTGCACGCATAAAGGGAAAAAGAAAAGAAAGAAAAGTACGTGAAGCAGCGTGCATGGTTGAACTGAGAGGTGAAAACACGTATGCAGCGCGCAGGTCAGCCAGTTGCTTACTGGAACGAACACACACAAACGCACAAATACAAGCGCACGCACGCACGCGCGGGCGCATTTTCGGCGGTAAATTAGCAGGATGTTGATTACAGTCAATGAAGGCCCCACACCAGGCAACCTAAATATGATCGCATTTGGTTCTTTAAGAATGTGGTTAAGAAGGGACCCAATTTTTTTGTTGCACATGTCACACCGTTGGTCATCCTCCCCTTGCCTTTCCCACACGTCGAGCGCGGCCAACCTTAATTGTGCCCGTTGAGCTCGACCGAATCATTTACGGTGTCTACCGGGCGCGGATGGTAAAGACAGCATGTGTTAGTAATCGCGCTTAAACGTACAGTTCATGTAATCATATATAGATCTACCTACGAGAAAGCCAAGTTTCTACTTTCCGTCATTACTGCTTGGCGTGCATTGTCGTGCAGCGAATGTAGTCAACAAACAAATCCCGGGCAAGTGAGTCACGGGAAATGAGAGCTGAAGAAATCACGAGAATGAAAACCCCTACACACAGCCGCAATTTCTCTGCAAATCTCGAAAATGAGTGCAAAAGCAGCACGCCATCCTCTATAGCGTTATTGCCCTAGCGACAAAAGGTAAAACTTGGTGCTGGGCTTGTTGGTTAAACATTATTTTTAAAAGAAGAAGACAAACACAAAGCGAGAGAAACAGGACACGACACATATGAGCTTGTCGTTCTCTCGCCTTGTGTTCGTCTTTTTTAGCGCTAACCTGTTTCAAAGAAACGAAAGGTAAGCACTACAATAGGCGCAGTACTACTATTGCAGGCCCGTATTTCAGTGGGTCTTCAAAGAAATGACAATATCATAGGTACCTTCAAGTACTCCCTGGCTGGCGAGATGTCGCTCCATACCCTGCGACCAGAGACGTTCCTGGACACCTGCGGGACTGCCCACTACGTGTGTAATAAAACTGGCCGGCGGAAAAGATGCCAATTCCTGGGGGCGCATGGAACAGCCTTAAACGTGGACCTGATGTTTGAGCCCGAGCCAAGGATAGTTGTCGGAGCGCGAAAAGCTACCGAAAGAAGACTAATTAACAGTACTAACATTGTGACCTCGATGCGGCTAGATGAGCAGCCGAAACTGGTCTGGATTTGAGACGGAGCGTTAATTTCGCAGCGACCAACATACAAGCGGACGCTTCCATCACATAGGATATCGTTCCGCTAAGCTAACTCACCGCTCGGTTACCTGTGACAACTTTCTATGATTTCACGCTCATGCCTCGCCTTTTATTGCTGGTATTTGTTAGGTTTTTCGCACATAGCATTATGTTCACTCAATATTGCCATGATAAATTAGTTCATAAAATTTCGCACCACATATCAAAATGTACTTTTGATGAATTCAACTTCACTGTTTTTCTTTCGCGTGCCGCAGCTTCTGGCGCTGCGCACTTCCTTGCCCAATTCTCTTACTGACGTACTTTGCGTTGCTGCCACTTGATTTGAACGAAATTTTGCTTTCTGGAAGCCACGTCAAAGCGCAGCACCTGTTCAGATGTGGACGATATCACCGATTTGCATTCCCCAACCTTCGGTTTCATTGCAGCATTGAGTCCAATTTTAGCCGCTCCTGAAATCCTCGCACACCGATCATTAAATTGGCATAATCTTTAATAATAATGAAAACTCAAATACCTGACGCGGCTTGAAAATAATTTCGCGGAGGTAAACAAGAGTACGTCAAATTTAATCCAATCGACGGGGCGAAGATGTGGCAAAAATAGCTTTGGTTTCATTAACGCTTCTTTCCTTAACGAGCTCGCTCCGAGTTGTTTTCGCGAAGGCGAACGCCGATCATATCATGAGCGAGGTCATGGTCTTCAGAGTGCACCCCCCTAATCATAGCTCGATGGCATCGACTTAGGCGAGGTTGTCCACGCGGTAGCTTAAATATGACCGCGTCGATCCCGTTTAAGATAAAATATTTCCTTTCAAACTTCTTTTATATTCAGCCTTTCTGAAGTTCACTTCGGAAATCACTGCAATATTTACACACGGAGTCTTTTCGTCTCTTTGGTAGCCGGTGCGTTGGAACGTCCATCAGAATGTTTTCTTTTATATAATTTTTAATGCGTCTTTTTTCTCCCGAATGATGGTTGCGTGCCTTCGTATTACCGTGTTTCGCTGATTAAGATCATCGATTGTTTCATCACACTGCTGGCACTGAATGACTGCATCGCAATCGCGTAATGGACTTTGGCTCTTGCAAAGTACTGTTTTTTCATGAAAGCCATTTCCTTAAAACGCCCGTATGCACTTTCTCTACGGCTGACCGGAGCTCTTCGACTTGTTTGCCGTCTTTTCCGAGGATTTCTTCAATAATGAACCATCTTCCATTGAAGCTCTTCCAATCGAAGTCCCACTGAGTGCCCTGTACTGGAGCGCAGGAACAGCTGTAGGTGGCGTGCGTTCTTCTACCGAGATAACGTTGATTTTTTTTTCGTGGGGGAGGGGAGAGACGTGGAGGCAGCGCAAGAAATGAAAGGCAGCAATGGAAAAGCCGCAATGTAAAGTGCAATGCAAAAAGCCGTGTATTGTGAACTGTGTCCAGAAGCTCCGCTTGTGGACAACATTGCGCCTGCGGTTTTTAAGCGTGCAGTTAACAAGCAGCATGATATTGGTCAATCAATAAAGCTTCTAGACACCAGGAAAGTCGGTATCATTAGCTCTTTTCAGGGAACGGGTTTCGTTTTTAGACACTCTCTTGACGGCCGTTGTGGTGTGAGTAGCCAAGGAACGGCGGGGTGCTCCTTTTCAGAGGAAAACGTTAGCTGAAAGTTTGCCAAAGGAATAGCAGCTTTGAATTTCCATTTTTTTCTTCAATGCTGTCTTTCGGATACATTGAAAATTTTATAGTTAGTGCACGTACTGTACTATTAGCGCCTTATATCTGCCCATGGCATTTCGTGAGATGATTTTTTAGAGTGGACCATACTTTCTTTCGTATTGCTTCCACTATCATTGAGAGTGCAGTAGCCAAACCTGCAAATAGGGCCTGCTTTAAAAGATGCCGTGGTAACGGAGTGCCACTAAAAACGTCAGAGTATCAGCGCCTGCCTAATGTCGCTCGAAATTAATTGCTATATAAGAAAAATATTTCTACGTAAGACTTTCAAAAGGCTCTGTGTTATTTACATTTCTTAGTTCTCACTATTCGTTCCCAGCATTACAGGTTTCAAATTAAACAATAATCGAAAAAAGAAAAATATTGCACTGACTTCGCTTTTTCAGGGTAGCATGATGCGCCAAAAACATTTATTTTACCTGAGCGCCTTCACCTGTCTATCGTGTGCCATGGCTCTATTGGACAAAGCGATGCTCTCAGCACTTGCTGCCTCGAATGGCTCCTCTGCCGTACGCATCGTTGTCTGGCCGACGTCTATGGTGTCTGACATCTGTTCTTTTATGAAGCTCTCGGACGTTCCAGTAAGCCTCATCAAAGGTACTCCAGGGGCAATCCAGAGGGAATTAGGGAACTCGATGTCTCCGACATTGCAACCAACAATGGAGTTTCTGGCAGCGGAAAAGCTTGTGTTTGGACTTCGGTACTGGGATCACTCTACTGACATTCAACAGAGGCTTTTGGGTTTAGCGGCCAACCATGGAATGCAGTTATTTATTCCTTCAAAGTCACCAGAAAAGACGCTCCAAAAATTGCGCCCATACTTCTGTCAGGTAGTAATCGTCACATTGGAGGGCTTTAACGTTCCCGTAGACCACTTCCGTCGTTGTCACATTAGGAAGACAGTCTCAGCTTCTGAACTGTTTGCGAAAGAGAGATTCAACAGATCCGTTCAAAGGGCAAATAAGAAAATGGTTTTTGTCATCCCCGCTGCTATTTATTTTAAAGAATACAAGAAACTAGAACTCCGTGTACCAACTAGGGAGGCCTCTGACATCCGCCCTGAAGTGTTTGCTCTTCTAGAGGCGTACAGAACAAGGAACATATCAGTGGCTGTTCGCCCCGGAAGAGTTCCGTGGATGGTTATTGTAAACAAGAGCGCTGACGTTATGCCATTTCCTTACCCAACTCTCTTTAACCACACCTCTACGTTCTTTGTCGCGGCACAGTACTTACCAGCACAGCTCTGCATCTTCAGTTTACGCGAAACTGCTGTTCGCGTGACATTCATCGACTCTTGGACATCCTTCCTGTGGCTTGTGTTGGTTCTCATATTTCTCATGATATCCATCTTACTCATACTGTGGCGACAGAGCAAAGCTGCATCTGCCAGTCGTCGCTTTATAAAGTCCCGTGTTGTGCTCTTCCTCATAAGCACACTACTAGGACGTAGTCCCGCTTACTCCGCGCGGTACGAGTCTATGTACCACGCGTTTGTGCTCGCTTCCTGGGCGATGGGAATGTTCTTTCTCGGAAACTACGTGCAGACCACTCTCATCGCAATCCAAAGCGCCCCTGTCTTTACTAGCGGCGTTCGCAACTTGGCCACTCTCAGGGCTCATGTTGCCGAGGGGAAAGTAAAGCTATGCTTGACTGCCTTCTGGAAGGGCCCAATCGCGGCTCCCTGCCAGCATGAAAAATGCGTAGCCGGAAACGAGTTAATTATTAAAGCTCTCTCCAACTGCGGTGAAAAATGTGGCGTGTACAAATTGCCGTCGGAGTGCTACGAGATTTCGCGGAACGGGACCTACGTGACACTCTCCATTTGCCCCGAGGACGAGATAGCAGCAGCAGCGATGTGGAACCTGGTGCCCGGGGACCGGAGTGGCCTGGTGGCACGAATGTCGGCCATCCTCAAAACTAATCCAGAGAGGTATGTACGATACAGCCTGGGGCTTAGATGGGCTGTGCATATTCATTCGTTGTGCGCAAGACAGTAATTAAATCTTTCTTGACGTAGATCGAGTGTTGATGTTGTAGAACATATGGCTTGGAGGAGAAATATTTTCTTAACTTAGTCTAATAAGGATGATGTAGTTTTTCCACATGATTTTGCCTACTCCAGAGTCATGGCGCCACTGAACAAGTCGAGGACAAGGAAGCTAATAACAGCAAAGAAAAACAACATAATCAAAACTAGGACTTTGTTTACACCTTTTCATAACTCGAGCTACCGGCATGCACTCCAAACATGAACTGAAAACCTTTACGTTCAGAGCACGCCAGGCCATGCATTGTAAAACCTGCTGAGGCTGTTATCGTTAATTAGGATAGTTAATTATTGAGGCGAACTTTAGGGGAAGTCTTTAAGGGAACCTGAAGGTTCGGGCTGATCTACATGCAGGCACCACCACGCATGGATTCTCTCCGCCATTGCTGAAGCTGGTCTTGTGACGCCGCACCGGAAGAGTCAGTATCGTCCAAAGGAAGCCAGTGTTCAAGAGGAAGGATCAGACAACATTAGGCTGTTCTTCGTCGTCTATTTAGGAGGCTCTGCCGTTGCACTCGGGGCTCTGGTGGGGGAGCTGCTCTGGCACTCTCGATGTAAATGGCGCATATTCCTGCCCGAGCTCTAGCTTCGGTTCTTACTTTCTCAACACTCTGCACAGGTCTGCAACACCGTTCCTGCTGCATGGGAACATAGCAATTTAATGAGAGTAGACGATGGCACGGACTGTGGCACGGAGCGACTCGCTCGCCCTGCAGTCTCCTTTTGTGGGGGCATGTAAGAATTCGGCTTGCCACTGCGCATAATATTTTGATGTATGGGCTGGCGTGCACCATTTTCCATAGACTGGAGCGGCGGTGGCTTGTCTCTGCCGTGGTTATCTGTTAACTTTTCATGGTCTACGGCGCTCGGTACTTTGGCAGACCTGCTATACCCAACCCAACCTCGCCACTGCACCCAGGCCTTTACCCAGGCTAGGCCAGAAGAAAGGAAGGCCCGTCAAAGACGACGAGACGGCTTTGCGATCATGACACCTGACCCCATTGAGAGAAGCCCCAGCATACGTCAAAAGAGAGCGCCCTAAATCCTTTGCCTCTTGGCGCGTATGTGGGATTTGGCTGTCGGCTCCTGTCAACGGGAGGGTGTGAAGCTCGTATGTCTGCGCATACCTAGTCATCTCTACAACCACAGCAGAGGCAAACGCCTTCACTGTTTTCCGGCTTTGTCGCACCCTGATGTCACACCCATCGTCCATTTTCCATTTCATGGGCAGTCCAATGAGATGGCCTCGGGGCCGCCTAGGTTGTTGATGTGTGAAAAAAATGGCAACGACCAGGACCTTGGTGTGGGGCAAAGTGTTGCCCCCGTTCAACCTCAAATGTAGTACCCCTTTGTGACTTCTTGATAGTTTACTGCCTCCCAGTAAATATGAGAACTTTCTTTTTCTCGCTGTGCTTTTTCTGTTAGAAAATAAAAAAGAAAATATGCGCAGTGCGCGCCAAACATGAGCACAGCGCACAAGCGGCGCGATTTATGCAGTATGAAGGAAAATTAAATAGAAAATGGTGGGTACCAGGTAAGGTGACAGGGCACATTCTCTCAAAAGTTATGCGGCTGTACCTACAAGTAAGCGATCCACCACGGCGGCTCAGTAGTTAGCTCGCTCGGCTACGGAACCGGAGTTTCCGGGTTCGAACCCGACCGCGGCGGCCGCGTTTCGATGGAGGCGAAAGGTAAATGGCATTTGTGTTCTGGGCAATGACAGTGCACGGTGAAGATCCCCAGGTGGTCGAATTTATTTTGGAGCCCTCCCCTACGGCATCTCCTTTCCTGTTTCTTCTTTCGCTCCCACCTTCTCTTTGCTGCGCAGTTGAGGTGTCCACCGAGAGGTGAGACAATTACTACGCCACTTCTCTTCAAAATCCACTAAGGAAGCGTTCTCTTTAAGGGCACAGGGTAAGCCCTATACTTCCCATGCATTTTAGGCCATGTTGAGGTACATGTTTCTCACTAACTAATAACAGTAGCCTAATAATACATATATCATTGTTTGCCAAGTTTTGTGCTCTTTTTACTGAACTAGAATATTTGAAATGTGTTGAAAATTCGATTTTTAATAAAATTTTTTCCGGTAGTACACAAATCTGGCCTTTCTTTGCGCATTTCAAAATTTATAACAAAATAACTGCTGAGTGAAATTGCTTAATTCTAGTTCAGTAGTTGGCAACACTTATGTAGATGATTGCGAAAAAAAATCAGCCGTCTGTCTTGAAAGGCATTGGAAATAATGGTACCTTTGTAAGAAAAAACACTGTTTTGAGATAATAGAGCGTAAAGCGAAAAAAGATGTGAAAAACCATTTTTTATTCGCAGAAACGCCTCCATAGTAATTGTTTTAATAGCCCCCTGCTTCGTAGTCACTGTCGCCGTCATTTTTTCACTTTTCGGCTTGTCGTTTTGACTGTCGGTCCTCTTTTGTAAGCTGTCGTGTTGCTCGGTCCGCAAAGAACATGCGCTTATGGTCAGCTTCCCTCAGCCACTTGATGGTGTTGCTCCCTGGGTTCAATCCACACGCCTTCAAAACGTTGGCCCGTGCGATGCTACCATCATTAAATGAAAGAACAGCATCCAGTGTTGCCATCCGTAGGGTCCGAAGCCTAACAAACACATTCTTTGGCGCGCGTTCCCAAACAACATGGTTGAACGACTCATTTGCATTTTGAGTTCGCCCATGCAGGCACTTCTCTAGGAGCTCAGCCTTCGATAGCTCCCTATAAATGGGTTTGATAGCCTCCAAGACAGATGCAGGCAAACTCTCCTTGTGGAAAAATGGCTTGCCCTCTGACTGACTTCTGTTGAAGGCACACCACGTATCAGGTCCCTTTGGGCAAAGTCCATGACATGGGTCATCGTCTGTGGCCGATAAGTGGAAGAAGGTTGCCCAAACGGCCTTTCGCATTTCATCCAGGTTTCCTACATTTCTTCTGATGGCCAAACCATAGTACGTCTGGAGCTTGTCTATTACTGCATCAGTCAGTCGGCCTCAGCCCGAGAGGCTCTTTCCATCAGAGAGTTTTCCTGCTTTGTTTCCTTTTTTTAGCCTTCGTAACCTTGTGCCCATCCTTTTTTGCACGTGCCCTATGCACTCAACCTTGGATATTTCAACGGAATCACCATATGGCATTTGTGCCTTCACAGCCATAAAAGCCTTGCTGTCACCATCCCCAAGGTATTTGACGTATCGAACGCCGTGAAGCTCCTCACTCCTGCCGAAAATTTTCAGTGCTCCTGCGACTTCCATTCCACCGCTGGTGCCTTGGTAGTTGCTTTGGCACACCTCTCTATGAAGGGGGTCACTGTTTGTACTCTTGATGCTGCACTTTGGACAACGTTTAGAGAAAAACTCCACATCCAGCACTTTCCCAGAGTCTACACTGGTCGCAGAGACTATGCCGTTATTGGAAGTATGGCTTCGCTTCTGCCAGCTTCCATCAAGAGCAACTGCGATGTCTTTATCCCCCTCATTCAGCTGCACAGCTTCGTCAGCTGCCCTTTTCATCGACTCCTGAGCAGCAGCTTCGATGTGACCTAGAAGCTCTTGATTGTATTTCGCAAACTTTGTCGGCGGCTTAGGAAGGTTTAGCATAGCACAGAGTATATTTCCTGCAGCCATTCCCTTACCAATGGACCTCAAGGCATACACTAACCTGAGGTTGGCTTCATAGAGGCCAGAAGTAGTTTTCTTCGACGTCTCAAATCGTTGTGCGGCACTACACACTTCACAGTTCAAACTGTAAACACTTGCAACACCTACCCGTTTTGTCACAATTTCGATGAGCTCAACACTTCCACCGCACTCTCTGCACACACAAATCTGTGTAATTGCGGCACAAATGCCGTCCATGTCCATTAAGGCATATTGGCTGCTGCTCTGTAGCACATCCTCTTCCTGGAAGCACAGAGAAAATCTTGAAAGCTTCGATGTCGAGGAGCTGGCGCGTTCGGCGTTCGGGATCTCATTCGGTCGTGGACATCCTTTTGCTTTTTCACGATGAGCGTAGCGGTTGCCGTGAAATTCACGCCTGACGAAGGCCTTCTTTGCCCTGGGCATCTCAACTTATCAGCAGCAATCAACACCGGGACAATGTACAATACGGATCGAAAGGGATAGCACTCGGACGCAGCTGCATGAAGGTTGCAGAAACGTGAAAAAAACGTGCAAAGCGTCTCAGGATTGTCTTGGCTAAAAAAGAGGAGCTGTACAATAGTTGTCAGACAATTTTTTATATGTAGCTGATTTTAGAAAAGTTTTGAAATCAGGTGGTGGACTTTTTGGTTGAAAAAATTGACGTTAATCCTGAAAGGGGGCGTGGCCGCTCACTACTTGGTTTCGGAAAAAGCGTTTTTCAGCCGTAAATATGGCTTTCTGAGGAAAGTGCGGTCATGGAACATGTGTAGAAAGAATTGAACTTCTAAAATTCCAAAAGAAAAAAAAACGATTGTGTGACGTCTCCATGAAAGTCTTACGTACGATGCTGTGAGTGCCTTCGGTTTTTTTTATTGCTTTCATAGTTCCCTGCGCTCATTAGGTTAATGATTATTGTTACTGAGTTCTATAAAATTTTAATGACAGCGAGGCATTTTGTATAAAAGCGAGCGTATAAGAACGTATAAGAGCGAACAACCGAAGAAAAGGCGCTTCACGCCACACGCCGCGAAATTTGACCAGGACGCCGGAAAGCCCGCCAACTAGCCCGCGGCGTGCTCCTCAGGCGACAACAGGCGACGGATACGCGCCACTACCAGCTTGACAACCAAGTCTTGTTGGGGACCACTGTACGACCCGCAGGCGTGTTGGAGGAAGTCTTATGACGCTACTTTCGACCCTACAAAGTGTTGCGCCGCTGTACGTATGTTACTTCTGATGTCCTACCCGACGGTATAGTGTGCAGAGTGAAGTCCGCGACCCTAGCCTGAAGTACTGCACGTACTCCGTTCGAAGCCATATTTATAACTCAGTAAGTTGTTGTTGGCTTCATAAAAAACAGCGTATATGTTGTATCCCGTACCGTTGGGGAACTGCCCGGTCCGACTGCCCGGAGCAGCCGGAGCACCACCACGTCAAGCACCCGCCACGTACATACCTCGACCAACTTCCCTTTATTCCAGTTCAATGATGAATATATATATACAGATGTGCGAGTCAGCTGACCAGATAGGGCGCATGCCTAGCGCCACCTAGTTTATACAAACATAACTACAGAATACAATACCACATTATTCTCCCTCAAAAGAGTTAGCAACTAACACTGGAAAAACACAATAAACACTCAATGTCTTTCATAGTCTTTAAACCACACTGGTGGTCTTCTTTGTCTCGTCGAATGCTTCAGTCCTGGAAAGTCCCTTTCAACTGGCGTCTGAACAGATGGCTGCTGGGGTGGGTCGTGGTTCTCCTGCTGTGGTTCGCCAAGTGGTTTTGCTGATTCAGGCGAACAACTTTTCGGAACTGTAGGTGGTGGAACTGGTTGGGGGCAAGGTACCAGCCGACTCCGATTCCATGTGCGGCCATCATTGAGCTTGTAGGTATCTTGACCACATTGGTCCACAATGGTGAATGGACTCGAGTAGCTCAGAGCGCCCTTAGGCACGTGACCAGGCAACTTGACTCTCACCGGTTGACCTGTTGTTAATGGAGAGTACTTTGCAGCTCGTCGACGGTCAGTGTAAGTCTTACTTGCTTGTTGCCTTTGTGCTACTCTGCTGTGGATGGACTTCATCGCTGCCTGCGGATCTTGAAAAAACTCTTTACCTGGCGCTCCTACAAGATCAAGTTTTGTTCTGGGATGACGGCCGTGAAGAAGGACGGAAGGCTTCACTCCTGTGGTCGCATGCGGTGTGAAACGGTAGACTCCCAGGTATTCGGTGATAGCTTCCTTCAAAGGCCGATGTTCTTGTGCGCAGACTTGAACGTACTCTTTGAGTACTCGATTAAACCTCTCTATCTGCCCGTTAGCTTGCGGATGATAGACTGCCGAATACGTATGAGCGATGCCACGTTCTTTGAGGAAACTGTCAAACTCCAAGGCTGTAAACTGAGCACCATGATCACTCACAATCTCGTCTGGATATCCTTCCCTGCTGAAGATGCTTCGCAGAAAGGAGATGACTGTTGCAGTTGTCACCCTTGCTGAGAAACAAACCTCAGGCCACTTGCTGTAGTAATCGATGGCTGTAATGGCAAAACGGCAATCTGCCGGCACTTCGGAAAAAGGGCCCACGATATCGATGCCTAGCTTCTGCCATGGTGCAGATGGGAATGCAACTGGCTGCAGAGGTGGTGTCACGGGTTTTGCAGACTTGTCAACAGATTGGCATACCGCGCAGGATGCAATGAATTGTTCTACTTGCTTGCACATAGCAGGCCACCAGTATTGCTCACGTAGTCGCTGCTTTGTCCTCGTTATTCCCGGATGAGACTCGTGGGCTGCGTCAAGAAGCCGTGCTACGAGGGACGAAGGTACTACAAATTTGTCACCACGAAGCAGGAGGTCTCCAACGACTGAGAGCTCAGTTTGCACCCGGTAGAACGGAACTGCTTCGGCAGGCAACATCTTCACTGCGGGCCATGCCGATGTCACCCACTTTATAACCTGCTGCAGCAACGGGTCCTGCATCGTTTCAATGACAAACTCTTCATGAGTAATGCATGTTGAGACAACACAAACAGTCTCTTCTTCCTCTTCCTCCACACGACCTGGAAGGGGCATCCTTGAAAGAGCATCAGCAACCGTATTCGTGTCACCCTTGTGAAATTCAATCGTGAAGTTGTATGCCAACAGCCTGGCGTGCCACCTCGCAATCCGGAACGGTCGGCGACCTACTCCCTTTGTACTAAGGAGTGTGACTAGAGCCTGGTGATCGGTGCGTAATATGAATGAACGACCCCAAAGGTACACTCTCCAATATTCGCATGCCCACAAGCAAGCAAGGGCTTCCAATTCCCCTACAGAATACTTCTGTTCCTGTGAAGTAAGCCTGCGAGAAGCAAAAGCAATCGTCACCAGTTCATCATTCCTTGTCTGTTGCAACACTGCTCCCAAGCCAATGGATGAGGCATCCGTAGTGACAATAATGTCACCCGCAGGATCAAATAGCTGTAAACATCTTGTGGCCAGGGAACATTTCAGTTGCTCGAAACAAGCTTGTCTTGCAGGGTTCCATGTGAATGTGGCATTCTTACGTAGCAACTCTCGAAGAGGCTCGACAACCACCGCATAGTCAGGTATAAATTTGGCGTAGTAGCCTACCATGCCCAAGAATGAGCGCAGAGTACCGGCATTTGTTGGGGCTGGCACAGCCTTGATGGCGTCAATGTTACTTTGTAAAGGGCGTATTCCCTTGTGACTGATCCTGTGACCAAGGAAGTCGACTTCTTGCACATTAAAAATGCATTTGTCATTCAACTTCAATCCAGCCTTTGCAATCAAGTGCAAAACTTGTTTCAAATTCTTGAAGTGCTCTTCACGTGTGCTTCCGTACACAATGACATCATCTATGTAGCACAAAGTGTTTTTGCAGTTCTGCAAAATAGTGGCCATCATTTTCTGAAACGCAGACGGTGCTGATGCAAGACCGAAACAGACGCGCTTGAATCTGTACAGTCCACTATCGGTTATGAAGGTAGTCAGTTCCCTGCTTTCAGGGCTTAGCAGAACTTGGTGATATGCAGCTGCTAAATCAATCTTTGAAAAGTAATTTGCGCCATGAAGTTTGTGCAATATTTCTTCCGTGTGCGGCAGTGGAAATTTGTCAACGACAATCGCTTTGTTTGGTTCGCGCAGATCGACACAAATTCTTATCTTGCCGTTTTTCTTTGCTACTACTACGATTGGAGACACCCATTCAGACGTGTCAATCTTTTCTATGACATCTTCTTGCTCAAGGCGCTGCAGCTCTTCGCGTACTCGGTCTCGCATTGAAAATGGCAAACGCCGCAACTTAGCAACAACAGGCGTGATTCCTTCTCTTATCTTGACCTTATGGACAAAATTTGTTGCAAGCCCTAACTTGCCATCAAACAAGTGCGGAAACTGGCAAAACAGTTCACGGTCAAGGCCTTCTGGCGCTTGCGTAATATGGGTGCATTGCAATGACGTACCGTTGATTTGCAGACGCAGCGTTTCGACAGCGTCGATGCCGAGAATGTCAGTACCGTCCTTGACGACGTAGAAGAGAATGTCGGCCTGCCGATCCTGGAAGATGACTGGCGCCGTGAAACACCCCTCGATGGTTATTCTGCGGCGAGAGAAATCGTAGAGTGACGCTGATGTTGGCTGCAAAGGGAAGCGTTTCAACCTTGAATACGTGGCGTTCGACAGAATGGAGACAGCAGAACCCGTGTCTACGAGGAAACGTATAGGAACATCTTGTACGAAGACTTCTGTGTGTATCCCTCCTTTGCACTGCCGGTCGAGAAGCAACACGTTGAGATCGCCGGATGCACTGCAGGTGTCGACTTCTCGGACAGCAAGGGCCCTTTCGTCAGGCATGCCGCTTCTACAGACACGCTGAAAATGTCCTCGTTTGCCACATTTGCTGCAAGTTTTACCCCGCGCCTTGCATGTCTTGGAATCTGCAAGATGCCCTGAAGACCCGCAACGGAAACAGGACTTCGGCTGCTGCGAACGCGGTAACTGCGTTTCTGAGCGGCATGGCATCCGATGTTTTTCGACCTTTTGAACGCTCGCAGCCGATGACTGCAGCTCAAGTGAGTATTTCGTGGCTTCTTCGATACTGTTTGCAATAGCCAGTGCGCGTTCAAGAGTGAGCGAAGTGCCTTCAAGCAGTAAGCGTTCCCGAAGAACAGGGTTGCACGTTTTCGCTACAAGTTGGTCACGAATAAAATCGTCAGCCTGCTTACCGAAGTCGCAACTTAATGCCAGCTCACGCAACGCCGTGACGAACGCTGTTGCAGTCTCCCCGGGCAGTTGGGTGCGTTGTCCGAACCGATGCCGCTCCACGACGACGTTCGTATTAGAAGTAAAGTAAGCGTCCAACGTAGCCACCGCTGCATCGTACTCGTCGCTCGTACCGCTTCCTTCCTTTCCTTCTGTAGGCGGCGTCGACGATTTCTCCTCCGGCAACGCGTAGTACAAGCGTTGGCCTTCCACACCCAAACAGTGTAGCAGCAAAGCTTTACGGCGCGCAGGTGGGTGAGCGTCGCTCCCGGACGCCAGGAGATAGTTCTTGAAAAGGCGGTGCCACTGCGTCCAAGGAATGGCGGGCTTCCCGGGCGTCGGCAGGAACTCGGGCGGTTGATGCAGGCTCATTGCTTCCGCGTTCGGTTACTTCACCACTCGTCGCCAACTGTTGTATTCCGTACCGTTGGGGAACTGCCCGGTCCGACTGCCCGGAGCAGCCGGAGCACCACCACGTCAAGCACGCGCCACGTACATACCTCGACCAACTTCCCTTTATTCCAGTTCAATGATGAATATATATATACAGATGTGCGAGTCAGCTGACCAGATAGGGCGCATGCCTAGCGCCACCTAGTTTATACAAACATAACTACAGAATACAATACCACAGTATATATGTCCCCAAGGGGGATTGGCCATGTCCAGGTGGTAACGCAGTAAGAGACAACACTCGCACTTTCTTTTTTTTTTTAGAGCACTGCTCTTAAACGCTCGTTCCTGACTTCTCCGTCGCATACGGCGTCGTCGGCCTAACTTGCCACTTGACAGGCGGCGTAACCCGTCACCTGCCAGATCTAGGAAACCTTGGAGGTCGTCTTGGGGACTGGTTTCAGCGGTAACCTTCTTCCGGCAGTATTCAAGACACGGCTGATCAGGAATGCTCTTTCTCAAGACCGTCAGCAACAACATGCCATAGGTACTTGATGTCACTCCCAGTGCTTTGAGACTTCGGACTCCCGACTGCATTTCATCGCCAGTGGTAGCAGCTGACATGCGAAGAGCTGCGCTCAAATTTCACATTACTGTTCACCGTAAATGTCTGCCAATTTGTTTTTTTGACTATTGACTAATACATTTGTTCTATTCTTTTATTCCTCTAAATAGCTGAAACCACTTTAATGTTTTCAGTTTTTTTAATTTTTGGTCGGGAGGGGAGTATATTGCCATCTTATGTCCCTAGGTGGTGCTTGAAGACAAAGAAGTTGATGATTAAAGAGTTCTGCGGGCAAGAATGATATTTATGAATGGCGTCGCGTCTCTTTGCTCGATGACAATGCCCGCCGCGTAAATCGAAACAAAGACCTAAAAATAACCGTGCATTCGGTAGCAGTGAGGATATTAGATGATAGAATAGAAACTGAGCACAAGTACTCAAGCCGGAATCAAGTAATCTTATACGGTTGAACAGTTTGACGCTTCAAAAAAAAAAGTCTCAGACATAGAACATATGCCTCTGAAGAGCTCGAAATAAAACGCCCTTAGAAGGTCGCTGTCAATTGTTGTCTTATGTATCACTTCTCAGTGAACAAATCTGAGTGCGTTGCTATAAATTGAGAATTCCCAACAGCCCAGGAAACACAGGGCAGAAGAGAGACTTAGACAAGACAGGCAGAATTTATACATCACGAATATTTGCAAACAAAAAGAAAAAACTGCATACAAGGCGCGAACTAGCCGCGCACATGTTCAACGACCACAAACTGGCCAGCTGAAGATAACCCTGAGCGCATCCTTATTTCCGGTATCGACCGAGATCAGCACTCCTTAGGCAATCGAATTAATTTTATTAAACTAGACCTGATGAGGACGCACGAATGTATGTCCATAAATAAATAATGCGCTTTCATTGTTTGCATTGGCACCCTGTCTTTGTGCCAAAACAATTGCTGTGCTTCAAAAAACCAAGATGCAACCAGACGAATGACTCTACCTTTCTTAAGCCTTTTTTTACCCCTGAAATTGCTTTTGCGCAAATTTATGATTAGGCCTCTACTTTATGTTGTTACTTGGTGCCTGGTTTTGATGTTTTTGTTGTGTGTGCCCTGTTCTTCCTTTCTTGTCGATATTGCCGAGAAAACGACATGCACCTAATTCAACTATATCAAGACAATAGCACACGTTTCCTTATTAGAGTTGCTGTAACGAATGTGATTTCTTTGTTGTCGGTATGGCTGATAAAACCTCATGCAACTGATTCAGCGGATAAAACAAATACACCTGATTCAGCTTGTCTCAGATCACAGCACACGTTTGCTGCTTGGAGTAGGTTTAACGAACGGTACTGCTTCGATGTTGATACGGCGGATGGCACAAATGCACCTGATTCAGCTTGGCTCAGATCACAGCGCACGTTTGATGCCTGGAGTCGCTATCGCGAACGTTACTGGTTCGTTGTCTATACGGCGGAGGAAAGAAATACACCTGATTCAGCTGGGCCAAGATCACAGCACAGGTTTGTTGCTTGTAGTCGGGTTCACGAACGTTATGCTTCGTTGTTGATACGGCGGATGAAACAAATGCACCTGATTCAGCTGGGCTCAGATCACAGCACACGTTTGCTGCTTGGTGTCGCTTTCACGAATGTTACTGCTTCGTTCTTGATACGGCGGATGAAACAAATGCACCTGATTTAGCTGAGCTCAGATTACAGCACACGTTTGCTTCTGGGAATCGCTTTAACGAAAGTTACTGCTTCGTTGTTGATACGGCGGATGAAACAAATGCACCTGATTCAGCTGGGCTCAGATCACAGCACACGTTTGCTGCTTGTAGTCGAGTTCACGAACGTTATGCTTCGTTGTTGATACGGCGGATGAAACAAATGCGCCTGATTCAGCTGGGCTCAGATCACAGCACACGTTTGCTGCTTGGTGTCGCTTTCACGAACGTTACTGCTTCGTTCTTGATACGGCGGATGAAACAAATGCACCTGATTTAGCTGGGCTCAGATCACAGCACACGTTTGCTGCTGGGAATCGCTTTCACGAAAGTTACTGCTTCGTTGTTGATACGGCGGATGAAATAAATGCACCTGATTCAGCTGGGCTCAGATCACAGCACACGTTTGCTGCTTGGAGTCGGTTTCACGAACGTTACTGCTTCGTTGTTGATACGGCGGATGAAACAAATGCACCTGATTCAGCTGGGCTCAGATCACAGCACACGTTTGCTACTTGGTTTCGCTTTCACGAACGTTACTGCTTCGTTCTTGATACGGCGGATGAAACAAATGCACCTGATTTAGCTGGGCTCAGATCACAGCACATTTTTGCTGCTGGGAATCGCTTTCACAAAAGTTACTGCTTCGTTGTTGATACGGCGGATGAAACAAATGCACCTGATTCAGCTGGGCTTAGATCACAGCACACGTTTGCTGCTTGTAGTCGGTTCACGAACGTTACTGCTTCGTTGTTGATACGGCGGATGAAACAAATGCACCTGATTCAGCTGGGCTCAGATCACAGCACACGTTTGCTGCTTGTAGTCTGTTTCACGAACGTTACTGCTTCGTTGTTGATACGGCGGATGAAACAAATGCACCTGATTCAGCTGGGCTCAGATCACAGCACACGTTTGCTGCTGGGAATCGCTTTCACGAAAGTTACTGCTTCATTGTTGATACGGCGGATGAAACAAATGCACCTGATTCAGCTGGGCTCAGATCATAGCACACGTTTGCTGCTTGTACTCGGGTTCACGAACGTTACTGCTTCGTTCTTGATACGGCGGATGAAACGAATGCACCTGATTCAGCTGGGCTCAGATCACAGCACACGTTTGCTGCTGGGAATCGCTTTCACGAACGTTACTGCTTCGTTGTTGATACGGCGGATGAAACAAATGCACGTCGCAGTCGAAAAATACAACATAGCCGGTCCCAAAATACGACAAAATGGTTTATCTTCCTGTCGTACGCCAAATTTTGTCTGCAGTATTGCGAAGATGTCTGTTGTCGAACCAGGAGTGGTTCTGTCGTTACCACAGAAGACTGACAATATTACAGAATGTTCTGTTGTTACAAGAAAAATTTCTGTAGTCCGGTCCCAAAATATTAAAAGAATATCTGTTGTGGCCACAGAAAATTTCCTGTCGTGTTTTCCGATAGGGCTGATCAAACTGGGCTCACATAACTGCACACGTTTGCTGCTCGGAGTCGCTTTCACGAAAGCTACGGCTTCGTTGTTGATACGGCGGGTTTAACTAATTAACCTGATTGAGCTGGGCTCAGATCTCAGCACACGTTTTGCTGGTTGTAGTCGCTTTCACGAAAGTTACTGCTTCGTTGTTGATACGGCGGATGAAACAAATGCACGTCGCAGTCGAAAAATACAACATAGCCGGTCCCAAAATACGACAAAATGGTTTATCTTCCTGTCGTACGCCAAATTTTGTCTGCAGTATTGCGAAGATGTCTGTTGTCGAACCAGGAGTGGTTCTGTCGTTACCACAGAAGACTGACAATATTACAGAATGTTCTGTTGTTACAAGAAAAATTTCTGTAGTCCGGTCCCAAAATATTAAAAGAATATCTGTTGTGGCCACAGAAAATTTCCTGTCGTGTTTTCCGATAGGGCTGATCAAACTGGGCTCACATAACTGCACACGTTTGCTGCTCGGAGTCGCTTTCACGAAAGCTACGGCTTCGTTGTTGATACGGCGGGTTTAACTAATTAACCTGATTGAGCTGGGCTCAGATCTCAGCACACGTTTTGCTGGTTGTAGTCGCTTTCACGAAAGTTACTGCTTCGTTGTTGATACGGCGGATGAAACAAATGCACGTCGCAGTCGAAAAATACAACATAGCCGGTCCCAAAATACGACAAAATGGTTTATCTTCCTGTCGTACGCCAAATTTTGTCTGCAGTATTGCGAAGATGTCTGTTGTCGAACCAGGAGTGGTTCTGTCGTTACCACAGAAGACTGACAATATTACAGAATGTTCTGTTGTTACAAGAAGAATTTCTGTAGTCCGGTCCCAAAATATTAAAAGAATATCTGTTGTGGCCGCAGAAAATTTCCTGTCGTGTTTTCCGATAGGGCTGATCAAACTGGGCTCACATAACTGCACACGTTTGCTGCTCGGAGTCGCTTTCACGAAAGCTACGGCTTCGTTGTTGATACGGCGGGTTTAACTAATCCACCTGATTGAGCTGGGCTCAGATCTCAGCACACGTTTTGCTGGTTGTAGTCGCTTTCACGAAAGTTACTGCTTCGTTGTTGATACGGCGGACGAAGCAAATGAACCTGATTCCGCTGGGATCAGATTACATTAGACGCTTGTCGCTTGGAGTCGCTTTCACGAACGTTTCTGCTTCGTAGTCGTTATGGCTGATGAAACAACATTTACCTAATTAAGCTTGGACCAGATCATAGCACACTTTTGCCGCTTGGAGTCGGTTTCACGAACGTTACTGCGTTGTTGATAGGGTGGTTGAAAGAAATGCACCTGATTCAGCTGGGCGCAGATCACAGCACATGTGTGCTGTTTGTAGTCGGGTTCATGAATGTTACTTCTTTGTGGTCGGTATGGCTGATAAGACCACATGCTCCTGATTCAGCTGAGTCCAGATCATAGCGCACGTTTGCTTTATGGAATCACTTTCACGCGCGTTACTCCGTTATTGTCGATATGGCTGACAAAACCACATGAACTTGATTCAGCTGGGGCCACACCATAACACACGTTTGCTGCATGGAATCGCTTTGAAGAGCGTTATTACTATTATTATCGTTGTGGGTGATATGACTGCATGCACTTAATTTAGCTGGGCCCAGACCATAGCACTCATTTCCCCTCTTGGAGACGCTTTCATGAAAGTTACTCTTTTTTTTTCCAGATGGCTGATAAAACCAGATGCACCTGATTCAACTGGGCTCAGATCAGAGAACACGCTTGCTGCTTTGTGTCGCTTTCACGCGCGTCATTCGTTTATGGTCGGCATGGCTGCGAAAACCACATGCACCTGATTCAGCTGGGCTCATATCATAGCCACGTTTGCTGCATGGAAACGTTAGAGAGGCCGCCTGTTTTGATATAAGAGCAAAGAGGATTGAATCACGTGAATGAGAAGGAGGTTGAAATATATGTGCTTGTGTCGGAATGATGGAAGTAATGCTCGTTTTTACATGAAAGTTGCAAAATATAAATTTTTAAGCGCACAAAGCACGTTTGTTGTCGATATGGCTGGTGAAACAACTTGCACCGGATTCAGTTGCGCCAGACAAAGCACATGTCTTCTGCTTAGAGTCGCTTTTACGAACATGATTCCTTTGTTTATAATATTAGTGATAAAACCTCAAGCACTTAATTAACTTGAGGCCAAACCTTAGAATACGTTTGCGGCTTGGAGTCGCTTTCACGAGCGTTAGATTTTGTTTTCGATATGGCAGATGAAACAACGAGCAGCTCATTCAGTTTGACCCAGGGGATAGCACACATGTGCTCCTTGGAGTCGCTTTCAAGAACGTGATTTCTTTGTTGTCGATATGGGTCATAAAACAACATGCACCTGATTCTGCTTAGCCCATAGGATAGCACACATTTACTCCTTGGAGTCGCTTTCAGGAACGTGATTTCATTGTCGATATGGGTCATAAAATATCATGCACCTGATTCAGCTTGGACCAGAGGATAGCACACATGTGCTCCTTGGAGTCGCTTTCAGGTACGTGGTTCTTTTGTTGTCGAAATGGGTCATAAAATAACATGCACCTGATTCAGCTTTGCAAAGAGGATAGCACACATTTACTCCTTGTAGTCATTTTCACAAGCGTCACCGCTTCATTGTCGATATGGTTAATAAAACAGCATGAACCTGATTCAGCTGGTGTCAGCTCATATCACAATTTTGTTGCTTGGAGTCGCTTTCCCGAACGTTAATGCCTCGTTGTCGATATGGCTGATAAAACAAATGCACCTGAGTCAACAAGAACCAGACCATAGTACATGTTTGCTGCTTACAGCAGCTTTGACAAACGTCACTTCCTTGTTGTTGAGATGTTTGACAAAATCGCATTCACCTGATTCACCTGGGCCCACACCATATGAAACGCTTGCTGAATGGATTCGATTTCACGAGCATTTTGCCATTATAGTCGATATGGCTGATATAACCGCATGCAGTTGATTCGGCTGTTTCGACACCATAACATTCGTTTTGCCTCTTGGAGTCGATTTCATGAAAGTTACTCTTTTGTTTTCGACATGGCTGATAAAAGCATATGCACCAGATTCACCTAGGCAGAAATCATAGAACACGTTTGCTGTGCATAAATAGCGTTCAATGCCTGAAGGTAATCTGAGTTCTCTGCTCTAAATCGTTTCGCTCCTCGGCGGCGGAAGGCTGCGGAGATTCTGTTAGCGTGTCCTGGGCGTCCACCGCCAGTGAAGGCCTTACATGGCTTACATGGCATTGCTGAAGCATGATGAAGATGTCGGAATGAAAACTAATTTGGGAATCAAATTTGTGTAGACAGTCCATTCATTTTTTTTCCGTGACATGCTATTAACATTGAACTGTATTTCAGTCTCAAGTTAGATTGGTAATTGGCACTCTAGCATTATACTGATTTTTTGAAAAAAAAATACACATGAAAGGCATTCGAAATATTTTTGCCAGATGGTTCCAGGAAACCGCCATTTTCTGTTTTAATCCAATTGCATGGAATGTTGTGTTCTATATAAATATATCGCAGCAAATATTGATGAGAGGAAATTCTTGAAAATATCAGAATGGCAATATACCTAAAGGATACCGTGATAATTCTGCCTGCTAAACAGCTATACGTGATTTTAGCGGTAGTAACGTTAATACTGTCTTAACTCGAATATTCTCCTTGCCAGCTGTTGTAATACTTTTATCTTTTTTTAAATAGAATCGCTATACAGTTGTCAATATATATGCGTAATTGTGAACGGGATATTCAACGAGACTGGTCTAAAATGTAAAGCACCGATTGGCTATTGGAGCTTTCCGTAAGAGAACAGAAATTAATTTTTCAGAAGAGATTCAAGTAGATTTTGGAGTGCCTAGAGTGAACATTGCTTGTTCTACAATAAATGAAATGTTAAAAAAGTGTACCCGTCGTTCATGTATTATTTTCGAAGCGTAGTGTTTTTTTATGTCGCTGTCGGAGGAGCTTATTGTTAGAGTCTTATGCGGCAGTTAAACGTAAAGGAAAGTGCGCTGCTCAGCGCTTCATAAACTACGTGCAGCGGGGTTTGACGCAAACAGAATAGAATACAAAGCCAGTAACAAGACATTTTCTCTTAGACCCTTACATTCAGAGAACAGTGGCAGACCGGTGCTAACGCGGCAAGCAGTAAAGCAAGTGTTGGGAGTTAGGATAAAAGCACAATTGCGAAATTTGTTAACTTCGAGTCCTCTCACTGTGCGTTGTTGCAGCAATGCTCTGTTGACCATTTTCTAGCGAAGTACGACGTTACTATGGCATACGATACCCAAATTTTCCCAGCATACTGGGGATTGTACGCTCTTCGCATTATGTACTATGCCGGCGTTTATTGTTCTTTGTTGATCTGATCAAGGATAACGTTAACATTCTTTCCATATTAACAGAAATATGATATCATTGCAATAAAAAGCAAACAAAGCCGAGCGGAAGACGGTATCTTACATAACTGTGCAAGAGAGCACCAAACGATGATTAGTAAAACCAAATGAAGCGAAACTTTTGGACCAAGCCACATACTTCTTTATAAAGAAAAAAATTATGCTTACATGGGCAATGTTTGAGAGGCTGCCTGTTTTTAACTATGATCAAGGAGGATGGTTGGGTAGAGTGGGTGCGGTACAAGCGCAGGTTTGTTCCTTGAAAAAAGGAATGGGCTTTGGCAGGAGAACTGACTGGATACAATTAGAAGGCACTCGTATTAGGGAGCGGCAGAAAGATAGGTAGTTAGATGAGGTGAAGAAGTTTTAGGGTATAAGGTGGCAGCAGCTGCCATAAGACAGGGTTAATTGGAGAGATATGGAAGAGGCATCTGTATTGCAGTGGGCGAGCTGAGGCTGATGTTCATGACGTAGACCATGACAACTGAAATCTAAAGTCTGACGAAAACTCGCTTTGTCGGGTAGAAGATTCATGTATAAAGAAAGGAACGCCGACCAAAGGGTGTTGTTGAAACGTAGACGTTCCGGCTTCCATACGGAAGGCTTGATCACTAGGCGGAAAGCCCAAAGCACCAAGCTTAAGTGTGTCACAGTAATCGCCCCAAGCATCTTGCGTACATAGGCGGGACATTGCCTTCGTTGTGGTTAATGTGTTTTTTTTCTCTAGTTCAGATTATCAGTGATAATACTTGACTGCGTGAGCATGAGCACTATGGATACTAGAATGGCGTCTAGATAAAGCGAATATGTAGGTTGTCAGAGAAAAGTGCGGACAATTTTGATAAACGACAATGGGCTGAACAAAGGCTGACTAGTGTCGAGGAAAGCGCAATAGTTTTCGCGAGGTTAGTATATTTTTATGCGAAAGCTAATATAGCTTGCCGGTCTGTCTGGCGCTTCTAGGCTGCTGCCAAGTGTTGATTGAAGTATAAGGAGCCGGTTGAGCCGTTTTTGCAATTAATGTTTTGGCTTCTGTCACGCATAGTGGATGGGTACGTTGAGCTGTGCGACCAGTGATTTAAGTAAAGGGAGTCTCGGGGGTCTTCTAGCCCTGACAAGTATTGACAGCAGATCTAGACCCCCGTGCTAGCATGTGGAGACCAGATCGATTCCAAAGCAGGCAAACACTTTTTATTCTTCTGAGTGGCGGTCGGTGCATTTTTTCTCTATCGTTTCGAGAATATACCGTAAATTTTAGTAAAAATCATTAATACGCTTCCTAAAACTCGAGACGAAGAAATATAATAACGTGGCAGGATTACACAAAGGCTGAAGGGAAAGGGAATCCCGTGCCATCACACCACGAATTGGTCCAGAGCTAGCCACAGAACTCGACAGCTACACAAACACATCGAGCACACTGGGAGAGCCTGGGGAGCGATTGTTTTGATGTGTGTCAAAAATTGAGCACAAAACGTATTTAAAACTGATTTCTCACCTTTGTATAAAACGAGGTGTAAAATAGGCCACCAGGCGCTTTCCATGTCTCCATCTTTATTTTCCTCCCCAACTGCGCTCAATTCACTGGGATCACATTTGAATTTTGCCATACTCTAAACACTGTGTATGTGTATAATGGGTCCTGCAGCCGCCGCGGTGGCTGAGTGGTTACGGCGCTCGGCTGCCGGCCCGAAAGACGCGGGTTCGATCCCGGCCGCGGCGGTCGAATTTCGATGAAGGCGAAATTCTAGAGGCCCGTGTACTGTGCGATGTCAGTGCACGTTAAAGAACCCCAGGTGGTCGAAATTTCCGGAGCCCTTCACTACGGCGTCTCTCATAGCCTGAGTCGCTTTGGGACGTTAAACCCCCATAAACCATAAACCATATAATGGGTCCTGCGTGGTCACGATGGGTATGACCTCACATACCACATGACATCACCGAACACAAAGTGACGACTGGAAGTGGCGCCATTATCGGTATGTGGTCCCACAAGGCGTCGACAGGCTCGTTGTGCTAATGCAGCCCTGACTGGCTATTGTCTTAGAGTGCGATACTTTTTTTTCAGGGGCCTGATTTTGAAATTAACGGATAAGAATAACCAGACTGTTTTAACGTCGACGGTAGCACGACATTTTCCGGGGCATAATACTGAAGAATTTCAATTTGAGCTGTTTTTTCTGAGTAGAAATAGCGTGGTGCCTTTCATGTGCTTCGAATAATTCTTAAAGGAAAAGAAAAGCCTATTTCCGCGATTATGTGCTCTCACGTCACGACATAGGCATTATCCAATGCGCCCATAATAATGGAACGTTTTTACATAAAGCGACAAAGTATAAACGGTCTATCACCAGAACTTATAGTTCAGAGGTTATCGACGACAGTTTGCTGTCGATAATGGCGACCTGAAAGCGTAGCAGCTGCCCTTCTATTTAGAGAATACTACGTGATGCGCCATTAAATAGCGACGGCGCAGCCGTGCTCCTGCTGTAGCATCATGACTCCAAGAAAGCAAACTACCCGAGCCAAGACAAGCCCATGGTGGTTGAAGAATCAACACCATGACTGACGGCCAGTTTATCTACTGTGACTTTAAGTGTAAAATCTGTTCCATTAGCGAGTGTCTAAGATTCCTACAGCAATGTGCAGGAGCGCAGTCTAGTGAAAATGTTTAATATCTTGTGGAATTTGTTTTTAGCGCAAAAAGAAACCACTTTAGAGGCACTTCGCAGAAAACACCTGAAGTTTTCGTTTGTTAGCCTGGTATGTGTCCTACCACATCAAACATTTTGTGCTAAATTTAAAGATAAAAATATCTGTCGTCACATGGAAACAAGTTAGACATAACAATACGCTGCCCTAACAGCACGCTGCACGGTGAGGGCGAAGCACCTCTCCATGCATCCCTTTCCCCCATGACGTCATGGTCACATGGGGCTAGCTGGAAGGCTGGCGCTTCTATCCCATTGACGTCATCGGTGTAAGGGACGCGCGGTGTGTCGCCGTAATCGGTTGCGAGCTACTGCAAGCACTGATTCTTAAAAATTATTCCTAAATTATAGGGTTCATGCAGAGCTTTCAAATTTGATTCGGATATCCACAAAAAATACCTATACAGATCTGCTTCACGAGATTATGCTTATCGAAATAATTTCGGGGTCCCTTTAAGTAGCAACACATAAACCTGCCCATGATATATACAGGAAAATTCAGCAAACCTGGCCCCTACTTCTTAAATGTAGGCCTTGTGAGGTGTGAACGCGGTTTTGCGGCATAGAAATTCATAAGATGGCGTAGTTTAAAGCCCAGGTGAGGTATTGGAACTAGCAGTGGTGAAAGAAATTGTAGTACGATACTATTAACAATGCGTCAAGGCGTCTTGGCACAAACAGACATTTGTACGTGGTAATTGTTAGTCCCCGCAGGAGTTATAACTTCGATAACATGACGACAGTGGGCGCGGTGGCGTAACTGAATGTAGTGAACTTGTCCCACAACGTTTTTGTTGCGCCTCCGCCACTGCTTGGCGCGCTTCTATAGCTTCTCAACCTTAGTGTCTTTCTTGTCGATTAATAAAACTCGCCGTCCGATACCACGCCTGTGCAATGCGATATTCTGCGGAACGGCTGTGCGGGTTGAGTATCATCATAACATAAATAAAGGCATAAATGCTGTTTTACTATACGTGTTACATCATACGACAACGCGAATATTTTCTCGCAAACCCCATTCCAAAAACACATCAAACACATCAGAAGCGTTGCTTACAACAGCATCTATCTAAGCTTAATTTATATCAGGGCACAGCTGCCGTTGTCAGTCGGAGCATACTTAGCGTGACCATCCTGTGGAATATTTTAAGACCACGAATCAGTTGCTGCCACGAAATGATAGATATATGCGTTAGTAAAGAAACGGCAGATGGCCGGCACCGACTTGACGCTTGCGAGCGTCGGAGCCCACTACAGGTCTGTAACTCGTCGCACGGCTCAGAGCCAGCATCCTTGATAAGGGGCTAATGAGAGCCGCGAAATCTCTCTCAGATGTTGTTATCACCATTACGCAGTGTTACTTCCCTTTTTCCGACAGGGATCCAATTAGTTATGTGTTTCGGTTCTTAGAACAAATTTAAGTCACAATTTGATAGGAATTATCGAAATCTGAAGAAAAGCCAGGCATCAATGGTACGGTCTAAACAGTGTGGGTTAAGTTTGATTAGGAAGGAAAAAGATGGAGTAGCTGTCTCACTTATTCTACCTCAATCGCAACGTTTGTGAAGAGTGAAGAAGTAAGTGAAAGATTGACAACAGAAAGAAGTACCGTAGGGCAGGGATGCAGATCAATTTAAACCACCACGGATTCCTAAACGTGCTCCAGCTGCACTCATTTTTCATAAGAGGAAATATAGAACACCTGGATGTATCAGTATGAGCAAAGTATGAGCAGACAGCACACAGCACATGGTCGTCTTTTTCATTTCGCCTACACCGGAGTGCGAGCGCCGCGGTCATGATTCGATTCCGCACCATCGTGTACTGGAGTCAAACGCAGCAACAGCACACCCACCGCAGCGTTCCGTGCGGGGAACTTAAGTGGTTTTCCGCTTGTTGGGTTTAACGTGTCCAGGCGGCGCGCGGCCTACGGGGTCGCCTGACGCCGGATTATTTACTGCCGTTGATTTACTCAAACATGTAAGTCCATTCATCTTGACGTGTTGCTAAATGTTTCGGAAAAGCTCGATTAACGAGATGTTGGATGGAACAGAGGATAACGCAGCCTGTAACAGTGAAGACCAACCCTCGGACGACGAGTATTTAGTTAGTTGAATAAATACTACATAATCAAGCGTTGCATGAGCTTCCCGTGATAAAATTGTTTCAGAAGGAAAATGAACAACGCCTTGGTAATTACACAAGTGTATTGTCGTACTTTCGTTAGGTGATTGCCCCGATAGCACAATTGGATATATCTTTCCTCTCGCGGGAGTCGAAGTTACATGTGCTGATTATTCCCCCCAGGTGCAAGTAAGACCCAGAGGAGGCACATTTTTGAACTAGATGGTTTTGGTTAATGGTGTACCGTGATTACTGAAGAAAATAGCTGTTTTCCTAAACCCGCCGCGGTGGCTCAGTGGTTAGAGCGCTCGGCTACTGATCCGGAGTTCCCGGGCTCGAACCGGACCGCGGCGGCTGCGTTTTTATGGAGGAAAAACGCGAAGGCGCTCGTGTGCTGTACGATGTCAGTGCACGTTATAATCCCCAGGTGGTCGAAATTATTCCGGAGCCCTCCACTACGGCACCTCTTCCTTTGTTCTTTCACTCCCTCCTTTATCCCTTCCCTTACGGCGCGGTTCAGGTGTCCAACGAAATATGAGACAGATACTGCGCCATTTCCTTTCCTCAAAAAACGAACTTATTTAGTCTATCACTAGTTCGATACGCCGCCTGTTCAACTATCACGAGTAGTAGTTGGACCGTGCTAATAGGGGATGTGAAAGCAAGCTAAGCGTTTCTTTGAGGAAAATCTAAAGGCCTCAGTAATTTGATTGTAGTCATGTAAATAGAACCCGATAAAAGCGCCCGGCGGCTGTGGGTATCACCGCAATCACTACATTGCCGAATGAGCAAATGGCACGGTAGAAACGCGGTGAATGAAAAGGCAACGAGCTTCTGAATGTGCGAAAATATCAGTGCCACAAAATAGAGTTTTCTGCAGTGTCTCACCCTCTCCTTCTTAAAAATTATTTGTGCGAGAGCCCTAATCCGGAGTTTCACAGCCTAGCAAAACCGTCTACCGTTTCTCTGTCCGAGGGCATCCTGGATCGCACAAATTCTTACGGCGGCAGCACCTTCCATTCAAGGACTGTGGCTCGAAAAGAAACCTGGATTGCAAAAATTCCACCGGTGGTAGCACCTGCCATCTTAGGGCACTGGCGCACCGCTTACCTGCGCACCACTTCGCCAGAAGTGCTATGGAGAGTACCAATGATGTGTGAATGATAAGCAGAGAAATATAAATTATGCATATATAGGTACGCTATGCTTTGGCACTGTATAAGAATGCTGTAAGCATTCTCTTTCATTTTTTTTCAGACAGTAATAAAGGGTTCCATGTTGTCTTTTTATTTTGCTTGATATGGCAAAAACACACAGTGCCGCAATGTTCAAGAACAGGACTGGGAATTTTCTTGCTGAAGTGTTCTTGCTTGATCACGGGGCGCTGATAATATGGCGGCAGGCGCCTGCGGGATCTGGGTGAGCTGTAAGAAAACATGTGGCATTAAAAATTACCCTGCACGCCAGATAATTACTTTAAAAAAGCGTGGTTAATGCGCAAAGGCAGTGAAAATGCATGCCGTCATGCTTCAAGGAACTCTTATTAGAAGCCTAACACAAACTCTATCTGCAAGATCCAACTTCTCTGTGCACATATTAGCCACCAATACAAAGTATACCAACTTTTCGCAGAAACTATAGGCCAGCTGTTTCCGTACAATTATCTAAAACTATGAGATGACAGGGATTGTTTCTTCCACTTGTTTCTTCCAGGGATTCATTGAAGCCGTGACTTGATAAGATGTACAGTTAATACAGCTCACCTTTATTGTGTGCATTAAATTTGCCCATTCGTTTACTCCGGGTATCGGTTGCTGTATACTACTTCTTTACACACTAAACTTATCAAGAATTCTGCACAAAAACAATTTTGATTCGGAAACAGCTTATGAACGCAATTCTTGATATAATGTAAAAGTTAAATATAAATTAAAAATATCCCGAGACCACACGACAGCAGACTTGCATTTTATGCTATTAAGTTTTGGCTATAATCAGAAACGTTCCACATTGATTTTGTACGGCAGTCTTAACTCCTCGATGTGGTCGATGAAAACACGTTAAAAGAAACCCTTTTTTACACATCAGAAGCGTAGATAATTACCTTCAATGTGACCGTAACAATAACTTACAATTTTTCAGTATTCAAAATTTTTGTATGACAATTTTGGACATAAACTCTCTGTGGTGAGTTTCAATAGTCGAATAGAGTACCAAGGGATAAAAATTGCTATGAGGCGAGGTTCATGTGGACATCAGTTTGGCTTTAAATCATTACTCAGCTCATAAGCATCGTCGTTATTAAAGCTTCTCTTCGTTTTCTTGATGGTCGGCTACAAGTATCGCGTTTCTGATAAACAATGCGCTACGCGTAACAAGACGGAAGGTCACTCACTTGAACATCTCTTCATGCAGGTTGTACAGTCATCAAAGTTGTTCTTATTTCCGCCGCATCCGCCCCACAAGAAGCGGCCGCAGAGGTTGTATCTCGCATCATAGTACCATCTTGGAGTTGAAGGCCGGTCGTGCCCGCATTGTCCAACCTTTGGTGGGGCTTTGCAATATCTTGGGGGGGTGTACCCTGCGTATAAAATCAACTCATGATTTTAGAAATACCTTGAACCAGTGTGAACGTAACAATTCTATGCTTGCAGATAAATTTTATCTGCCCTCAGAAGCTTTAGAAGGTTTATTTGAGATGATTTATATTGCTGGTATTGATTTCCAGCGATTGAAAACATGGTCGAATTAGCTGAAGTAGATAGCGCTGCATAATAAACTCATCAACCGCGTTTAAAAAAGCAAGGAACACAAGGATAGCGCATCTGAGCGCTGTGCTGTGGCTCTTCAAAGGTGAGCAGAAGCCCGGGATTTCGAAGTGGTGATGAGTACTGTTCCGCTGTACTTAAAATGCTTGTTACGCATAACCATCCACGTTGCATAGCGCAGAACAAAAGCCCGTTTGTCTTTAAACTTTTTTCAAATAGTATGCTTCCATGCAGGCAATGTTGAACTCAGATTGCCTACGTTATTCTTCTCGGCTGTTTTGAGTTTTGCATATTAATCGTAGGACGGCCTCTCCACAAAACGTGCAAATTCATTACTGGAGCGTTACTTGAAGAAATTTAAAGTAGGTAGTTGAACTAATAATACCTACCTCTAAATCAATAGAGCCATCGTCCTGTAGTATCATTTGACTACTTACTATATCCCAAGTGTCGTTTAGCTGTTCAGGTCTGTTTAGTAAAGCGTCTGCAGGGGCAGGAACGCTAAATTTTTTAGAACGACGCCACTTTGGAAGTAGGGCGGAGCATGGTCGGTTCTTTTTTCGCAATACGCACGTATGCGAACCACTGAGGTTCTTTATTCCGGATCCATCAGCTGAGGTGCACATGTTTCGTTTTCCTAACAAACGTGGCTGGTGGTTAATATCAGCAAAACGCTAATTTTCCAGGACCTGCCTTCAGTCGAGAAATCAGGATTGATGCTATGAAGACGACATATGTGTATTCGACGTCTCCCGCACAATCCCGGCAATCTAGGAAGCTGCTACCATTAACAGCATTCTGACTGCGCCTACAGCAGGATAAAGGCGCGCCAGGCGGGGCCCCCTTATAACCGAAAAATTCTTAATCTCCTCCGCCCACCTAACTTTCTACCGCCCCCTAATACGCTTGCCTTCCCTTGGTATCATGCAGTCTGTTGCCCTTAAGGTCCATCGGTGAGCTTGCTTTGATGCTACATACCTTGCCCCAACCCATTTCCTCTTCCTGATTTCGACTAGGATGTCAATAGTCCGGATTGGCTCCCTGACCCACTGTGCTCTCTGCTGGTCCCATAATGTTACACCTATCGTTTTCCTTACCAGAGCTCGCTGTTTTGTCTTCAGTTCAAGTTGAGCCCTCTTCGTTAGCCTCCTTGTTTCTGCACTAGGGTGATTACTGATATGATACAGCTGTGATATATTTTTCTCTTGAAGGATATTGTAAACTACCGATCACGATTTAATAGTACCTGCGAAACGTGCTCCAACATATTCTTATTCTTCAAATTGTTACGCTCTCATGAGCCGGGTCTGCAGTCACCGCCTGCTCTCATCAGCATTATAATGAACACCACCACCACAAGCGACTAAGTGTCCGCATCACTGCAAGAGCTCTTATGCTAATATTGAGCTGGTCTGGTGTTATGCCTTCCACGGCCTGTCGTATCCACTGCTAATCACTCACCCTTCTACCCACCTGGTGGAATGGAATCGATTGAGCTTTTTTTTCTTGTTCCCGCTCTGATATCACGATAGTGAGCCAGTTATCACGTGTCCACGTGAAACAATACAGTCACGTATCCGGTGCAACTCCGATTTCCATCTACACTTTAAATAGGAATTGTACTATATATGCGTATAAAGTTGGGTGAGCTTCCTATAGCGCACTGCCTTTGAGAGGCAAGGTGTGCTTCCAAGTCATGGGGCAGATTTCAGCCGTTAAACACGAGGAATGCTTACTGCGGGCAATGGACGGAAATATTGCACCTTGAAAACATGCGAACTTCTATGATTTTCCAAAACTTTGAACAGAGTTTCCAGCTGTTCTATTTGCTGAACTCCAGATCTTCGGATCGGCGTTTTAAATCATTCTTCCCATTCCTGACTGCATTCAGTTAGTATGCTTTGCAGTTAAAATATGCCTCCGCTGCCAAAAGCAAGCATTCCGTACATTTTGTGACTGAAATCAACTCCGGGATATGCGCATGATACCTTGCCCTTAAAAGGCTGGGCGAAGGAGGGTGGCTTATTTACTTTGTACTCCCATACAGACCTGCTCGTGATTTGAATGCGTTCAAGCTGTGGTGACTCAGTGGCTTTCATGTTCGACTGCTGATCTCAAGGTATCGTCACGTAGTGGTGACGGCAGTCGAAGCAGCGATGAAGACGGACGAAAGGGTCTTCTAAAAGAACTGTTTATTGGGCTGACTTGCACCCAAAATGGACTGAATCACTCGGCGGCGGCGAAGCGACAAGCGTGCTCGGCGGTCGTCGAACAGAATGCCCGCCGCTGTCGGCCGTGCTCAATTTAAAGCTGATAGCGAACATTCGAGATAAAGGGCGCAAAGTTACTAGAACATTCCGGAACAACGTAGAATCAGCTTTGCCTGGCTGCGATCAATCGAGATAAATCTAGTCGCGTCTTGCGTCGCAAACAAAGCGATAAGGTGGTGTCGCGGCAGATTTGAAAAACGAACACTGCAAATATTGGCGGCAGTATCAAGGTCGATCCTGGTCGAGGCGGCCGTATTTAGGAGGAGGCAAATGCAAATAAGCTCTTTTGAAGCGCGGTGTTGGAACGTCTTAAAGAACTCAAGCTGGTCTAGAATAATTTGGAGTCCTCCACTAAAGTGTCCCTCGTATCTGCCTGGTTCCTTTCGAAATGTTAGGCCTGACAGTGTACAAAATTGGGCACGTCCTTTTCTTGATTTCGGTTACAGACCGTTTAGTACTCGAATCTCCCGCTTCTAATAAGGTTTAGGTTTGGTTTATGGGGGCGTAACGTCCCAAAGTACTCAGGCTATCATGGACGCAGTAGTTAAGGGCTCCGGATATTTGGACCACCTGAGGTCCTTCAACGTGCAATGACATCGCACAGAACACGGCCCTCTAGAATTTCGCTTCCATCGAAATTCGACCGCCGCGGCCGGGATCGGACCCGTGTCTTTCGGGTCAGCAGCTGAGCGCCATAACCACTTAGGCAATGGGGGGGATTAGTTTATATTAAGGGTTATGCACTTTTCCCTCAGAGTCATAAAAGGAGGCGAGTTTCTTCAAATATCAAGCGCACCGCAAAAAGGCATATATCGCAAAGAAAATGTTGGACAGGCTTACCTTGCACTAATAGTACAGTGGCACAGAGCAGGGCGTACAGAAAGCAGGTTGGCGTCCTCATCGTTAAAAAAGCTAGGAAAAGACTTGTCCTACTATAGGCCTTCGCGGTTGGGTTTTATAGGCAAGCTAAAGCAACATTTCGAGGGACGTTGTCGGTGAAAACGTGCGCAAGCAGCCTTTGTGTTGCCATGAACGGGAAATATAGCATGATAAATGTCTTCAAATTCGCGAAGATTCACGTTATTTAAGGACAGCGTATATCTGCTAGCTTTGCAGCTGCACAATACAACGCATAGTTTTAGCGGCCGTTGTCACAATAACATTTTTTAAAAGCCTACATGAAACCATAAAGGAAATTGTGACTGAATAATTCCTGTTCTATTCAACAGGCAGACTTTCGGCATTTAAGCCTGTAGTTGTCAGTCGACGTTCAGTGCATAATGCCTTCTCTCTTTTTTCTTGGTGCAGGCATTGTGACGCCTTTAGTATAACTTAAGGGTTAGAAACCAAGGAATATGATTATTTTTATAGTTTTTGATGTTCTGAACAGTTTGCTTGGCCCCCAGCTGGTACGAAAGACAAAATACCGCGTACATGATGTATCAGGCAAAGCCATTTATTCCAGTAGGTTCATAAAAAGAAATCGTATATCGCACTGCATGTATTTCGCTCCTCGTTCTATGACGTTAGTGCACCGAACAGAGACTGCGTATTTTTATTTTTGATGCGTTGGCGCTCTGCATTTGCTTGCAACAAACAAGAGGAAGACGAGACGAGACGAGAGTTCGTATTTTATCTAAGCATAACTAGCTTAAGTGTACGTTCTGCTGCCTGAGAATACGAAACACCAGGAATATGATGCGTATTGTGTTAACCTTTCTGCAGGCGCGTGTTAAACACCGAAGGTAGGCTTAATTGCCGTCATGAATTTTAGGGGGTGTTATAGACCGTTTTTCTCAGCAACTCTTACGGAGAAATATATCTGAATGGTACTGTTGTAAAGAGCTATCCGTTATGTCCTTACTGAAGAAGTATTATTGTTTAACATACATTTGTTATTTTTGTCCCGGTCTTTAATCGATCGTCTGAAATTTCAAGCCAAACGGAGCAACAAACGTCCTGCAACACAATTTTTGCGGCATTAATTTCTATAATGCTGCTTCAGTAGGCGCTATAATGCATTTGTTAGGTAATTGATGTTTTTATAGCTGGTCGTTCATGAGAAAAAGGGTGGAATGTCACAAAAAGTGATGTTTTGAGATAATTGCGTTATAATTGAAAAAAAAAACAATTGCTTCTTTGCAACATTACGTTGAAAAATTGCACATTCAGGAGTTATTTCAGCACCCATGTCCGCAATGTTGACTTTTATGTTTATTTTGTACCTCGCTTTCCGTGATTATTTTGTGAAGAACTGCGTAGCACTTTCCGCAAAGCAGTCATCGTCGCCAGCTTCACACAGCCATTGCTCTGTGTATCATCCCGGCGAGGCACCAAATTACATGCAGATGTCCGCTTGGGTAATGCAGCTACCATTGTACGTAATCACAGTATTCATCTTATTTATTTTATTCACAGGACACTACAGGCTGAATGCCCAAGCAGGAGTGACGCACCAATATATACGATTTGAAAAGCATGAGAAATACAGTTTTACCGAACGCACCACCTCATATTAAACACCTTGAGAGAACTTGTTACAACATTTCAATCACATGAGAATGAATGAATGAAGGGGCCTTGAAACACCGTCTGAGGAGCGCACGCAAACTCATTCAGGGACTGCATATTGTTGTCACCTGAGCCAAATAGTACTCTTCTACACGAAGCAGAGAAACCACAATCACGCGCAAAATTTGGTGAAAGCCCTTTCTGGCGACGTTTTGAAACTCTCTCTCTCCCTCTCTCCTCCGTGGTTAGCATATGCCTATGTGGGTTAAGAGGTGGTTATTGGTTACATTCCTTCAGACGTCACACAGTTACCATAGCCGCGGGAGGTCAGCTGCGCCTCTTCGGTAGATCAGCAAGTTTCGACATTCCCGGAGGATTCCCGTGCCCGCAGGCAGCCTCTGGTGGAGTAGCGTCTGCTTTTGACCGTAAAAAAAGCGACGAGAGCTGAGGGAAAGGCGCTAAGACGCTGAAATTCTAGATGAATTATCATCTAACAAAAGCATTAAAAATTATTTCTGGTGGATATTCGTGAAGCGACGGCTTTAAACATTCCAGACAACTTTAATGAAAGCCGCTTTCAGAGTTCTTTTAAGCAGCGCACAAAACAGAAACACACACATACACGAAGAGGGAACTCAAGTTCTCCAGTTTCAATATTCTCAATTCCAGCGTCTCTAATGGCACGAGACAATAAACTTGCAGACTTTTCGAATCAGTAATTGTATTAAGAATAAAAAGGCCGGGTTCGTCTAGAAGACATTGAAGTAACGAGCGTTAGCTGTTTGGTTTACTAGACGAAGAAAGCAAAGAAGAACGCGCCCACTGTCCAGTTGCACCTTCTCGAGATATGTCCCAAACGGAACTTGCTTTCTTGGGGGGGTCAAGGTAGGCCTAGAATTCGGCTTGATGCGCGATATGGCAACGCTTCAATTAGTAATTGCATGTGTAAAATGTTTACCTATTATTTAATTGTGGTTTTTTTATAAACCACAGCCCATAGGCTTTCATTTGCCTACCAAATTCGGTGCACAACTGTCCCCGCATGGGTGCCCCTTGTTGTCGGAGTATATATAGCGGAACCATCGCAGTCTGGCACCACTATGATATCTAAAACGTGATTTAATATCTGCTGCGGGTCCTTGGACCCAAGATACTAAGCTTATTTTTTAAATATGACGGACTGCTCGGCTTGAAGCACGGGTCGGCACGTATTGCACTGCCTCCGGGATTGGCCCGGGGCATATTATCTCGCGCCTTTTCTTTCTATCTTGGCTCTTCTATCCTTAACTCTCCTACTTTCAGCACGCGGCAGTCAGCACCAGCAGCACCAGCAACGAATGTATCCAAATATAGCGGTCCCGTAACTTGACAGTGTTCCGCCCGTTTTAGGATATTTTTCTGGGGTGAGAGAGGAAAAGGATGGGAGGGCACAACCAGTATTAATGACCGCCATCTTGGTTTCGAGAAAGCGAAACTATGCCGCTATTTCGTCCCCTGACGTCATTCTCACATAGTTCCACCCCTATCTACCATATTGCACCGAGAGGTCATCGTTGGCATGCGGCAGGTGGTTGTTTCTACAATACTATTGTAGATAGCGCTAAGATGGCGCGATGTAAGGGGCTAAAAAGAGTGCGCGGCAGTGGCGACTCTCTCCTGTGGCAAGAGGGTGCACGTAAGGGCTCTATCAAGCGCGAGTTTGTGATTAAGTGGGAGGAGTAAAAATTTCAGACTTAGAGATTATCGTCTTGACTGGGGAGTGTTAATACCATTAGCTGCCATTAGTTCGGACTCCGAATCGGTGCGACCGTACTTGGAATAGGTGAAGCGAACTGCCCATCTCTCAAATTTCTCAAAAGTATTTACGCTGTACATCGTATGGGGGTCCCACACAAGGTTAATGTATTCGAGCTTAGGCCTTATAAGTGCAGTATATGCTGGAAGCTTAAAATATGCGGAAGCATCCTTGAGCTTATGGCTGAGTAGGCATAGTATGCGAAAGGCGCAAGAGGAAATGTTAATAATATGGATATTTTCAACGTCTAAATACCAATGAGCACATCCTTTCCAGCACACTGAAAACTCATTCGCGTCTTCTTCCTCCCCATAGAGGATTTCTTCTTCTTCTTCAACCAGTGCAATACGAAGGTCAGTGTGACCTTTAGATAGTTTTTGTGTGCTGCCGACAACGACAGTTTTCGAGAACAATTACTCCTGGTATGTGTTCGCCAGCATATAGAAACTATGCCGAGCATCGGAGGCGTTGCCATAATTAGACCCCGTGAGGATCAACATAAGCTGATGAGCACAGAATTAGTGTGTGGTGTGTGCAAAAAAGTATTCGCCTTTACTAATTCCGTAGGCTGTTAAGCTTGTTGATTCTGAAGAAAAAAAAAACAAGATCAGTATTTATAGTGAAATCCAATTGAAACCGCGAACAAGATTAAACAACGCGCTTCGGGTAAGTTGCACAGTGTCTAGAACTAAATTAGGCTAACGACAAATGACTAGGAACTTTGCCCTTGTTGCCACATGTGCAGTAATAATTCGTATAATCCCGCAGATAATCAGTGTGCCTGGTTTATTATTCTTTAAACTGAGCAGATCTACAGATTGCGGATATGTGTTAAATACAGCATGGTCGGTCACCGCAATATTTCTAGTATCGTTATTTTTCATGTTAAAAAAATATGTTGATACGAAAGTTAGACACTGTCTGATTCCGCAAAAAGAGGAAATTTCATATCACGAAAGGAACCAAAAGATCGTTTTCTTTTATTCTGACAACCCTGAACTTCTAACGCTCCTTGAAGAAACAGTCAAAACGTTATTTCTTTTTCTGGAAATTTTGCCCATTCGATTCTTATAGGCAACATTTAGTGCGTAAAATATAAAGAAATATGGCATTGCTTGCCGTTGGGAGCAATCTTAATAACATTTAGTAGTTGTAAGGTGGTAATTTCTTAAGAAGAAAGGATATAAAAGCTCAGCAAGCATAGTTCGCAGAAGGCATACCTGTTTTCCAACCAACCTCTATTAATCCGGGAACCTGAAGTGCAGCTGAGGCTTGCAACCTGCCTTCCACGACCTCATGGAACTTGGCGTCGTCGATTGTTGCTTAGAGTCGTAGCGTTATTCCTTTGTTGTCGATATGGCTGATAAAACCTCATACATATGATTCAGCTGAGCCCAGACCATAGCGCACGTTTGCTGCTAGAAGTAACTTTCACGAATACTATAGCTTTGTTTTCCATATGTCTGACAGTAGCACACGTTTGCTGCTTGGAGTCGCTTTCACGAACGTGATTAACTTGTTAGTAGATATGGCTGATAAAACCCCATGCAGCTGATTCAGCTGAGCCTGGACCAGGGTCCGTATTCCAAGGTTGTGTCATAATATAAAGCGGCACCTGATTGGTCAAAACGCCGGAAGCGGATCTGGTGGTTCGCATGCAGCGAAAAGCGGAGAATAAACCGGATGGTGACGTCAAACACATAGCGTACGCTGCTCAAGGACGGCCAACATGGCGGCGCGCTCTGAAACTGACCCTCTCGCTTCGAAGTGAACTCGTTGGTGATACTGCGTTTTTCGGCACGTGTACTGGCTATAAACAGTGCCCAGGATTTTCGGCTTCGTCTTATCTTGCCTGTAGCAAATTAGATAGACGATAAATTTGGCCAGTTTTTTATTTCTTTGGACGATTCGGTAACTCCTAGGCCTAACGAGCACCGGTTCATTGTAGAAATTGTTCTCTTCGTTCAAACCGCATGGCGCCACTATCACCGGAGTCTTCTGGTCTGCGCAAGCTGATTGATGTAACATCAACCGTAATGTCCCGCAGAATGCTTGCTGTTTGGTGTCGTTTACTGCACGCGAACGTGCATTTCCAATTTTAGAACTCTCTATTAGCTGGTGAAGCGTCCTGCATCATGATCGTGTGTAATGTCTGGCAGCGTGAAACCGCTCATGTGCACGGACGGTCAGTCGCCAGCGACGCGCTACTGCAAAGACGCCTTTGATCATGCCATATGAGGTTTTTCGGCGTTCCTAAGTGTTTCGATAGCAGCGGTGGTGTGGTTCTGCATTGAGGTCGCGAGTTAGCTTGCAAGTTTGTTTTCAGACGTCTGTGCGGGCATGCGTGCGCTTCGTACCATGGCGAAGCTACGAAAACTTTGTCTGCGAAGTCTCCCAACGCATATATGAAGAGAAACACAGCAAGAGAATTTTTTTAGCTCATCTCTTTTATTTATTTGCTGCAGAAAAATTATAAACTTAAGCACGGCGTCTCGTTGTCCTGGCAGTGCCTGCATAAAAGGAATGAAAATGTAAAATACCAGTCTGCACATCCGTCTGATCAAAGCACCAACTTATGTGCAGCAATGTTGCAGACGGCAAGTCGTCACGGAGTCTTGGTTATGCACGGCACGGATCGCGCATTGCGCAGCGAGTGTGTGCATGCCACAAATTTTCCTCTCCCTACCCTTTCACCATCAAGACAAATGTAAAACACCGTGTTGTGAAAATAAGCTAGCATTCCTTTTATTTGCCATCGGCGATCGACGGCTGAGGCTATAGTGTACTAGATAACGCTGTAGCGGCCACCTTCTGCCACTGAAAATCCATGCGTAGTTGCCTAGCTGACTACAATATTTAGCCTTTACGGTGCTGAAAATAGTGCCTGGACGATTGTTTCTTTTTGTCGAAGTCCATTGGGGTAAATAAAGCAGCTTTGAGATTACCCTTTACAGTGGAATCCGATCCGCAACTAAAGTTACGGCTGAATTTTTCTGTCGCACTGGTCGCGTTCCATTTCTCGCCAAAGAGCAACAGTGCCGCTGGACGTTTCGCTGCGGCGACCGCAACGACAGCGAAATCCGGCCGCCGCTCGCCGTCGAAACCGAGCCCATAACCTTTCCCGGTGTTTCGACCAATGATGTGTGGCCGCCGCGGCTGATAATGCGGATTTTTATTACGACACAAACTCGGAATGCGGCCCCACAGCTCACGTTTGCTGCTTGGAGTCGCTTTCACGAGCGTCACTCCCTTGTTCTCGATATGGCTGATAAAACAGCATGCACCTAATTAAGCTGGCCTCAGATCGTAGCACACGTCAGCTGCTTGGAGTCGCTTTCACTAACGTTACTGCTTCATTGCCGATATGGTTGATAAAACAGCATGCACCTAATTAAGCTGGGATCCGATCGTAGCACACGTTCGCTGCTTGGAGTCGCTTTCACTAACGTTACTGCTTCATTGCCGATATGGTTGATAAAACAGCATGCACCTAATTAAGCTGGGATCCGATCGTAGCACACGTTAGCTGCTTGGAGTCGCTTTCACGAACGTTACTGCTTCGTTGTTTAAATTGCTGATAAAACCGCATCCAATTAATTCAATGGGATCAGATCAATGTACACGTTTGCTGATTGAAGTGGCTTTCACGAACATTACTGCTTCGTTCTCGATATGACTGATAAAACAGCATGCACCTAATAAGGCTTGGGTCAGATAATATCACATGTTTGCTGCGTGGAGTCGCTTTCACGAACGTTACTGCTTCGTTGTTTAAATTGCTGATAAAACCGCATGCAATTCATTACATTGGGATCAGATCAATGCACTCGTTTGCTGATTGAAGTGGCCTTCACGAACGTTACTGCTTCGTTCTCGACATGACTGATAAAACAGCATGCCCCTAATCAGGCTTGGGTCAGATAATATCACATGTTTGCTGCTTGGAGTCGCTTTCACGAACGTTACTGCTTCGTTGTTTAAATGGCTGATAAAACCGCATGCAATTAAATCAGCTGGGATGAGATCGACGCACAGGTTTGCTTTTTGATGTCGCTTTAACGAATGTTACTGCTTCATTCTCGATATGACTTGATAAAACAGAATGCACCTAATTAAGCTGCGGTCTAATCATGGACCACGTTTGCTGCTTGGAGTCGCTTTCACGATAGTTACTGCTTCGTAGTTTAAATGGCTGATAGAACCGCATGCGTTTAATTCGGCTGGGATCAGGTCAGTGCACACGTCTGCTTCTTGATGTCGCTTTCACGATCCTTACGGCTTCGTTGTCGATATGAGTAATAAAACAGCATGCACCTGATTTGTGCTGCGGTCAGATCGCAGCACGCGTTTGCTGCTTGAAGTCAGTTTCACGACCGTTACTGCTTGGCTGTTGAAATCGCTGGTAAATCTGTATGCAAGTAATTCAGCTGGGCTCAGATCACAGCACACGTTACTGCCTGAAGTCGCTTTCACGAACGTTATTGCTTCGTTCTCGATATGGTTGACAAAACAGCATGCACCTTATTAAGCTGGACATCGCTGAGCAGTTGTCAATTTATATGCGTAAATATGAACGGAATATTCAACGAAACTAGTCTAAAATGTACAGCATCAAATGAGCCATGTAGCTTTCCGAAAGGAAACCTGAATTTTTTTTTTTGAAGACATTCAAGCGGTTTTTGGAGCACCTGCTGTGAACATAGCTTGTGCTAGAATAAATGCAATGTTAAAAAAGTGTGCATGACGTCCATGTATTCTTTTCAAAGAGTAGTGATTTTTTATGTTGCTGTCAGAGAAGCGTATTGCTTGAATCATACGTGAGTTTAACGTTAGTCGACGTTCGCTGTGCAGCCTTTCATAAACAATGTGCAGATGAGTCAGACGCTAAACAGTGTGAACAGAATACGAAACCAGTAAAAAGAGAATGTTTTCTGGAACCTTACAGTCTGAGGACAATGGAAGACTGGTATTTTGCGACGAGCAGTAAAGCAACTGCTGGGAGGTAGGCTAAAATCAAAATTGACAAAGTTGATAGCGCGCAGTCCTCTGAGTGTGCATGATTGCAGCAATGCTCGGTTGGCCATTTTCTAGCGATGTACGACGTTTCTATGGCGTACTTCACAGCACCCAAATTTTTCAAGCATGCAGTGGGTTGTACGCTCTTCGCAATATGTGCTATGCCCGCGTTTATGGTTCTTGGTTGATCTGAGCTAGGATATCGTCAACATTTGTCCCATACTATATGATACTACGATATATGATATTATCATTGCGATAACAAGGAAGCAAAGGCGAGTGGAAAACGCTGCCTTAAATAATTGTGGAAGAAAGCGCAATACGATGATTCGCAAAACCAATGGAACCAAAGTTTGAGCAAAGCCCCATATTTCTCTATAAATAAAAAATAAAAAAAATTCAGCTCACATGCGCAATCTTTGAGAGGCTGTCTGCTTTTATATACGAGCAAAGAGGAGTGGATGACGTGAATGAAGAGGAGGTTGCAATTTAAGTGCTTGTGTCGGAGTGATGGAAGTAATGCCAGTTGTTTACATGTTAGCTGCAAAATTAGGAATTCTTAAGCCCAGCAAGCATGTTTGTTGTCGATATGGCTGATGAAAAAACATGCGCCTGAGTCAGCGGCGCCCAGATGATAGCACACGTTCTCTGCTTAGAGTCGCCTTTACGAGCATGATTCCTTTGTTTTCGATATAACTGATAAAAACAAATACATTTAATTCAGCTGTGGCCAGAAAATAGCCTACGCTTGCTGCTTGGAGTCGCTTTCAGTAGCGTTAGTTCTTTATTTTCGATATGGCTGATAAATGCGCATGCAACTGATTCAGCTGCGCCCAGACCAAAGCATAGTTTTCGGCTTAGAGTCGGTTTGAGGGACGTGATTCCTTTGCTGTCGATATGGGTCATAAAACAACATGCACCTGATTCAGCTCGGCTAAGACGATAGCACACACTTGTTCCTTGGAGTCGCTTTCACGAACTGTAACTGCTTCGTTGTTGATTGGGATGATAAAACAAATGGAGCTGATTCAGCGGGGTCGACACCATAGCACACGTTTGTTGCTTGGAGTTGCTTTCACGAACATTACTGCTTCGATGTTGATTGGGATGGTAAAACAAATGGAGCTGATTCAGCGGGGTCGACACCATAGCACACGTTTGTTGCTTGGAGTCGGTTTCACGAATGTAACTGCTTCGTTGTTGATTGGGATGATAAAACAAATGGAGCTGATTTAGCGCGGTCGACACGATAGCACACGTTTGTTGCTTGGAGTCGCTGTCACGAGCGTTACTGCTTTGTTGTCGATATGGCTGACAAAAGAAAAGCACCTGATCAGCTGGGCTCAACTTTTTCCTCACGTTTGCCGCTTGGAGTCGCTTTCACAAGTGTCACTTTGAATCGGGCGGCGGGTTGAACCACCGCCCGATTCAAAGGGTTCAGCCTTATCCATAAATCCATCCATCCGTCCGTCCGTCCTTCAGTCAGTCAGTCAGTCAGTCAGTCAGTCAGTCAGTCAGTCAGTCAGTCAGTCAGTCAGTCGTCAGTCAGTCAGTCTCAGTCTCAGTCAGTCAGTCAGTCAGTCAGTCGTAGGTCGGTCGGTCAGTCAGTCAGTCAGTCAGTCAGTCAGTCAGTCAGTCAGTCAGTCTTCAGTCAGTCAGTCAGTCAGTCAGTCAGTCAGTCAGTCAGTCAGTCAGTCAGTCAGTCAGTCCAGTCCAGTCCATCCATCCATCCATCCATCCATCCATCCTCCGTCCTCAGTCCATCCATCCATCCATCCATCCATCCATCCATCCATCCATCCATCCATCCATCCATCCATCCATCCATCCATCCATCCGTCCATCCGTCCATCCATCCATCCGTCCGTCCGTCCGTCCGTCCGTCCGTCCGTCCGTCCGTCCGTCCTCCTCCGTCCTCCATCCTCCATCCATCCTCCATCCATCCATCCATCCATCCATCCATCCATCCATCCATCCATCCATCCATCCATCCATCCATCCATCCATCCATCCATCCATGGTAAGCCTACGACAACGCTATTCAAGAGGATTTGTGGGACATACTGGGCACATTTTCTGTGAAAGATGGAGCAATTAATCTTTTTAAAAAATATACAAAGGTAACAGAGTGCTTATAAAAATGTATCAGGGCATATAGAGATAGAGCTGAGACTTAAGCAAGGTTGTCCTTTGTCTTATTTGTGGTTTTCATGTTGTACCTGCAAGGGTTGGAGACCAAACTAGAGAGGAGCGGGATGGGCTTCAGCTTTTCTTTTTTCAAGGAAGGAAAATGGATGAAACAGTCAGTCATTACCGAGACTAATGTACGCGGATGATACAGTGCTAACGGTTGACAACTAGGAAGATTTGCAGAAATTGATAGGATTTTGTGGTACAGAGGGATATAGATTAGGTTTGAAGTTTAATAAGAAAAATTGGGCAGTAATGATATTTAACGATGATGGCGGTGAGCATAGAAATCAGGAGTTACTGCTTAGAGTCGCTTTAACGAAAGTTGCTGCTTCGTTGTTGACACGGCGGATGAAATAAATGCACCTGATTCAGCTGGGCTCAGATGACAGCACACGTTTGCTGCTTGGAGTCGCTTTCACGAATGTTACTGCTTCGTTGTTGACACGGCGGATGAATCAAATGCACTTGATTCAGCTGGGCTCAGATCACCGCAAACGGTTGCTGCTTGTGGGTCGGTTTCAAGAACGTTAACGTTTCGTTGTTGATATGGCGAATAAAACAAATGGACCTGATTGAGCTGGAGTCAGATCACTGCACACGTTTGCTGGTTGCAGTCGCTTTCACGAACGTTAATGCGTCGTTGTTGATACAGCGGATGAAACAAATGCACCTGATTCAGCTGGGCTCATATCAGAGCACACGTTTGCTGCTTGGAGTCGCTTTCACGCAATTTATTGCTTCGTTGTTGATACGGCGGATGAAAAAAAAGGCACCTGATTCAGCTGGGCTCAGATCACAGCACACGTTTGCTGCTAGGAGTCGCTTTCACGAACGTTACTGCTTGGTTTTTAAAAGGCTGAAAAAACTGCGTGCAATTAATTCAGGCTGGGCTCAGATCACAGCACTTGTTCCTGCTTGAACTCGCTTTCACGAACGTTACTGCTTCGTTGTCGATATGACTGTTAAAACAGCCTGCACAAATTTAAGCTGGGCTCAGATCGTAGCACACTTTGGCTGCTGGGATCCGCATTCACGAACGTTGCTGCTTGGCTGATAAAACCGTATGCAATTAATTCATTGGGATCAGATCAATGCACACGTTTGCTTCTTAAAGTCGGTATCAGGAGCGCAACTGCTTCGTTGTCGATATTACTGACAAAACAGCATGCACCGCATTCAGCTTGGGTCAGGTCATAGCACACGTTTGCAGCTTTGAGTCTATTTGACGAACGTTACTGCTTGGTTGTTTAAATGGCTGATAAAACCGCATGCAATTAATTCAGCTGGGCTCAGATCTCAGCACAAGTTTGCTGTTTGAAGTCGCTTTCACGAGCGTTATTACTTTGTTGTCGATATGGTTGATAAAACAGCATGCACCTAATTAAGCTGGGCTCAGATAGTTGCGCACGTCAGCTGCTTCGAGTCGCTTTCACGAACGTTACTGCTTGGTTGTAAGCAGCTGATAAAACTGCATGCAAATAATTCAGCCGTGCTCAGAACACAGCACACTTTTGGTTCTAAAAGTCGCTTTCACGAACGTTACTGCTTCGGAGTTGATACGACTGATAAGACAGCTTTCGCATAATTAAGCTTGGCTCAGATCGTAGCACTCGTTAGGTACATGGTGTCGATATCACGAACATTACTGTTTCGTTGTTTAAGTGGATGATATAACAGCATTCACATAATAACGCAGGGCTTAGATTATAGCGCACGTATGCTGCTTGAAGGCCCTTTTTCGAGTGCTAATGCTCTGTTGTTCTGTTGTTGATATCGCTGATAAAACCGCATGCATCTGATTAAGCTGGGCTCAGATCACGGCAGATGCTCGCTGCTTGGAGTCGCTTTCACGAACGTTACTTGTTCGTTGTCGATGTGACTGACGAAACGGCATGCACCTAATTCCGCTGGTCGCCAGAGCTTAGCCCACGTTTGCTGCTTGGAGTCACTTTCACGAGCGTGATTACTTTGTAGTCCACATGGCTGATGAAACAAATGCACCTCAGTCTGATGGGCCCCGACGATAACACACATTTGCTTCTTGAAGTCGCGTTTACGAATGTTGCTCTTTTGTTTTTGATATGGCTGAGAAAACCGCATGCACCTGATTCAGCTGTGCCGTTACCATAGCACACAATTTTTACATGGAATCGCTTTCACGATTCAAGCTTCTGAACTCGTGGGCGGCACGCCGACAAGCCGAGCTGGCTGCTAGGCGAGACCCTAGTTTGTCGCAGGTACGTGTGCGATTGCACTATCTTACAGCTAAGGCACGCAAATATGAACCCACCTTTATCGACGGCAGTGGCACGCGTGGTGCGAACAACTTTCTGCAAAATCCTCGAAGACCTCACTCTGCCGAACATTCCGTACAATGGAACGCGTCGCCGTTCGACTGACGCAGCAGCAACCGCATGCTTCGCGGCTAACTTGTCGCCAGATGATTTTGCTAAAGAATCAGGGCGAAAGTTTTTCCCAAAATACGATGCTGTGCCTTCTTCAGCCGGTAGTTTAAATATGGCAGGCATCTCAGCGCATGTATATGAAATGCCGTTTGATGTCGATGCAGATGGAACTGCGTGTCCGTTCTCTACGCCTGAGTTGCTGGCTGCAATAGATGATGCGGAACAGGAAACAGCGCCCGGCGCGGACAATATTTAGTACGAGGTGTAGAATAACCTTAGTAGCGCTGCATTCCCTCAACTACTAGACACTATTAACAAATTATGGCTGGATGGCATCGGGCACGAAACCTGGAAATCCGCTGTCGTGATTCCTATCCCGAAACCAGAAAGCCTCCGACGGACATTGCGAACTCAAGACCTATTCTTAACTTCTACGCTGTGCAAGCTGGCGGAGAAAATGCAAGCTTTACGATTGTCATGGTGCCTAGAGCAGCACGGTTTTTATCACCCCGCACAAATCGGCTTTCGTCCATATATTGGTCAGAGGGCAGGTTGGCTGTGTTGGCATCTGCAGTATTGTCATCTACCCGCAGCCGCAATGTGCGTACCGTTTTATCAATGGACGTTTAAAAGGCATATGACAACGTTAGTTATGCAGCCATTCAGAACTCCATTGACATGCTTCACCTCTCTCTGAGAGTGCCTAGTTTTGTCGAATCATTTTTGGAAAGCAGAAAATTTGCAATACGCCTCAGCGGCGAAGCGGTCGGATCGTTTGTTCCTCTCTGCAGCGTGCCCCAGGGATCAGTATTGTCGCCGACGTTATTTAATATTGCTTGCATCCCGCTTTCTAGGCGCTTACATGACATCCGCGACATAAAATTTATTCAGTACGCTGATGACATCGCGGTGTGGAGCACTCACCAAGATCTCCGTACTCAGGACGCTGCCCTACAGTCTGCCTTGGATGTTTCCTCTAATTACGCATCATTCTTCGGACTTTACCTATCCGTGCATAAAAAAACATACACGTTGGTCGCCAACCGCTGAGGACGCCGTAAACTTGCTGCAAGTCTGATCCATCTTTGTCTATCAGGCACCCCACAACTACAGGAAAGTACGAGTGTGAAAATCCTAGGCTTAATGACTCACCAATTGAGGATCATGGACTGCATGGCTTTCTCAGGCAAAAAGGCAAGCTATACAGACTTTAAGTTTTATTAGAATAATTCCTCCTAAAATGGGTGGTGCAGGCTCGTTCGTTGCACGGCAACTGGTTAGGGCAGTTCTGCAGCCAAGTATTGTTTATCAAGCACAGTTTCAACATCTTACAAGAACCCCATGTGATCGCCATGAAGCCGTGAACCGAGAGGCTATGAGGACCATTACATGCCTTCCACGCTTCACACCGCTCATAGCTTTGCAAGAGAATGCGCAGCTCAACGCCATTGATAAGCTGGTGCAGCAGCGCCGTAATGCGCGCAGCCTTAATGCCAGTCTATCGGACTCCACGCATGCACTGAGGACTTATGCAACGTCACACTCCATTCTTCAGCCGCCAACGTCATTTCTTCCCCCATGGAAGTTTGTACAGCTCAGCGACAACAAACCAACATCTGCTAATTAGGCATCGTTTCTTCGCCAGATATTTTAGGAAGAAGACGTTTACCTGTCTGAAGGATCCATTGTTGTCTACGTAGATGCAAGCATACAAGCAACAGCAAGCAACAGCAGCAATCTACTGCCCGTCTAGACCTGCGATGAATCAAACCTCTAGGTTTCAGCTTACGGAACTCCCTTCGTACTTTTGTGCTGGGCTCGTTGCAGTTCAAGAAGCACTCTGCTCCGTGACCGCTATAACTACGCTCCCTGCGGCCCGCGTTGTCATCCGCACTGACGCCCTTCAGGTTGTCCGGTTGCTACGACGTGTTAGCCGCTTTACAACGATATGTCAGGACATCCACCGGCTCGCGGCACGCATCCCGCAGACAGTACTTATTGAGTGGGTCCCACGGGATCTGCTGACCTCTCAAAGCCAGACAGATTTAGCGACCCGCCTTGCGAATCTAGACTCATCACTGCCTCGGCTAATTCATTTGGAAAAACCTTACCCTCCTTTCATCAAGAAAGGAACTCCTCCGGCGCCGCAAACGTGCTCTCTTCCCTCCGTGTGCGGTAGCCCTCCCCACCGGTCTTACCCTAGCAGAGGAGGTTGCGCTACGGAGGATCCGGGTCGGTGTTGCCCTCAGACCAGCCGTCACTCACAAGTGGCCTCAGTGCTGAGATTTGTTTCCTCGGCCAGGGTGTCCGATATGTAAGCACGAGGACATTGAAGCCGACATTCGTCATTTACTGTGGGACTGCCCAGCTCTCAAGCCTACAAAGATCCGGCACCTGAAGGTAGCGGGTCTTTCACCAAGCAACCCTCCTTCATACATTGCCTGGACGCAAGGACCGTACCATCGTTCTCTGCTGAACTTCACCAAATCAGCCAGCCTTTTTTCATTAATTTAATCACTACTAGATCTTTGATCGCACCTTCACTCATCATTGATGCCCTGGGGCAATAAAGTTCGCTTAAAAATGCTTTCACGGGCGTTATTCTATTATTGTCGATACGGATGAGAGCACCGTATATTTTTAGGGTATTTACCATAAATTTTTGTTTTTTAATGTATTTTTAATGTAAAGTATTTTCTATATATTTTTAGTATATTTGTATTGTATTATAAATACACTAAGCGGGCAGAAAATGTATTTTTGATAGATTTGTAAGAATGTTAAAATATTACTGCTAACATACTTGGAAAGCCGCCGCGGTGGCTCAGTGGTTATGGCGCTCGGCAACTGACCCGAAAGACGCGGGATAGATCCCCCCGCAGCGGTCGAAGTTCGATGGAGGCGAAATTATAGAGGGCCCGTGTTCTGTGCGATGTCAGTGCACGTTAAAGAATCCCAGGTGGTCGAATTATCCGGAGCCCTTCACTACGGCGTCCCTCATAGCCTGAGTCGCTTTGGGACGTTAAACCATACTAAACCATATACCGTCTGCTGGGCCCAAACTATAGCACACGTT